>LPNX010202346.1:772791-919096 GCA_001517045.1 Pseudotsuga menziesii
GTTATGGCTGGCAGGCAGCCTAGCTCTGATACCACTTGTCGGTAATAACTCCCGATTCTAATTAATCTATTCATGGCTAAGCATTCATTTATACATTCATGTGACGGTTTATTTCACCTTCCGTCCAGCCTTTTCGGCTTCCAACTATTCCTATTTATTTATTTACAATATTATAATCCCTAACGGATTATATTCTAACAATAAGGTTGGCTATTGTACGCTTATTCAATACATATTAGTGTTATGCTCCAATTACAGTCTCCTTTGATGTTAATTTTTCATGTTTGATTAGCAATTTTGTGAGTGTAACTGTTCTATCTCTTGGGTTCAATTTCCACAAGTATATCTTGCTACAGGTGCAAAAGTCTCTTCATAATATATTCCTTCTTTCTGGGAGAAGCCAAAAGCCACAAATATTTCTTTTAATTTCTCTATGCTACCATCTGTAGCATGCTTGATCTTATAGATCCAGTTGAAAGTTACAACAAACTTCCCCTCTGGTCTTGGGACAACATCCCAAACATCATTCTTCATGATCAACTGATACTCCTCGATTATAGCATCCTTCCATTATTTATTTTTTGTCACTTCTTCATATTTGGAAGGTTCTTTATCGATGATGTCACATAATAGTGCTACATAGCCGAAGCAGGACCTAGTTCTTTTCCTTTCCTTGTGCACTTCTTCTGGAGCCCCATATCTCTCTACACCTTGGATATCCTCTCGTACCCATGTAGGTTTCCTCTTGTGAGGATTCTTCTCTTGGGGTGGATCTACAGGTTCTTGAGGTTCTTCTATTTCTCGATCTTCTTCTACAATTGCTTCATCCATGGTTGTGTCTTGGATTCTGGGTATTTCAGTTTCTTGAATATATTCAACTAGTATCCTCCTAGATTTTTTGTAAGCTATGTCTTCATCAAATGTTACATCTCTACTAATGTCAATCTTCTTGAATCATGGAAAGTATTTTCTGTAAGCCTTCGAGCTTTCAGAGTATCCCACAAATATACCCTTCCTTCCTGAAGGATCTAACTTTGTCCTCTTTTCTTTTGGAATGTGAATGTATACTGGACAACCAAATATTCTGATATGACTGACTTCTGGTTTCTTGCCGAAAAACACTTCTTTAGGTGTCTTGTTCTTGAGTACTCTATGTGGAGTATGATTATGTACATACACATCTATTCTAGCAGCTTGTACCAATAGATGCATGGGAACATCTTGATCATGAAGCATTGCCCTTGCAGCTTCCATGATCATTCTATTCTTCCTTTCTACAACCTCGTGTTGTTGTGGATTATATGGAGTGGTCAACTCCCTCTTAATCCCTGAATCTCTGCATAATTCCTTGAATTCATTTGATGTGAATTCTCTGCCATTATCTGATCGAAAAATCTTGATCTTCTTCTCTGTGTAGTTTTCGATCAAGGCTTTGAATTCCTTGAACTTGCTGAATACTTCATCTTTGTTTTTCATGAAGTATATCCATGTCTTTCTAGAAAAAATCATAAATGAAAGAAACATAGTATACATACCCGCTTAATGAACTGGATGACATTAGACCGCATACATCAGAGTGAATGATTTCCAAGATTCCTTTAGCCTTGCTTTTGTTACTTGGAAATGGCTTCTTTGTGTTCTTTCCTTTCGCACATCCCTTGCATACTCCTTCATGTCTTGCTTGTATTTCTGGAATACCTTCAACATCTTGTATTGCCAGTGGTAGTGCCCTATAGTGCACATGTGCAAGCCTTCTATACCGAAGTTCATTTGGTTCTACTGAGTCATGAACCAAAGCTTGTTCTGGTTGGCCCTTTAATTTGTATAGTCCTCCCTCTTGTTCTCCAATTACTATTGCATCGTCAATAGTCTTTCCTTTTGGCCACATGATGACTTGGCCATCTATAAATGCAACTCTTATGCCTTTTGCATCTAATGCAGATATGGAGAGAAGGTTCTTCTTTAGTCTTGGTACAAATAGGACATCCTTCATTTTCATAGACTTTCCATAGTCTAATTTGCAGGAGGACTCTTCAATACCTTTTATTGGATATTGGTAGTCATCCCCAAGTTTCACCTTGTGGGGTGATTCATGTTCTGATAGTTTCACAATGGATTTTTTGAATCCTTCCATGTGTTTGGAATCCCACTGTCAATATGCCAATCATTGCTTCCATGTGTGATGGTTCCCATGAGAGTGGAAATCAAAACATATTCTTCATCACTTGAAGAATCATCACTTTCTTGTTTGATTCTCTTCTTGGAAGGCTCATCATCTTCTGCAGCATGAGCATGATGTCTTTTCTTGTTTCCCTTCCTTTTGTGAGATCTATATTTGTTTCTAGAACAATCTCTTGCAAGGTGTCCTCTTTCATCACATGTATAGTAAATGAACTTAGACAAATATTTTTTAGACTTTCTAGTGTTTTTTCTTCTGGAGAGAGTGCTTACCTATGTGATGGTCTATTATTATTTTCTTGGATTGTACTATGAGATCTTGATCTTCACTTCCCATCTTTTCTTCTCGAGCCAATATTCAAGTTTCTTCTTGTGAGCATTCCTCCCACAGTCTGCTAAAATTGACTAGCTTCTTTCTGGCACAAATCCCTTGAATGAAAGAGTCACATGCCCTAGGAAGACCATTCAAGGTGGTCATGAAAATTTCTACATTCTATACTTCTTCATCTATAGCTTCAAGTTGTTCCTTGATCTGAGAGACCCTTGTAAAGTAAGACTGGATGGTCTCTGCATTCTGGATCTATACATTCTTCAATTGGTTTCTCAGAATCATCTTCTGGTTTATGTTCTTCCCTTCCAATAACTTGGTCAGGGCATCAAACATATATTTAGGTGTCTTTAGAGAGGACACATGTGGTATGAGGTGATCCTTGATTGAATCAGCAATAATCCTCTTAGCCATGACCAATTTATTTTTGTGTAAGGCCCTAGCCTCATCTCCCTCCGGAACTGGAACCTCTTCATTGATGTAAGAGTCCGACTCATTTTCTTCTAGGACCAAGGATATCCTATACTTCCAAGCTCAAAAGTTATCAGCTCCCTCAATCTTTTCATCAAGCTTGGTATGATGATACATCTTAATATAGAACCTCAAATGGAAATGCAATAGATTTAGATCTTACCAGGTATAGATGTCAAAACTAGATCTGGAGATGAATTTTTGCAGAGCTGGTTTTTCTGGTTCAATAGTAGATTTAGGGGTTAACTTTCCCAGAGTTATACCCAACCAAAAACTTTGATATTGATCTCTAAAAAATTTTTTTAGGTAGGAGATCAATCCAGGCCTGGGCTCACTCAAAAATTCCACTTCTATGGAAAGCCCTAATTTCTCGCAGTAGTGTTGGGTCAAAAAATGAAAATGCTCAGAATCATATTCTGGTTCGACAAAAACATGCACCCTGGTGAGGAGATTCATCCTAGCCTTCTTTTGCTGAAAATATGTGGAGAAAGATCCAAAAAATATGAATCCCTAGCTTCAGCAGCTGCATAGTGTCTTCTTCTTAGGTTAGCTCTGATAACATGTTATATTTGTAACATTTAAGCTATATGATCTTAGGATCTTTATCTGAGAGAATAACAAGCACAACAATCAATCACAAGAGACAATGAACACAAAGATTTTCCTCGGGGAAACCATAAAGGATAAAACCCTGCAACTTCCTCATAGATAGAATTAGCAGCAAAACCAAAACCCAAAAATATAAAGATGATCTCCCGACAGCAGTAATCTCTCTCTCTTGTCCCGGCTTCTTCTTTCTCTCTCAGTTATGCGCTACAATTGAGTGTGAGTGAATGTGCATTAAATAGAGAGGCTCCCTCTCTATTTATACTAATTCCTGACTTGGCAATAACTCACTAGGGCCGACTTCTCTAGGAAAGTATAATAACCCTAGCTCCCCACAACTACGGGGACTTTAGCCCTTAATCAATAAGGAGGGTTACACTCTATGACTTTAAGTGACTTGTTTACATTATTGAATCTCCCGATAGGAACATCAGGGCATGACATGACTGAATTACATCATAGATACTTCCTGATAGAAACATCAGGGTACAATACATAAGATATACAAGTGAATACATTCTGAAGTTACAAATACGTCAACATATGATGATGATGATAACGATGATGTAAATGATGATGATGTTGGTGGTGGTGTTGATGATGGTGGTGATCATGATAACATTGATGATGATGACTCATCATCAATATCATCATCATCTTATTCTTCTTCATCTGACTCAACATTTGTATCATCATATGGTTCATAGTATTTATCATTTAAAGGATATCTCATATCAACATCATCATAAACGTCATTTTTTATTATATATTCATCATCAATATCATCACTAAGTACTACATTGTCTTCTACGTCATTTGGATGATCAACTTCTTGATCGTATTCTTCATCTGACACATCTGCAGTGGCCAACTGCTCTTGATCTACATCACCTTCTTCTTCAACATTGTCTTCTTCCTCTACATTATACTTGACTAGTCTTCCTCTTGGATCATATCTAACAATGTATGAACAACCTGCTTTACCTAGCACCTCTAAGTAAAATACATGCTCACATTGACTTGGAATAACATAAGGCTCTATACCTTTTTCAAGTTCCCATGTATTAGCCATGGTAAATCCATTGGCATGATCAATAACAGTTCTTTTTGGATCACATTCATTCATTTGTAGCTTGTACCATTTGAACTCAAACATAACTATTTTAAAGGAATTAAAGTCACACTCAATTATATATTCCAAATAACCATAGTACCTATTTGCAGATACTTCTAGATAAGTGTCACTTCTAGAAGAAACATTAGTGAATTGAAAAATTGCAGCTATCCCACAATCAAATGTTTTCTTCTTGTCATCCAACTTTTTTATGTGAAATTTATGATCATTGCACCACATAGCCATGTGGTGTATCAACTGCATCATTCCTGACTTAGTAAATAAATATATTAGAATAAATAAACAAAATAAAACATTGATAATGGGAAACAACGAAAAAATGAGCAGGGTAAATATATTTTCCTTTTTATCTTTTAAACCACATGCTAAATCAATTTCCCTTTGCATAAGTTCATCGGAATATTCTTCTCAATGACAATACACTATTTTAATCAATTAACTCACCCCTTCCCATGATAAGGTACCATAGAATTATGCACATCATTCTATCCATTCCTCCATCGAATCAAGCATTTCACACATTAGATGAGGAATTTCCCTCTCCAATACCTAATATATTCTTTATGGATTTCTTTAGATGAAATACACCTACAAATGATGCAAGAAAATAATAGTGATGAACAATATTGAGGCATATATAATGAAGTTCCAAGCTGTAAAACACAGTATGTCAATAATCTATGCAACAAAGTGAACAAACATTTTCATGCATATAAATTTTTACTCACCTCATGTATTTACCAAGATCATATACAACTTGTTTTATGTTTTTTTCAAATCTATCTAAGAGAGATAGAGGTAGAACATACTGTAACAAAAATAAAGTCATTAATTATTTCCAAACAAGAGACAACAATTTACTAAAAATATGTAGTAAATGGAAATTATATACATAAAAATTTACCTTAATGAATGTATGCTAGTCATGGGTTTTAACACCACCAAAATCACCCTTTTCCATTAAGATATTTTGTATGTGCGACGAAAACCCCATCGGAAACCTTATTTTTCAAATGACCTCTTTTATAGAATTGCTTTGTTTCCCTGCCAATAATCATGGAAGACTACTATTTTGGTCCCTATATCTGGCATTGGAATTAATTACAATTTGCAATGCATGGTTGGCTTCTGCAATGTCAATACAAATTTTTCCAATTTTATCCTTTTCAGTCCTTCCATCTAATATTTTCCATATCATGTATGTTACATTATTCTCGATATGCATTCTATTGAATAAATGAGCTATTTCTAGGCGCCCATAGTAAGTCAACCTACTAAATTGTATGAGATAACTCTTGATTCCTCATGGAATCCCATTCATGCCTTAACGAAATTCATTAAACATAAACAAAAGACATTAGCTATAATTCATGACACCCTTGGTAGAGAACATTCAATAAAATATAAAATTCATAATATTATATATTTGTATGCTACATATACAATTTGCATACCTCTACTACTTCTATTATATTCTAACTTCCATAAGTGAGGTGTGATTCTTCATGGTCTCTTTCCACTCTCTTATTTAGAATTGAATTGTTTTTCTTGGTAGTTTGATACCTATGGTTCTTAGGGAGGAAGTGCATGTACTCATCAAACACTTCCTTTCCTAAAATTCTTGAATGACGATATTTTATCCTAGGACCAAAGACTGGACATGCAAATTTTCCCTTTGTTTGAAGACCTCTAAGATATATGTATTGATGTTATAACATCAAAATATTATTAATTTAAATAAAAAAATGCATGATAGTTACCTTAAAAACATATAATTTTTAAGTTTAAAAGAAATTTACATACAAAAAAAATGTGTTAGCTAGGGAGCATCATGAATTGTCCATGCAAGTATTCCATGGAACTAAAATTGTTTCTGCCCCATTGTTCTAGAGATGTCATACATAGTGATGTCATCCCATAACTTCAATAGCTCATCGGTAAGAGTATCAATATATACATTCATATATTTAACTTGGTACTTACCTAATTAATTCAACATACAATTCTATTTAGTTGTGTCCCAATATATAAAAGGTGTTCTCATGCAACAATGAAACAAAGAAATGAAATAATATAATTACTTTCAAAAAACTACTTGGAATAATCATTGACAACATTGTGTGCTCTCTCTCTATCAACATCCAAGGAAGAAGGTTATTGTTTATGACGAAAATAGACCACACTTAGTAAGTAGAACGAAGCTCTCCAAATGGATTGAAACCATCAGATTCCAATGAAAGTCTAAAATCACGAGGTTCATCTTTAAAAATGGGCCATTTTTCTTTGATGTTCTTCAATCCAAAACCATCTACAAACATTCGAAGAACACCATCTTCACTTATGTTCTTTGCATGGTAACCCATAAACTATGCTATACTTTGGAACCTAAAAAGTTGTTAGAAACGTACAATTATGGCAATATAACGAAGAACTTTGCGAAGCACCTTTTTTGCTACTTGATCAATTCGATATATATAAATTTCACATTATGGGAATTTGTTTTCTTATGCATATTTTCCATAATATATAATATTATCATTAGGACATGCATCAATATCTTGATACTCCTTTCAAATTTCTTTCATAATCTAGAATATCTCTCGACATGCACGTGGTAAATTATTTGATGATGGTAATAAAAATTCACCCAAAAATCTGCAACATTGACAAAAACATGAAATGTAAACAATATAAATCATAAATATTGCATATCCCTAATTTACGAATTAATGAACACTAAAAGTAGAGGAAACTAGTCAACTTTTGATACCATGTGAAGATACATACATTAGGAGTTGTATGAAACATGTTAAGATTCCATATGCTAGACTAGATATAATTAATGTTCAATTCAATTTCATAGTAGCAGCATATGCAGAAACACTCAAAGAAACACAATCACAAGATAGGCACAGTATTTATCCTGGTAAACCCTCGAGGGAAAGAAAACCCAGCAAAAAATCCTCTGTATAAGATGTAAAATATAAAACCCCAAAACATGTATTCTCCTCCTTGATTCTCTCTCTCTCTCTCTCTCTCTCTCTCTCTCTCTCTCTCTCTCTCTCTCTCCCTTATGCACTACTCAAGTAAGTGATTTTGTGTCCAAATAAGAATCACAGATCTCCTATTTATACACATTGATCCAGTTGAACCCTAAACAAATCGACCCCACTAAACTGTCTAGGTCGACTTCACCTAGGAAGACTCAAAAAAATATTTTATATTATTCATTAGGGTACTAATGACCCAACTTACAATGGAGGCTTTACCTCATGAATCTATGATGAACAATTACAATAGTAACACCCCGACGGAGGAATAATAACATCTCCCTTGGGTTACATAAGTAAAATACATTTAGAATATCCTTTTAAGTTACAATATTTCAATACTCCCACTTAACAAGAATATTATTCTACTGACAACATCATCATAGACTATAGGAGAACAGAGAGACAGAATCTTCAATAGTATCGAGGTAATACATCTATACGTCATAGGAACTTTTCACAATCAGAAACTGGAATAGTTACTCTTCAATGTCTTCATCTTTTGCATCACACAATCACTTGATCCTTTTGCAACAACACTTCAATCTTTTGGTCCTTTGTAGCAGATATTCGATCTTCTTGATCCTTTGCAGTAGTAATTCTATATTCTATCCTTTGTAGCACTTTCGATCTTATCGATCCTTCGTAGCAGCACTTTTATATTCGATCCTTTGTAGTAGTACTTCGATCTTCTTGATCCTTTGTAGCAGTGACACTTTGATCATTTCGATCCTTTGCAGCAGCACTTCAATCTTCTTGATCATTTGCAGCAGCACTTCAATCTTCTTTATCCTTTGCAGCCGCACGCTACCTGTAGTACACACGATATCTTTACGGGATGATCAATCCCTATCACTTTAGGACATAGGTCCAAGGATGATGCAATCCTCCATCATCTTGATCCATAATATCGATCAGTTGAATCATCTACAACTGAATGTAGATCTCGACTGCACCTAGATGCAGGCCCTGTCATCCGTGAGGACTCATCGTAGACCATCCATACCACTAAGGTTAGAACAACTCCTAAGTGAGTGTTATACTACAGTATCTACACTTATGTGTAGGCATACTCTTCCATGCAAGAGTATTGTCTATAGAGTAGATCTCGACTGTATACAAAATGTCGTCCCTCATCATAGAACATCCTTACCACTAAGGTTAGGACCACTCCCAAGTGATTTTTATACTGTGACACCTGTGAGGACTCATCATAGAACATCCATACCACTAAGGTTATGACCACTCCCAAGCAAGTGTTATTTTATGGTATCTGCATATGAATGTAGGAATACTCTCCATACAAGAGTATTGTCTACAAAGGAAATATCGACTGCATACAAAATGCCATCCCTGTCGTCTGTGAGGAGTCATCCTAGAGCATCCTTACCACTAAGATTAGGACCACTCCTAAGCAAGTGTTATTCTACGGTATCCACAAATGAATGTGAGTACTCTCCATGCGAGAGTAACATTTGTAGGGCCATCCTTAGTAATGACCACTCTCCTGAACAAAGTGTTACACCTTCCATAATCAATAGAGGATACTATCATCCACAAGTAATTGTCAGACATTAATTTCATACCATCATCAATGTCAATAATATCATCACTCCCCCTTTCTTGGGAGGATCTATGCTATAAACATGGTCCCCCTTTGTCCAAGGATGGATCATGTCTTTGACCTGATCTTCCTTTCCAAGGAGAGTCCATATCTTTGACTTGTTTCTCCTTTTTCTGAAGAAGGTCCATATATTCATCATTTGTAGTAGCATCATTGTTCCTCCTTGCGAGGAAAGCCTTTTCAAACTACACCAAGCTTGTCACATAAATATTCAAAATTTCCTAGAGATAAAGGCTTGGTTAGTACATCAGCAACTTGCTCATTGGTAATCACATACTGGATCTTGATAGCTCCCTTTTGTATCACAACCCTTATATAGAAATATCATATTTCTATGTGTTTTGATTTATCATGGAACACCGGATTCTCTATCATCTTTATCCAACTTTGGTTGTCACAAAGAATCATTGTAGTGTCCAACTCTATGTCAAATAATCCTAACATAATTTTTTGAATCCATATCGCTTCACAACTAGCAAAGTAAGTTGAAATGTACTCTTCTTCAGTTGTACTGAGAGAAACACTGGACTATTTCTTACTAAACCATGAGATCATGGTGGATCCCATACAATAACATCCACCTTAGATTCTCTTCCTGTATGTGGCACTTCCTTCCCAATATGAATCTGTATATCCATATAATTTGTAGTCATTATATCTACCATAGTAAATTCGCAAGTCTATTGTACCTTTTAGGTACCTCATCACATGCTTTTCAACTATTAGGTGAACCCATCTAGATTTAACTAGATATTGAATTAAGGTGTTCACAGCAAAGCATATAGCTAGCATTGTATTCATTGGATACATCAAAGATCCAATGATATGTATGTACTGAGTCATGTCCACTAACTCTGATGACTCATTAGATAACAAATTTAGGTTGGTATCCATGGGTGTGGCCATGGATTTACAATCCAACATATCAATTATTTTCAAGATTTCTGCTCCATACTTTCCCTGATTCAAAAATATTCCTTCTGGGCTCTGCCACACTTCTAGCCTAAGGAAATAATGCATCAATACAAGATATTTCATCTCGAATTATTCAAATAGCTTCTTCTTTCAATCTGTGATCTGTTTCTCATTTCTAGTTAGAAATAGATCATCCACATACAGTAATAGTATGACAGGTTCATCATCCATAACCTTCATGTAAATGTTAGGATCATCTTTATTCTTGGTAAATCCCAATCTTGTCAAGAAGTTATCTATTCTACCATACCAAGATCTAGGAGCTTGCTTCAGTCCATACATATCATTTTTCAACTTGCATACATGAGTCACTATGTCTTCGACTTCAAATCCTTGTGGTTGTTCGATGTAAACATCTTCCTCAATCACACCATTAAGGAAGGTTTTCTTTACAACCATCTGGTGTACATCCCACTTCATCATGGAAGCAAGTTCCATGATGGTTCTAATGGAGGTATACCTTTCTACTATCTCTTCATAATCGATCCCCTCTTCCTGAGATAATCCTCTAGCCACAAATCTTGATTTGTACTTTTCAATACTTCCATGAGCAACATGTTTTATCTTGTAGATCCATTTCGAAGATACCGCACTCTTGTTTTCTGATTTGGGTACTATATCCCAAAAATCATTCTTCGTTATTGACTGGCATTATTCCATCATTGCTTCAACCCACTATTTATTCTGGACAACTTCCTTGTAGTTGGTGGGTTCTTGATCTACAAGGTCACACATCAAAGCTACATAACTGGAGTATGGATTTGATCTTTTTCTTGTTCTTGTGGATCCTTCTGGATCTCCATACTTCTCTGCTCCTTGTATGATTTCTCTTACCCAAGCAAGTTTCTCTTTCGAGAGATATCCATAGTAGGGGACTCCTAAGGTTCTAGCATATCATGATCTTCAGATGCTACTATTTCAGGAGAGGGTTTATCTTCTACCATTCTTGTAGGTAAATCCTCTTCATGTACTTCTTCAATCTGTCACCTTCTATATTTCTTGAGATTTGTCTCTTCATCAAATGTTACATCCCTACTAATCTTGATATGATGGAATCCTGAAATGTATATTCTAAAGGATTTCGAGACTTCACCGTATCCAACAAATATTCATTTCTTTCCAGAAGGATCCAACTTGGTTCTCTTCTCTTTCGAAATATGTAAATATAGTGGACAGCCAAATATCTTGAGATGGCTCACTTCAGGTTTCTTTCCTGTATACATCTCTTCAGGAGTCTTGAATCCAAGAGAACTGTGAGATAATCTATTATGTGCATTGATGGTTGTTCTTGGTACTTCATCCCATAGGTGCATGGGGAGGTCTTGGTCATGAATCATGGTCTTCATTGCTTCCATAATATTTCTCTTCTTTCTTTCCGCAACACAATTTTGTTGGGGAATATAGGGAGTGATTAGTTCCCTCTTTATTCCTTCCTCCTTACAGAATGCTTCAAATTCCTTTGAAGTGTATTCTCCACCATTATTTGACCTCAGTGTCTTGGTTCTCTTTTTTGAAAGGTTCTCTATCAAGGATTTAAAATCCTTGAATTTCCTAAACACGTCACTCTTTTTCTTTAAGAAGTATATCCAATTCTTTCTTGAATGGTAATCAATAAATGTGACATAATATTCATATCCACTTAAAGATATCGAGGGCATAGGACCACATACATCATAATGACTTAGTTCTAACGTACCTTTAGTCTTTGTTTCACTTTTCAGAAAGGGATTCTTGATGTTCTTTCCTCTTGCACATTCTTTGCAAGTTCTCTCATGATCAATTGTTAGATATGGTAACCTTGTTACCACCATGCTCACATAGGGAAGTGATTTGTAGTTGATGTGAGCAATCCTCCTAGGGACACAGTTCACTTGAGTTGGTAGTATCATGGACAAGGACTATCTCTGGATGTCCTTTGAGTTTGTACAGTCCTCCTTCTTCTTCTCTAATGACCACAATATCTTCAAATGTCTTTCCTTTGGACCACATAATTACTTGCCCATCTATAAAATAAACTATATATCCTTTCTTATCTAGAGCAGACATGGAAAGTAATTTATTTTTCAAACTTGGTACATATAGCTTCCTTCATCTTCATGGAAGTCCCAAATTCATGCTTGTAGCTTGATTCACCGATACCTTTGATGGGATATTGATATTCATCTCCCAAATATACCTTCTAATGAGAGTTCTTTTCTTCAAGTCTTGACAGAGTTTGCTACCTCCCTGTCATGTGCTTTGAAGCACCAGTATCAATAAGCCATGTATCCTCTCTAGGTGTTACAGGCCCAGAGAGAGAAGATAATAATACATATTCTTCTACATCTTCACCTCTAGTTATTCTCTTTCGAGTTCTTTCCTCATCTTCATCTAGATGAGCATGATGTCTCTTGTTGTTTTTGTTCTTCTTTGGTGATGGACACTCTCTGGAAAGGTGTCCTATATTATGATAGGTGTAGCCTTGATACTTTGAGTAATCCTTCTTCTTCTTCTAAAACTTTTTCTTTGAAGGTTTATTATTACTGTTCTCGAAGTCACTACAGAATTTGAGGCCAAAATCCAACGGCTACCATGTCTGAAATTCGACACTAAACTGTCAGGTATTCAACACATACACCTTTTTTTTGCCGTCGGTGGCATAACGTCGGATCTCCGACCATCGACTAATAAGGGTCAAAGATAGGACAGACCATCATGTTGCATATTCGACTGTTATTCCTTCCGAAGTGCCAACCAAAATTGCATAAACCGTCAGAAATCCGGCGTCTTCCAACCCCTCAAGCGTCGGTCGTCCGACAGACAAAAGTGTCTGAGAAATGGCGGTGTCATCGGTTTTTAATTTAGACAGTGTCAGTACTCAGATGCACTCCGACACTAGAAGATTCAGCCTTCCGATGCAGTCCGACAGTTTAACCGTCAGTCATTCGACGGGAGGAAGCGTCGGAGTCATGGCACAACCGTCGGATGGGTTGACCGGTGTGTCGAAAGCACATCAGAAAAGTGACGCCTGTTGATGGATTTTAAAAAAAAATCCAAAGATTTCACTTATGGCCACATGGTTTCATCCTAGAATTTGACTACTGAAGGAAGCCTGGTAGCAAACTAGAGGATTCTATGTCAAGTATATATTTCATCCTTGCACATATAGTTATCACAACTACTTTACTCTTAACTTTACATTTCGGAAAATAGAAAACCCAATATCCTCAATAGAAGCACCCTCCTTTCTATTTATGGAATAAGGAAGAGAGTAATTACAAGCAAACCATGTACTAAGTCTACAAGTGGACCACTTAACAAGACAAAGTCCAATCTAACCAATCCATGAACACTTTAAGAGAATGTTCCTTAACTAGAGACATTACATGTGCTAAGGGTAGGTTATTACAACACAACTTCACGGTAGTGTGAACCACATGTACAAAGGTCACGTAATCCCATGCCCGCATGTTCCAACTTACCCACTTAGAAATGGCCTATGTGACTTGGCTTTCGAGAGAGTTGGAGAAAGGTTGCTTGCAATCAAGTTTTCATAGTTGAACACAATGCAGTGCTTCTCTGGGTGAGACTATTAGTTGGAAAGTGGAATGAAGTAGTCCCCATACATTGTCTATGTCCCTGACCTCCATTTTGAGTTGACTAAAGTTCTAAAGGGTGGTATTTTATAACATGATTAAGATGAAATGGGTCTAAAGAATTGTGTTTATCCTTCATATGCATTGTGCTAATTGTATAAGTATCTGCATAAGTTTCTCCCTATATAAGAAAGACCTCTCATGCAAAGAGTGCTTTACATCCCCAATATTAATAAGTGATGATGGAGGACACTGAACCTATAGAGTCTCTAAACATAGGGGACCAAAGGAAACAACTAAGATAAAAAAAATAACAGAAATAAACTTGCTGACCAAGAGGCATTCAATACTTTTAGAATAGTCTAGCTTTGCTCAAGGAAGGGATATAGAATAAGATTGAATCCTACAAATACATAACCACTTCATATAGCAAAGAGACAAAGAAACAACAGATTATGTTACCTTAAATAATTATTAATAATGTACAGTAGATATTTAACTTCACTCTTGCAAATTCCAAACAACCAGTAGAATATTCTAGAAAACTTACAGGGGATCAATACTTGTTTTCAGAATTATAGTCTTAGGGTAAACAGTAAATGGAAGATATACCTCATTTGGTACATTTGCCACTTTGAAATTTCCTTCAAATTCTGGTTTTGGAGTGTACTCCAAGTCTTCAATGCCCCACCCCTACACACTCAGGAAACAAACGAAAAGGAATTGGAAAACTAAAGAAGAGCAACGATGTTCATAACAATCAATGCAACATCAATCTACAAACAATAAAAATCCCAAAACATAGTTGAAAGAAATCCCAAAACAAAGGATAGGCTGACCAATGGGCATAAAACAATGCCAAGTGTTTTTACCTCTCGATTTTTAATAAGATAGCCTTTCCCATCCACCATGTGTGAAATCATCATTATCATGTCATATTCGGCATCAGGGAACTTGAAAGGAAGCTTGGTTGTCTCTATATCAAAAGCACACACATGAACTTCAGCTCATTGAAGAAGATCTGCTCTATTTTCCAAGGTAACCTTTGAAGAGTCCACTTTAACAGTGTACCATTGTCCACATCTTGCATCTGCAGGATTGCAAAATCCATAAACAAGTAAAGAATGAATGTTAGTTTTTCGGTATATAAAAACTCTTGTTGCAAAGGCTGTTGAATGTGGACTTATGATGTAGAGACAAGCCATTCTTTGTTCAAAATCATCTTGAAAACATTAAATTTGGACTTATGATGTAGAAACAAGCCATTATTTGTTCAAAATCATCTTGAAAACATAAAATGAAGACATGAGTGTGTTGCGAAATTAAATGCATCCTGCTACAATTGACCAAGTATTCAAACAATCTATCTCCGAAGCTATCATGCCAAACCATTTATATAAACATGTTATATAACATCTATCATTTACTAATTCAATTCAAGTAATTGAGTTCTTTAAAATCCTCAAGCAACATTAAATGACACTCAATTGCTTAATCTAATCAAGGAATTTAAAATATAATGATCTAACATAAATTATGTAAGCAAAAAATTATAATTAGTAAGAATATATCACCTGATAAAACATGGGTAACCAAAAATACTATGTATATAAGGCCATCGATCTAATCAAAACTCCATTTCTTGCCTCTTAATTATGGAAATTTTTATCAACGCTATCTGCAACAAGTTCCAATGGAGGAATCAAATAGAAATAGTGAAAATTACACAGTAAAAATATAGAAATAGATGTTTTTTAATGTATTCTTCCTTACCATTCATTGAGCTCCTCTCTGTTTCGGGAATAATTTAATATTCTCTACTAAATAGGACCAACCACATGAAGGTGGAAGCTCTTATGGCCCCTTCCCCCCCTCACATCGCTCTCAACTCCCCAAACCCAATGCCTATACTTGCAAATAACAATTTATTTCACTATTTCACAATGCAAATAACAATGCATCTACAATGCAAAGTATTTCACTCAAGAGTTGAAAAATGATTTCATTAAATCATTCTTTATAAAATTCATTAAACCATTCAATCATTCAACAGCTGAAAAAACCATTCATTAACTCATTCATTAAAACATTAATTTAGTAAATGGCAAAAAAAAAAAATATCAGTAAACAATTCAGTAAAGCATTCATTCATAAAACAGAGGAAAAAGCATTAAAAAAAAATTTATAAATAAGAATTACTGAAAATTTGTTTAGTCACTTCCTTTTTACTTTTCTTCTCTTTAAATATTTAGTTAGAGTCACATCTTCGGGAATCTGATCATCGGTATCCCTACTAGTCTGCTCAAAAGGTTGAACTTCACACGAGGGGCGATGAATTTCTGCAATAATGTCAAAATCTTTCATTAATATATTTATATTTTGATAAATACGAGTAATTCATTAAAAAAACATTACGAATGTGTGTTTTTACCTGCCATGTGCACATCAACATGTTCAACATTATCTCGTACTGGCCCAACCTGTTCCGTGTTATGATCTATAGCTACATGCTCTGTAGTTGAATTGTGTAGAATTATAATTAATGTTCATCATCTGCAATGGTATATAAAAAACAGTAGCACATTAATAAATTCATTACCAGGATGAGAAGCATGATCTTCGTTTGGTTGGTCATGTACTTCATCCTCGACATGAACGTGATCGTTACTTTCCTACATAAAAAGGAATAAATAATTTACGTTAGTTTATTTATAAGGAACAAATTGCATGAGCATTAATAAATTATCATTAAACTATACAATTTTCACATACCTGGGCACCAGATGGATCAGTAGAAGATCGTGCAGTATTCATAGACAAGCATCTCCGGCGTTCAACAACGGCGTCAAAGCCATGTTCGAAGCCAAGCTTCATGTAATCCGCACTAGGAAATTCTTTGAACCGATCGGCCTTCATATTTGCATGATGTCATTAATTTTAAAGAATTTTGTCAGAACAAAACAAAAATAATAATCTGTATGATATTTGGATGTGGATTCGAGTTTTGCGATACTTACATATTGGGCCGCCAAGTTGGAGCAACCACCAGGCCCAAGCTTGTGTTGGCCAATTTTTTTAATTCTTGCCTTTGTGGCCTTAGATGTGTCCAAGAGCCTAATTAAGTTTTTAAATAAATTAGTCTATGTACCAAAATTGATATAAAAACTAGTAATAATAAGGCTTGCCACTACATTTTGGAATGAATTGCATACCTCCCTGTTCCACCTGGTGGTATCTTTCCTGATTTTCTCAGGCCCTTCTCTTTTCCATCTTCCACCAGGGCTTTCCACTCCATAGATGGAATCATTGGAGGGCGCTCATACCTAGGGTTCTTTTCTAGGTGAGCCCTATATTGGTCTCGGACAATCTTTAGATGTTTTCCAGCCTTCTGTAGTACCTTGGATGTATCAAAGGTATCTTTTTCGAATAGACTAACCAAGCGATTAGTCAAATCATCCTTTAAAGCTTTTGGCTGATTGTTCCACATTGTGCGGATGGTGGGCCCAAAGATCTCCAAGGCCAAATCATATAGATGTTTATAAAATATATCATTTCCTGCAAAACATTATTGCCATCATTAGTGAACATTAGAAAATATTATCGGTATATTAGACACAAATTATAAAAAATAAATTGAACAATCCATAATGACCTAGAATCCTCTCTATCTTTATTGGAAGCAGTTCTTCATTCACCAAAAATGTACACTTTATTGAACCAGTGCTAGTCACATGAGAAGATCCAAGAAATGCTTCCACATCTCTATCTAACCCTGCATCCACCCCTTCTTCTACAGCATCTGTTGTGGGTGGGGCACCATCAGCTTCACCCTCCGCTGCCCTCGGCGGTGTCGCAGAGCGTGTTGCCGATTGTTCAGTGGACTATATGGGAGCAGTATGTGGTGTACGTGGAGTGGTTTGGTCACTGGAACCAACATTTCCTTGACCACCACTAATAATCTCCATAGCATGCTTTAAATTAAACCCATTGTATTATAAGTTCAACAACATATAAAATCAAATATTATAAAGTTTTTATAAATGAATTTACATTTTTATTCAATAACTTACGTTCAGTTGTTTACGTTGCTGTAACAATAATTGAAGCCTTTGTTCGAGCCCTTCTGTTAGTGGAACTGTCAATGTCAGACGAACCAGTTCCTCATTTTATTTTTCCCTTGTCCTTTGTAGCACCCTCAACGGGTCTACGGACTCTCTAATTTCAATATATCTCATCAACTGAGAGACCTCATTCTGTAAAGAGTTTTGAGACGTCGTTTCATAAATGGAATCCCCTGTCTGCAATTGGAATATATAAAAAATTGCTTAGTCTTTGAAAATATAGTGTGCGCAAATAATTATATTAGGTATTACATCTAGGATTACCTAATGCCTAGCCGAGGCCGTGGTTTGATCAACAGATGGGGATTTACCTTAATCATCCACCTGCAAAAAAAGTAGAGAACATTATCACAATGAACGCAATATGTATAAGCTAACAAATACAGAACAAAAACAAAAAATAAACACTGTGCTACATGTTTTATATGTGTACATTTTTTAAGTATTTAGAAAGTGGAATTACATTTAGGTTAAATGGTTTCCTTGAGTCTCCAGTCGTCTGATCAATAGCTGGGGAGTTTCCTCGGTCAATCTGCAAAAAAAGGTAGACAACATTACCATCATGAACGCAACCATAAAAACAAAAGAATACATAACAAAATAAACATAATGCGTCACGATAGACATTTTTACGATTTTAAAGTATTTGAAATGGAGAATTACATTCATGTTTGGTTGTTGCCCTGATGTTGTAGTCGACTGATCAATAGCCGGTTGGCTTCCCTGATCAACACTCTACATGGAAAATCAATAATATTATATAAACGAACCTAATATACTAATGAAAATACATAACAATCTATATGTATGTCCATCCTAAAATTTAATATTACATTGGCAATATCGATGTATACCTGCTGCCTTGACTCGGGTCGACAAACATCTACGGAGATGGAGGTGCCCCTGAGAGAACCCTGCATCAAAAACATACTAAAAGTTACATATGGAAACATGAAATTAAGTAGATAATTTCAATTATAAGTTAACAAAAATTCCTATAGACGTTAAAATAATTAATAAAAGGACTTATAAATTGTTTGTTGTACCACAACTATACTAACATTGTTTGTATCTACACGGTTCAAATTGTAATCAAGAAGCAGTTCTTCGCCAGCAGTTATTGATTTAATTGCACATACAAAGACACGGTTTCCTTCATGCAACTCGAATATGCATTTGGGTTGCTTTAATGTAGACCCTATGTGCGTACTGTTTATTAAACCCTGCAATATTACCGGTTGTTTTTGGCCTTCCATCCATGTACATGGTTGCTCCTTTATTTTGAGCTTTGTCTTTCAGTTGTATATAATTCGTTGACAACCCATATCTACGCATACTTCATGTATATTGGACCAGGAGCATCCAATCACTGTAGTTGTAACAGGTCCAACATACTCCATCAATTCTGTACATCTACCGTATCCAACCTTTATGTCGTCCATGCAAAACAAGCCCAAGCCATGCAATGAGGACGGTGCAATTCTATATATCCTCTCATTCACACAAAAATCAGTGTTTACTTTAGGAATATGGATAGGCACCCATTGTTTCACTAGGTGTTGGTACCTTAAGGGCACGTTGATGTCTCCCACTGTCTCATCATCATAGGAACATGACCCCCCTCCTTGGAGAAAAAAATTCATGCGTTTATCGAATTTTCTTCTGATCTTCTGACATCTAGTTGATCTAGCCCATGTAGACCTAATAGATGTCCCACTTTCCTCTAGACTTCCCAAACTCCCTTCCCTGGAGGAAGACAGGTCTAACAAATACCTATTTGGTTCTACCTGCAGCGTGGCCACAAAATAATTTGGCATAAGCATAGCAAAATACCAGCAAAAAACGTGGAAAGGCTTATAAGAAAAAAAACTTTGAAAGACTTGTAAGCCAATAACTTGTTAAAGAAAAAGCTTGTCAAGAATGAGTTTGGTTAATAGGTGTGGGAATTTAGTAGCCCTAAAAATTCTAATGTATGCCCCTCTTTTGGTTACATACAAGTCTCCATTCTAACTTATTGCTTGCATTTCCTTTTGCTAACATGAATTGGGTAGGCTTCATAAGCTTCAAATGTATGCTTGTGGCCATTGTACTTTATCCTTTCAACGTTTTCAAGCTTGATACGATATGTTATGCATATGCATCACATATAAAACTGCAATTTATGCCAATATATGTCTATACAAAACCTGTAGGTTCTCCTTTAATGGACTATCTCCTTCAAAGAACATATCTCCTTTAAGTGGTTTTTAGTTTTCCCATGAATGATTTTGTGATGTTGTAGATGATTTTAGTTTTAGAGTGGATTTTTTAACCTCTGTGCTACTCTAAAGTGCATAAGCCAGCACTTCAGAGGCATATTTCTCAGTGGTGGTGAAGAGCAGACATTTCCAGATCTAGCTAGTTGGCATGTTAAATACATTTATATCAGTCTGTAATATTTGTTGATTTATTCCTTTTAGCTTGTCTTGATGATGCTTGTTTTCCCATATTAATTTTCAACCCTAAGGCAACGCTAGCTTGTTTTCCCATACTAATTTTCAACCCTAAGGCAACCCTAAGGAATACAATTGATCAGCTTCACAAGAATACTGGACAAACATTCAAAGGTAGCACCTCTAATCTAGGAATCTTGACTACATCCACATCACTAACCTTCAACAGACTAAGAATTCAAGTCTAATACTGAACTAGCTAATCTAAAGAAGCAATAAATAAGAGAGATCAGTAATATGAGGGGATCATCCACCTCAATCATCCAAAGGATGTCAATAGCAACAGCACATAAAAGACTCAAGTGCTAAGGGCAAGAAAAGCTGGAAAATGCCCTGACCAGTACATTCACCATCAATGAATTCAGTAAACTGAAAATGGCCTGAGGCCAAGGTTAATGCTTCTTTGGATAAGCTAGCAGCCTTAGTATTGTGTTATCTGAATATGTGAACTGCTTTTAGCTGGATGAAGTAAAGTTCCATATCACGGATACGTTGACACCAACCATCAAGTGCAAGTAAAGTTAGTTATGATCTTCTATTGAACCAATTAATGATGGCTATGGAGTCACCGTGAATGTGCAGAGTGGGAAGGACCATGGATTTAGTACAATAAAGGAGAGTCCATAAAGAAAGTAGTTCAAATCTGGTGTTTGTACTCAGACCAACACCCAATTTGAAGAAAAAATAGTGGTCCTGGGTGATCAAAAGATGAACACCTATACCTCCAATTTGATTGGCTAAAGCCCCATCAAAGAAGATGTAGGTACAATTATCGAAATAGTTTATTTAGTCAAACTCAGATGTTGGATGGAGTGGAATAATGAGTATGGGCCTCCTCCTAAGGCCGGGTTTAATGGTTGTGCTGCGAACACACCTAGCAGCTCTTCATCTCGCGGAGAAACCAGAACCCTACTCTCAATTCCAGCTGTCTAATTTTACAGCGTGTTATGCACTGTGTCCAGGGACGGTATACCGGTAATTTTTTGTGAGGAGAAGATGTTGAGCTCTTACTGCCACGAGTCAACAGATTTGTATGCCATGTCTACTGGACCTACTCCCAAATTCACAAAAACCTCCAAATTGAACTGAACTATGCAAAACGAAACGAGTCGCGACAATGTCCAAATAAACTTGTTGTTTTTTATTATATATTATTATATATTATATGTATTTTATTATTATTTTATATTATATGTATTTTATTTTTATTATATGTTATTTTATATTATATAAATTTCCATAATAGTATTAGGATATTTTTATTGGCTTCTTTTGCTTGAAAGTTGAACTACCTAAAAGTGCACAGATCTCATCTAGGACCCTTTAAGATTCATAATAACAATTATTGTTATAGGATTTTATTCTCCAAATGAAACACCAAAACCATACTTATCGGTTAATATTTGTGTAGGGATGTTTTTCTGATCTTTCCCGTAAGTTATGATACTAATGGGATTGTATGCAAAAATTTATGTATGCCCTAAGAAATCTTATGTATGCCCCTCTTTTAGTTACATACAATTATCCATTCTCACTTATTATTGCTTGCATTTCCTTTTCCTAACATTGCCTTTTCCTTTTACTGGCCTAACCCCTTTTCAACAATAATAGTTGCAGATTAATAATCAAGTGTTTTTCTACTGAGGTGGCTGAGTCAACTGAGTTGACCCCCAATCAAGCTAACTCAGCCTTTGAAACGATTGGAGTGACAAGTTTGGTACCGAACCAAGAAAATCAGGGTATGACTGAATGGATCGGTAACAAAATGGTCAATTCGTCCCAATCCATACTAAATTGACCAAGTGAATGTGGGAATGCACAAGCCACACACATGACACTTCAATTCAAAAAACAAATTAACCTAGAAATATAAACATCTAGACTCTAAACCTACTTCATTGTCGAGTCAATTAGGTTTGTAGGATTCCTATACATCATAACACTATTTGGAGTAAAACACAACTTTCTTTGTGATGCAGGAGCATAGGCTCATGGAAACGAATTCATTTTTGTTAACTCATTTTGAGGTGATGCAGCTCGCAGAAGCTTGGGTAGCTCGAGAAGGACAGAGAGGGAAGAGAGAAACTAAGGGTTTTCCTGAAATTCACTTTCTGAACAAGGTTTTTGTAAAACTAAGGTCTGCATACAGTTATGGCAGTTGGTGCCTGCATCACCTACCAAGCATGTAATATCTCTCATGAAATGGTGTATAAAATAGTGTAAGCATGCTTCAAATGATGCCTCAATGAGTAACCTCCTATAGAGCGGATGTTTTAACCTCTATGCACCCACGTTGAGCTAATGCAAATCCAAAAGTTCTATACTCTGGCTAAAAACACAATCTCCATTTTAACGCCAACACAGAGCATACGATGGCAAGCCAAGGGGTTGTGGCACCATTGCTACAATGGCATAGCCCATGGCATAACGCCCCAAGATCTAGAATCTTTCCTGACTTAATTTACAAACAATAAAATCAGAGTGTCATGCATAATCCCAAACCCAAACCATTATTAATGCACTGAGTAAATCCCACGGGATGAAAGTCAAGAATCAAACCCAGTAAGTCAGCAATTCAAAACGCAGCATTAAATCTACTACACAGTCCCAAATATTTACCTAGCATAATCTTTTATAAACATCGAATGAAATTGTATATACACAAATCACATTGCAGTCCTTACATAAAAGCCAACACACAATGTATTTACACAGTGAGGCACGAAGCCTCTTTTACAACAGTCAAACTATTAAAAATGTTAAATGGAAAAGTCATGAGCTATGGCACCATTACAAGTAATGGTGCAGCCACGGCCCAAATATGCCAAACCTCCCAACAAGAGTCCATTAAAAACCAGAGCAAGCTACATTATAAACCTCGAAGGCAGAGTCAACAAGTGCCACACGAAACCCCAACCCAGTAAATTTTTCCAACTCAGAAATTCCCAGAACGAGAGGAGGCAAGTAAATCTTGCTAGCATGCTTACCATGGCCATGAAGAAGAAATCCCAAATTGATAGTGTATCCTGTGCAAACCCCGGAGCGCCTTCGCATTCACCTGCAAACAAACTAACGATGGCATGAAAAGCATGACCATGCCATGGAGAATACAACGAAGCAATGCATTTTTACATAGAGTCAATCTAGCTTACCTACGAATCGTTCGGGTCATCTCCCTTCTCCAAATGCGCAGAGGCCACACTAAACCAAAATGCCAAAAACCATATTGCACAAGCAGCTAGTGACCATTAACGCATGCACAAACCCTCAGCTGGTGACCATTAACGCATGCACAAACCCTCACCATAGTTTATGGAATCAACATTATAACATATACCAACCAAGTCATATGTTAAACCCTCTATCCTATGGTTTTGTCACCCTTTAAATATTAGCACATACTTAGTACTTAGGACATGGTATTTATACCATAGTCTCCCAACCTTATGGTATGAGCAGTCCTTAACACTATCATGATAGTATTTACAATGTTTATCAAGCCTGTCTGTGCAAAACTAGAGAAATTGTGTAATTACATCTATAGATGCGCTACAAAATGAATGATCACTATAATAGCGACTCACAGATACGAGAGGGGATGAGGCGCGAAGCCCTATTCTAAGTTCATGACCGGAACAGCGAGTTTCTCATTTGTAAGGTAAGAAGGTTTGTAAATTGAATCCCCGAATAACTCACTAAATGAGGAAGGGTCTGTCTGCATTCAAGCTTGTCCCACAAAGGAGCAAACATCACAACGCGCACAAACAACCCTTGTCACCCAAAAACCCTTGTCACAAAAAACATTATATATCATATGTTTTTTTATTTTTATTATATATTATTTTATATTATATGTATTTTATTTTTATTATAAGTTATTTTATACTATATAAATTGCCATAATAGTATTAGGATATTTTTATTATATCCTAACTTGAATAAAGAACCTTCACATTAATGAGGGAAGAACCATCTACATAACGACACATACCTATCTTGGATAAATGAAAATATATCTTTGAAGGATGATTGAAAAGTTGAGCATGTGAGCTTGTGAGCATGGTGGTGATGATGATGATGATGATGATGATGTTGATGACGACGGTGACAATGATGATGATGATGATCCTGATGATGATGATAATGATTGTGATGATGATGATTATCATCATCGTGAGGATGACGATGAAAATGATAACGATGACAATGATGATGATGACGACGATGATGATGATGATGATGACGACGACGATGATGATGATGACGATGATGATGAAGATTATGATGTTGATGTCGACGATGACAATGATGATGTCGATCGTGACAATGATGATGATGATGACAATGATGATGAATATGATGATGGTGGTGATGATGAAGACGATGACAATGATGATGATGATGATAATGATTATGACAATGATGATTTCGACAATCACAATGATGATGATGAAGACGACGACAATGATTATGATGATGATGAAGACGATGACAATGATGATGATGATGACAATAATGATGTCGACGACGACAATGATGATGACAATGATTATGATGCTGATGAAAATGATGATTATGATTATGACAATTATCATGATGATGATGATGATTATCATCATCATGAGGATGACGATGATGGTGATGTTGATGATGAGTATCATCATCATAAGGATGATGATGATGATGAAGATGATGCGCCATTTGTATCGTCATCTGTGTCAACATTGTAAGGATTGGCCATATCATCATCATCATCATCATCAGTTATGCTCATCATTTCATCGTCGGAATAATCTTCAATGGCATTGTCTGCTACGTCATCTGATTCAACTATTCCTTGGACATCTTATGTTGGATCATCATCGTCAGCTAACTCAAGTTGATCATGCTCTTTTTCATCATATTCTTCTTCCAGAGAACCTTCTTCATTACCATCATCTAGGTTATACTTTACCGTCCTTCCCCTTGGATCGTGTCTCACAAAAAATGACCAGCCCGCTTTACCTGGAACCTCTGAGTAAAATACTTGTTCACATTGGCTTGGAAGAACATAGGGCCATGTTCCTGGCTCAAACAACATTGTGTTTACCATTGTAAATCCATTATCATGTTCAATAATAGTTCTATCGGGATCACGTTGATTCAATCGTAACCTGTACCATTTGACAATGAATAGAACTACCTTAAAGGATTTAAAGTCACACTGTATAATATCTTCCAAATACCCATAGTATCCATTTTTGAGACTTCTGGATATCTGTCAATTCTAGATGAAACATTGTGTTGAGGCCTGGAAATTCGCAGGCAACAACAGCAAGGGATTCTCCCCAGTCAATGTTCCCAACTAGCCCGTGACTATTTGTTGTAGGGAATCTGTCCGGTTTGCGGTCCAGCTACCGTAGGTCAAATAACAAAAATCAAAGGTTTTACCGGTTGCGGCCCGTTCCACCGTGTATATTTTTGTGTTTTTAGTTTTAAGTATGATATGCAAGTTCCTATTTAACATGCAGATTGATGTAGAATACGAGGAGCAGTCACAATGTGATGCGCAGGTTCTTACCTCTCGTCTTAAACTCTCTCGCATCTAAATCATACACAGCAATAAATTACAACTAACTACCTAGCCTATCCCTAGGGAGCAAAATTATCATTCATTAATGAGTAATGTATTTTGTACATGCATTATGAAAAATCATAGATAGTTGATGCTTCTTTCAAAACACATGAACATTTAAAGATATTTGAACAACCAGATAGCCAATTGTTTATGAACAACATTCATTACTCATAGTGGAAATTTTCATAAAATAAACCAGAGAACATTCATACAAGAACATAGGTTCAAAGAGTCAGAACGATCTCACAGTTAATGGACACAAAGCTGAAAATGAAATAGTTCCTCTTCAACAAATCCATAGCACAACATTTGAACATTCCACCAAGCTTTCTCCAACGGGCAAATTGTAATTATCTACTACAAAAGGAAATAGTTCTTCTTACAATATGTTTTCACAAATCTAACTGGGAAAAAGTCCCTTATTCCCTCTAATTCTCCTATACTGATACAAAAACAGCAAAACCTTTGGGTTGCCCCACCGGGTGACCTTTGGGCTCCCCCAACCCTTTAATCTCACAAATTTGTCCTTTTGTGAGTGCTCATGATTTATGCAATACGTTACATTTCAGATTTATGAATTAAGAGCATTTTTATGAAAAAAGGACCAGCTTGGTAACTGCCGAACTTTTCCAAGCCTGGGCCTCTGCCTCTATTTATTTTGCTCAGTAATTTGTTGGTCTCTTGCTAGTTCCAGTAGAGCTTAGACCTGACTTTCTTATTCTTTTCTCTGCTTCTGCTTCTTCGTTCCTCAACCACTTCCTTCCTTGCTGCCTCCCTTCTACTTTGTATTTTAAACACATCTTACTCGCAGTAATCATCCTGTCATGAAAATAAAAGATTTTAGACCATTTAGGGTTTATTAAAGTAACATGAATTGTATCAATACATGCATTCTATAAAATTAATTCAATACAATGTTAATGCATGAAAAGAAAACATGATAATGCAAAGAAAATCCTGATAGCTGGGCCTGGAATCTGCTAAATCCACTTAAAAATAAAAGCCTGATAAAACAGGCTCCCTATCTCAAACCAGGCCACATCTGGACCCGTTCGACATGCTCCGAAGAAAACACCAAAAAATGACACAGTAACCGCCATAGAAAAATAGAGCGGAAGCACACAAGAAAGGTGGGAAAATACTAAGAATCAGGCAAAAACATGACCTCTCCTCGATGGGCGGAAAACTATGGATCGAACGATTAGTTCGTCAAGGAGCCGCAACGGTGAGAGATGGACAGACTATGGGCTTCGCGGAAAAATAACATATCGCTAATCGGAGGCTCGAAAGACCAAACCGCATTTCGTCAACACATAAACCAACTAGCCGTCGGAGAGATGGCACACTATGCAGCCGCAACGGCGGGAACATAAAGGACATCACACCCTGCCATGCAAGGTCTGAATCGGAAGAGAAAACAACTAAAATATCGGAAAGGTAGTGCTTTTGGAATCCGCAACGGCGGGAGAACAATTTACTATGGCTTCCACAATACTAGAAAACGCTGGTGAAATAATAACTAAACACTGCAGCATCGGACATCGGAAAGACTATGGCATCGGATGATTAGTGCATTGCGCAGCCACAATGGCGAAAGACGGGAAGACTACGGGCCCCACGGAAAAATAAAACATCGATGGTCGACAACTCTATAAGTCAGATGGTTAGTCCGTTCCAGAGCCGTCGATGCGGAAGACAAAAAAACTACGGCTTCTGCTTAACTATCCAAAAACTTCCGACAACGAAAATTTATCAAAAACAAAGTATTAAGTGTTCAAAATATTTTGGCTAGGGAGTGATGAAAATAGTTCGTTTAACCCCCGAAACAATGACAGAAAAAGAGAAACAAGCTCCAACTTGAATGTAAACAGACTTCCGATAGTGATGAGGGAAATCATTCAGACCAAAAAGACATCGTTTTCAAAACTCCACTGTTAATGCATTTGCCGACAGGAAGCGGTTTTTCGAGAAGCATGAAAGCAATTGACATCACTTCAAACCAAACTGTAGCAGAGGGAAGAATAAAATAGAGTTCATGAATCCACACACTCCTAGGCAAGATAAAATAAAAATAAAAAAGGAGGGTCCAAAATTTCAAAAAATTTGGGAGAAAAGTTGTAGCTGCAACAATTGGCGACTACCTGGTGAACCTAGATCTCTGGACAATTTCTTCCTTAAGTAACAAACTGTTTTAACAATAAAAATATGTTGAATTCTTCTAGATGTATGGATTTCCCAAATAGCAAATATATGTACTTTTAATCATTGAGGGTAGTCCAATTTAGGAAAATGGAAACCAAGATTTCAAAGTCAAGATAACTCTTTCGAGGCTATGAATATGAGTTTCATTTTTACCTCTGTCTTTGGGTAGCTTCCAGCTTGGACACCACAGAATCGTAACATATGGTAAACAGGAATATTCATTTGTTCCTCATTCCCATGCCATTTTGCACTATTGTGCTTTTGGACTTTTTATACTTTTGAGTCCTCCTCATGCCTTTCTTTCTGAATTTTATATCCAGGCTCCTCTATCCATAGTGTCCTTTTGTGTGAGAGATGTATTTAATTTTTCAACTCACGGATGGAGAAGAACTTTTGGCAATTTTGTATTCATATGATTCAGTACTTTGTTTTGATACATATTGCTTTCTTAGGAGTTTTCGACTCTAATTTTCCTTTAGGCTTCAAATTCTTGGCATGGGATCATTTATATATAATATACAGTTTACCTTGGTTCCTTTCCATGGATCTTTTGCGGTTACTTCCTAGGAAATTTTTAGATGTGAAATGGATGGAGCCTTGAAATAGTATTCCAGACCTTTTGATCCTGAGTTATTTTACAGGGATTAAGTAGGACTTCAATATGTTCATCGCCATTTAGGAAAAACTATTCAACTATAAGAAATTCTTTCAGATAACATAATAATACACAGTCTTATAATCAAGGATTTAGTTAATCCAGAATTCTGATGCACTCCATGCAACCAAAAGTTTGCCTCTTTTATTGAAATCAATCAAAATCTAGACTAAAGCAAAACAAAAATAAAATAAATCAAAACAACCAAATAAATTTAATCTATGTACAAGATAATCAAGAAACAAGAAAAATAAAATTTGAGAACTAAACCACTAAATGGTTAGTCCTCTGCCCACCCCTGTAAATATGGCAATCTATAAGTCAAGGGGCTAGGCTTGACTACAAAATAAAAAGACCTAACCATTATCAAAAACTACATCTATTGGTTTTGAAAACACTATATCTGAAATTGAAACTACTATTTTATAATCAATCTCGTCAACCCGTGAAAACCAAAGGAGATCGGGCTGGGTGTCAGATATGTTGCTGGCTTCTTCTGATGCAAAGTTTCCCGGTTCAAGTTCAACTAGATAATTTCCCAATACATAATTCACTAATTCCTTTTCTTCTTCCAACTTAGTGATAGTGCGTTTCATGTAAGGTTCCCTTAAAATTTTGATCTGGTTTGGGACTCCTTTATGAGGCAACCATAAATGTTACCAATCTGAAGCAAAATACCCATTTAGTCTTGCTGACTAGTCTCGATTCAAAATAAGTCCATAACCATCAGGTATGTCTGCTACCACAATATCAATGTACCGATAGATCTTTTCATTTGCAGATAATCGAATCAGGACATCTTCCATTTCCTCGACTACTTTCACATTGGTCCTGTCTAATTGCGTAACCTCCTAGGTAGTAGGTTTAGGATTTCCATTAATCTTTTCACAGACTGCAAGTGGCATAACATTTACTGATGATCCTGAGTCTACCAAACAATTGTGCACATTATGGTTTAAAATCTCCAAAGTCAGAAGGAATGTTGGGGTTTTAAACCTAGTCTTACCTCCCACACTTGCTTCAACAGTCTCTTCTACAGGTTGGTTGTTGGTGGGAAGTTCTTCCTCTAGTACTTCAGCTGCTTTGAGATTTTCCTTGACATTACCCTCTTTGTCTTCAATAGGCTTAGCAGGCATGTTGACTTGTTTCGAATCTTGACTGCTAATAGTAGGTTCAGGAATTTTATCATCTATGTTGTTCTTCTATGGTTTCTTTACATTCTCTTGCAATTTCTTGATCTTTGGGAGTATTGAATTTTCTTTATTCACCAAGTCCTGGCTTCTTGTTGTCACAGTTGTTTCCAATATATCCTCATGTTTCAGATCACTTTCCTCTTCGGTATCAAATAACGAGACACAATTCCATAAAAACATGGTATCATTTTCTTGTTTTTCTATGGTCTTATTACCTTTTTCCTCTTCATCATTGTCCTTAGTCAATTTAGAGTCCAACAGCTGATTCATTGCTAGTGTCATTGAATTTATCCATTGAGGACAATTTTTTTCAGAATGGGGCTACTGGTGAAAGGTGCAGGAGTTATCCATACCTACCTCCATTAAGTTCATTGATGCAGGACTATGTGGAGGAGGTTTAGATTGATTGTTGTCTCCTCTCCTTTCATAATAAGGCTTATATGCTTTCTGAGCCTCCTTCTCTTTTTCCAAATCTATCACCCTATTAGATAGTTTCTGCATCATTCTCAACATTCCTTCAAGGTCACGTGATTGCTCCTCCTTAGGCTTAGAATAATCTTCTATGCTCTCTTTTTCATCTTCTACCCTTTCAGCTTCTTCATAAGTTTCCAACAATGTAGGCTTGGCTTTCATTTTGGCGAACATGGCCAAATTAGGCCCTAGAGCTGAAGTATAGTACTCAATCAAAACTTTATCAGAAGGCTTATCAGTTGTAGAAAAATTCCTAAGATAAGTAGCAAACCTCTAGGTGAAACTATGCACTTTCTCTTTTCTTTCTTTCTTCAAAGTGCATAACCCTTTCATTAGTGTTGCATGAGTTTTCTGGGCTGCATATTTATTTTTGAATATTCTTTTAAAAGCATCCCAGCCTGGGATTGAGTTTATAGGCAGAGCAAAATACCATGAATTTGTTGCCCCTTTCAAGGTATGTGGAAAAATTCTGCAGACTACATCTTCGTGTTTTTCAGCCCTTAAACCTTCTATTGCTAAATAGAAACTTTGCAAGTGGTCATCTACAGCAGTCTTTTCATCGGGATCAAACTTAGGCAACAGCTTCTCAAAATCTTGAGGTAGGTTATGCAATGGAAATGTGAGGTTCAAGGGTGATATAGCTCTCCAAGCCGGTAGTGGGTTGGGCTGATTCACATTTATACCAGCCATGAGAAAAGGTGAATGAACAGGAGTCTGAGTAAGAAACACCGTAAGACGAAACTGGGCTTACTTGCTTCAAAGGTAGAACCAAAACCTGTGAGTACTTGGGTTAAGTCAAAAGCTTCAAAATATCTGCTGGTGGGGTAATCTTGGGAAAATAAGTTTCCACTGCCAGCCATGCACTGGCAGCCCTCCTTCTAGCGCCAGCAACTGTTGAGGCCTGGAAATTCGCAGGCAACAACAGCAAGGGATTCTCCCCAGTCAACGTTCCCAACTAGCCCGTGACTGTTTAGTGTAGGGAATCCGTTTGGTTTGTGATCCGGCTACCGTAGGTCAAGTAACAAAAATAAAAGGTTTTACCGGTTGCGGCCCGGTCCACCATGTATATTTTTGTGTTTTTAGTTTTAAGTATGATATGCAAGTGCCTATTTAACAGGCAGATTGATGTAGAATACGAAGAGCAGTCACAATGTGATGCGCAGGTTCTTACCTCTCGTCTTAAACTCTCTCTCATCTAAATCACACACAGCAAGAAATTACAACTAACTACCTAGCCTATCCCTAGGGAGCAAAATTATCATTCATTAATGAGTAATGTATTTTGTACATGCATTATGAAAAATCACAGATAGTTGATGCTTCTTTCAAAACACATGAACATTTAAAGATATTTGAACAACCAGATAGCCAGTTGTTTATGAACAACATTCATTACTCATAGTGGAAATTTTCATAAAATAAACCAGAGAACATTCATACAAGAACATAGGTTCAAAGAGTTAGAACGATCTCACAGTTAATGGACACAAAGCTGAAAACGAAATAGTTCCTCTTCAACAAATCCATAGCACAACGTTTGAACATTCCACCAAGCTTTCTCCAACATGAAAATTGTAATTATCTATTGCAAAAGGAAATAGTTCTTCTTACAATATGTTTTCACAAATCTAACTGGGAAAAAGTCCCTTATTCCCTCTAATTCTCCTATACTTATACAAAAACAGGAAAACCTTTGGGTTGCCCCACCGGGTGACCTTTGGGCTCCCCCAACCGTTTAATCTCACAAATTTGTCCTTTTGTGAGTGCTCATGATTTGTGCAATATGTTACATTTCAGATTTATGAATTAAGAGCATTTTTATGAAAAAAGGACCAGCTTGGTAACTGCCGAACTTTTCCAAGCCTGGGCCTCTGCCTCTATTTATTTTGCTCAGTAATTTGTTGGTCTCTTGCTAGATCCAGTAGAGCTTAGACCTGACTTTCTTCTTCTTTTCTCTGCTTCTGCTTCTTCGTTCCTCAACCACTTCCTTCCTTGCTGCCTCCCTTCTACTTTGTATTTTAAACACATCTTACTCGCAGTAATCGTCCTGTCATGAAAATAAAATATTTTAGACCATTTAGGGTTTATTAAAGTAACATGAACTGTATCAATACATGCATTCTGTAAAATGAATTCAAGACAATGTTAATGCATGAAAAGAAAACATGATAATGCAAAGAAAATCCTGATAGTTGGGCCTGGAATCCGTTAAATCCACTTAAAAATAAAAGCCCGATAAAACAGGCTCCCTATCTCAAACCAGGCCGCATCTGGACCCGTTCGACATCCTCTGAAGAAAACACCAAAAAATGACACAGTAATCGCCGTAGAAAAATAGAGCGGAAGCACACAAGAAAGGAGAGAAAATACTAAGCATCGGGTGAAAACATGACCTCTCCTCGGTGGGCGAAAAAATACGGATCGGACGATTAGTTCTTCAAGGAGCTGCAACGGTGGGAGATGGATAGACTATGGGCTTCGCGACAAAATAACATATCGCTAATCAGAGGCTCGGAAGACTAAACCGCATTTCGCCAGCACATAAACCAACTAACCGTCGGAGAGATGGCGCACTATGCAGCCGCAACGGTGGGAACATAAAGGACATCACGCCCCGCCATGCAAGGTCTGAATTGGAAGAGAAAACAACTAAAAGATCGGAAAGGTAGTGCTTTTAGAAGCCGCAACGGCGGGAGAAAAATTTACTATGGCTTCCACAATACTAGAAAACGCTGGTGAAATAAACACTAAACACTACAGCATTGGACATCGGAAAGTCTACGCCATCGGATGATTAGTGCATTGTGCAGCCGCAATGGCAGAAGACAGGAAGACTACGGGCCCCGCGGCAAAATAAAACATCGGTGGTCGGCAACTCTATAAGTCGGATGGTTAGTCCATTCCAGAGCCGCCGATGCGGAAGACAAAAGAACTACGGTTTCCGCTTAACTGTCCAAAAACTTCCGACAGCGAAAATTTATCAAAAACAAAGTATTATGTGTTCAAAAGATTTAGGCTGGGGAGTGATGAAAATAGTTCGTTTAACCCCCAAAACAGTGACAGCAAAAGAGAAACAAGCTCCGACTTGAACATAAACAGACTTCCGATAGCGATGAGGGAAATCATTCAGACCAAAAAGACATCATTTTCAAAACTCCACTGTTAATGCGTTTGCCGACAGGAAGCGGTTTTCCGAGAAGCAAGAAATCAATTGACATCACTTCAAACCAAACTGTAGCGGAGGGAAGAATAAAATAGAGTTCATGAATCCACACACTCCTAGGCAAGATAAAATAAAAATAAAAAAGGAGGGTCCAAAATTTCAAAAAAATTGGGAGAAAATTTGTAGCTGCAACACATTGGTAACCTCAAAGACAGTCAAAACCCCAGAATCTGATGTTTTCTTTGTTTCATCCAGTTTTTTGATCTGATATCTACCTCCATTGCAGACCATAGCCTTACTGTGTTTTACCTGCAATAAGCAATACACGAAAAAATTACACAACCATTCAGTCCTTATGCAACAATACATGGAAAAAAATAACATGTACTTCAATAAGTATCAAACAAAATAAAATATTTAGAGGGATATTTGATTAATTATATACTTGCCATTTTATCTTTTACACCATATGCCAAATCGATTTCCCTTTCTGTTAGATTGTTATCTCCATTGCATTGTGCTTCTTTTACCAATGAAGCCACACCTTCTCATGATATTCCATGACCCGATTGTGCGCATCGTTCAATCCATACCTTCATCCAGTCAAGATTGTTTGCGATGTATAAATGAATTGCATCCCATTCTCGACCAACTGTTTAATGACAATAACCATTAAAATCAAAGAAAGGTGTAAATCTCCTAAACAAAGACGTATATGCTCTTAATTGAAGCAATTATGACTAGAAAATACATTTAGAATATGAAGGATATAATAAAAATCCAATAGCTAATAATTACCTTTCAGCTTCCTCAATATACCTTTCCCCTTTAGTTGCTCCCCTTCAAATTTGTTATTGGAGTCCGGATCACAAATGCGACGTAAATTGAGGTTTAACACTAAAATAGGAAGATATTCACTAACATACAACATGTTTTGGTATACCGTATATCCTTCCATCATAGAACCCTCCGGATGTGCTAGTTATCTCACCAAACCCTTCATAAATTTCAAGTGCCTCTCAACCATCCACATGCACCTTGAGTGCACAGGTCCACACAACTCGATCTCCTCAACTTGGTGTATGAGCTAGTGTTTCTGTGCATTGAAAAATGCTGATGGTAGATGCTTATGCATTTCACACATGAGACGAGGAATTTCTTTCCTCCAATACTTTATATCTTCTTCATGGATTTCTTTAGATGTCAACCATCTACAAGTGTTGCAAACCAATAATGATATTTAACAAAAATAAAATTTAAATTACAATATATGCTGAAATAGTGAACAAAAAAAACAAATATAAATTATTATACGGAGAATTAAAGAAACACTAAGCACATGCAAGTAGTCGCTAGTTACCTCATGTATTTACCAAGATTATATATAACTTGTTTGACATTGTTGTCGAAGTTGTCTGAGAGAGAGAGAGGTAGAATATACTGTATCAATATACAAACCACGCCATTTATTAAAAAAAGAGTATACAAGCAAGAAAAAATTATATGGACATAACAATAATAATTACCTTGATGAAGACATGCCAATCATGTGTTTTGACCCCCACAAAATCACCTTTTTTAGTTATGATATTCTTCAAGTTTGCACAAAAACTGGTGGGAAATTTAATTTTCCGCATTACTTATTTGACAACATTTCTTTGTTGCTCCGTAAACATCCATGGAATTGATTTTATATTAACTTGTTCTCCGTTGGTATTAAATTGGATGACATCTTTCATTGCATGGTTGCTTTCTTGAATGTCTTTGCACACTTTCACAACTTTATCTTTCTCCCTCCTTAGCTCTAGTAGCCGCCATAAGGTTTCAGTAAAATTCTTTCCAATATGCATTGTATCAAACAAATGAGCAATTTGTAGGTGCTCATAGTAGAGCAACCTGCTGAATTGAATAGGATAACTTTTCATTCCTTGTGGAAGACCATTAATGCCTTCATGATCACGATGGACATCATGAATATTAGTTTATAATTAATAAATTACATCATAAATAAAATATGGCCACTACAACAAACAACTCACAATAAAAATTAAAATACATAAAAATTCATATACGATGATCCATACTTACCATGATGACGATTTCTATTGTATTACATCTTCCAAAGGTGAGGTGTCATTCTCCGTGGTTTTAATGCAGTCTCCTGCTTCCCATTGAAAAGATTTCTTTCAGTTGTTCTATACCTGTGATTCTTAGAGAGGAAATGCCTATACTCATCAAACACCTCCTTTCTTAAGCTTTTTGAACGTGGAGATTTTATCTTAGGACCACAAACTGGACATCCAAATTTACCCTTTGTCTGAAGACGTACAATATTTACATATGGAATATCTATGTCAAATATAATCATTTATAAAATATTCTAACTACTCCATATCATTAAATGCAATTAAAGTGGAACTTAAAATTACAAACCACAAAATTAAGTTAACCCAGGGGCATCGTGTATTGTCCATACAACCATTGCATGGAATTGAAATTTCCTTTGTCGTATTGGTCTAGATACGTCATACATATTTATGCCATTCCATAACTTCAGTAGCTCATCTATAAGAGGTTCGATGTATACATTTATATCTTTGACTTGGAACTTACCTGATTCACAATTTGAAGAACATATAAAATATATCATTATGAGATCCATTAAGATATATAAACCATGCAAAGTATTAAAATAATAGATATATATATATATGAAATTAAGATAAATATTATGACAAATGAGATGCCACAACTACATTATAAATAAAATAGTTTTCGTCAATAAAACCTGGAATAATCATCAACAACATTATGTGCTCCCTCTTTATTGACAACCATGGAGGAATGTTATTGTTGATAACAAAAATAGGCCACACCGTGTAAATGGATTTCATCTATGCAAATGGATTAACAGCATCTGCTGCCAAATAAATCCTATAATTACGTGGTTCTTCTTTAAAGTGACGCCACTTTTCCTCAATATCTCTAAAAGCAGTACCATCTGCAGGAATTTGGATAACATCATCTTGACTTCTGTTCTTGGCATGGTAATCCATAAATTGTGCTATGTTTTTGCACCTGAACAGTCGTTGCAAATGTGGAATGATGGGAATATAACGAAGAACCTTCTAAGGCACCTTTTTTGTTACTTTATCTGTACGATATCTACTTACATGAAATTCTGGACATTCTGTTGCAAATTCATGCTAATTATAATATATAACATGGTCATCGAGGCATGCATGAATTGCTTCATAATGCATTCCAATCTCTTTCATGGTGGAAGATAAATCTCGAAATGTGCGAGGTAAAATATTTGATGGTGGTAACAAAAAATCAACTATCAAGCTACAAAAAAAAATATTTGTTAATGTAATAAATAAATAATATTAACGAAACACGCTTCATCCGTATGATGATCAATAATGAGTTAACAATACAATTATTAGAGGAATCCAAATAAAATTTATCACGATCCTATATATGTGATGGATTATTTTAGATACCTTAGCATACGTGTGATTGCAATGTTTGAAAGACCATTCATAACCTTCAAGTTCATTTCAATAATATAGTAGAGAGAAGATTTGTTTTGGAGCCTTCATAAAGGGGTTCATATGCCTTATTGAGAAGAGGTATATCGTGAACATCATCAAAGTCATCATAATTTTCATTATCAACATCATCGTCATCCATTCTAACGTTAAATGAATCATGTATCAATGTTTTTGTACCATCATCTTCAATTACATCATCGGCATGATCATCTTGTTCAATATGATCATTCACTTGTTCTCCATTAAACATACATGCTCCATGATCCTGATCCTGAACTTGTTCTGAAAGCACTTCCTCTGGATGACATGCTATAGGGTGTCTTTCCTTTAATATAAATACATGGAAACATCAATAGATATACATTAATATATGAAAAAAAAATAATACATACAATTACCAAAAAATGAATATAATAATGTTTATAATGCTAAACCTACAAATGGATGATATTCGTTCCCCCCCTCAGCGTGTTCATGTTCCCTGCAATTTTTTGTGGTGGTTGAGATCAATATTCTTCTCCTCTTAAATCCCCGGCATTTAGTACATGGACAATAACATTTTCCATCACCCCTTCGTTTCACTACATCCCATAGTCTTGCAAGCAATTGTCGGTTGTCTTCGTTTGGATCCAGAATATTTAATCTATTTAACATTTTGTCATAAACTCCATTAATGAATATAACTGGTTGTCTTAAAAAATCAAGTTCCACGCATCAAGGTTTTTTCAAATGAAGAGAAATCGAAGAATAAAAAATTCTCGACAAACTGTCTATTGATGAAAAAAAAAATTCCCACAACCGCCCGTTGAAGAATAAAACTATTCCTGAAAACGTCTGTCGAGGAACAAATAATTTTTGCAATCGTCCGTCGCTTCTACAACAAACATGTCGAAATGTTTAAAACAATTTATATTTATAATGGACATGCGTCGGATATTTGACGCCTTGAACATAGTTACCGTTAAAAGTATGGGACCATAAAATTTAAAATCATGTAAACCTTAGGCTTTTTTTTACAAAAAAAAAAAATTGGTTCACGGACGTCAAAGATCTGACATTGAGGTGTCGAATAACCACCACTATGGGAGTTAGACATCCGATGCCTATCCGGCATGGAAGTTTCGAGTAGCTGCCACTACAAGCGTCGGAATTCCGACTCCATAGTCTCGGATAATCGACGAAGCTAGAAATATTTTGTTGTCGGCATTATGTAGATTGATTGTTGTCTGACACATCCGTGCAAAATGTCGGATGATGTTGGATTATTTCGTCATATTTCGGGTTCAAATTCTGTAGTGAGTTTTTTTTTTCTTCCTTTAGTATGGATGGCTAGATCATGATCATCTTCTTTGAGTAGAGCTTCTTTGTTGGATACTCTATCCTCATCTTGTATGAAATATTCCCATACTATGTCAAACTTCATACTTTATTTTCTAGCACATAGAGTATGTATGAATGAGTCCCAAGATCTAGTGAGACCATTGAGAGCAATCATAACTAGTTCATCTTCATCAAGGGTGTCTCCAATAACACTTAGTTATTCTCAAAACTGGGAAACCCTTGTGAAGTAATCTTGAATTGAATCTCTTTTACTAATATTAGTGCCCTTCAGTTGAGCTCTCGTATTCATCTTCCTATTGATGTTCCTTCCTTCATACATTCTATAAATAGAATCATGCATATGCTTTGGTGTCTTCTTATATGACACTTGAGGGATCAAGTGATCTTTAATAGAATCAACAATGATCCTCATTTCCTTGACTAATTCTTTTTCATGCTTCTCCTTAGCTTCAAATTATTTAGGTTCTACAATCTCATCCTTGATGTACTTCTCAAGGCCATTCTCTTTCAGAATGAGACCAATCCTATACTTCCAAGCTAGGAATTTTTCTATGCCTTCTAGTTTGTCCTCAAGCTTAGTGCTTGGTGCCATCCTATCTAGTAGGTCACTAAAACTTGAAATTTCTCAAAATTAAAAGACGAACTTACCAGGATATGCGCTTGAATGAGGCAAGTTGGTTGGTCCAACTGATTTCTAGATATCCCAAATCTTCACCCTTCAAATCCTACTTGCAAGGTTGTAGCTCTGCAGAATTTTCGGTTTTAGTTTTCTAAATTTTTCTGGTTCACTGCCAAACTACAGTTAGGATTTCCTGGAGATTCAACCACCCAAAAACTTCGATCCTGGTCTCAATATATGCGCTCTAGGGAGGCGCAACTTTCTATGCAAGAATATATTCAAAACTCCAAATTTTGCAGAAACCCTAATTTCTTCCGGAGAGGGAGTATAGGGAGTTTCACCTTGTGGAAGTTGTCCTATTCAGGCTAGATCTGATACCATGTTAAGATTTCATATGCTAGAATAGATATCATTAATGTTTAATTCAATTTCACAAGAGTAGCATATGAAGAAACACTTAAAGAGACACAATCACAAGATAGACATAGTATTTATCCCGGGAAACCCTAAAGGGGAAGAAAACTCAACAAAAATTCCTCTGTATAAGATGTATAAGATAAAACCTCAAAATAGGAATTCTCCTCCTTGTCGATCTCTCTCTCTCTCTCTCTCTCTCTCTCTCTCTCTCTCTCTCTCTCTCTCCCATATGCGCTACTCAAGTGAGTGAGTCTATGTCCAAATAAAAATCACAACTCTCCTATTTATACACATTGAGCCAACTAACTTTTACTCTAAACAAGTCAGCCCCACTAAACTGTATGGGCTGACTTCACCTAGGAAGACTCAAAACATTATTTTATATTATTCATTAGGGTACTAATGACCCGACTTACAATGGAGGCTTTACCTCATGATTCTATGATGACCAATTACAATAGTAATTCCCCGACGAAGGAATAATAACATCTACCTTGGGTTACATTAGTAAAATACATTTACAATATCCTTTGAAGTTACAATATTTCAACAAAACAAGTATTTGATAAACCATTCAAAAACTTTAAGTTCACCAACAACAATATAGAAGATAGAATATGTGTTGTTGAGCCTCCATAAATATGTTCTCAGGACTTCTCAAGTATAGGAACATCATGAATATCATGGAGGTTGTCCTCATCAAATGGAAAAAATGTGTCTTGGATCAATATATTTATCTCATCTCTATCATTTGTATCAATAATGTCATCTTAATCCATAGGATCATTAAGAACTTGATCTTCAATATTCTAATCTCCATTTTCCTCACCTTGTAAAGTAATATTTATACTATTATGTGGAAATAGCACTCTGGCAGTTGACATTTAGGGGGCATTGTCTTTATATTTACAAAAAATGTAATAACATTAGTGTATAATAAACAACACATAGTATTTAAAATGATAAATCATTTTGTGAATACATGATTAGTACTATTGCAAGAAGTACATTATGTAATGAATATTGTCTTACCAAGGGATGAACTTCATAGCTCCCTTCAGCATGCCCCTTCTCCTTAGAATGTTTTTCAGCGCTTGTTCTTAAAATTCTTCTTGTTCTCAAACCCCTACAATCATTGCAAGGGAAATAACACTTTCCATCTCCCTTAGCCTCCAATGTTGCCCTAAACTCAACATACCTCTTAATATTTTATTCCCAAGTATATTTATTTGACATTCTAATAGCCTATACAAACCACAAAAACCAAACCATATATAAGTAAATTGAATAGAGTGTGTGTGTGTGTGTGTGTAAGTGTGTCTATATATATATATATATATATATATATATATATATATATATTAAATAAGACAAAAAATTAAAGGATGTGACATGGAAAATGAAAATTCGAATTAGTAAATGTCCCTCCATGGTCTTTAAAAATAGATAATGTATCTATAAAATTCTAAGTGGAAAATATATATAAGCATTAGTATTGAGGAGAAAATGAATAATCAACTCACTTTATGTATGACCCTACACATTAAAGGAGACCGAATTTAAAAATGCTAACCTGGAAACCGAAGGAGATAAAAAATTTGATGTGTTAAACCAGTTCCAGATTCTTCAAATCACAGATCGGACAATCAACGGAAAAATTGTTGCAACTATAACAAATAATGTGTTCAAATATGTCTTAAGAACATGTATTTATAGATCAATGATCGTGGTGTTTCCAACGAAAATCCACAGCGATCAAATTTCAACAATAACAAAAAGTCAATGACCATTACTGTGATGACCATTGATGTTGCATGTGTTAACTTTACCATCGCTATAGTGATGAACATTATGTTTTTTTCTCTATAGCGACAAAACATTATTTCCTTCATTATAGCAATGATTATCGGGGACCGGAACGTTTTCTTTTCAAAAAATTTATCTGTTTATCCATGAAAAATTCAGTTTTAACTTATTTGTGGCAATATTTTGTGGAACTTTTGATCCATATGTACTAGTGTGCTTGCTTATACCCCAATTTCAATGCTATGTATGCCATCATTTTATTTTTAAGTTCCTTCCATGGTCAGTGACAAGCTCCTTAAGGATCCCAAACCAGGTAATAATCCAATTGAATACGAAGTGAGTGGTCATCTCACCATTAGATTTAATCGTAGACATAGCCCCTGCCCATTTCTTGAAGTAATCCACAACCATAATAATGTTATGGTTACCCCCAGCATATTATGGTTTGAAATCCATAAAATCCAACCCCCACTTGATGAAGGGACCAACAATGATAATCAAGTGTAACGGAGCAAGATACGAGCGCATGTTCCACGTAAACACCTGGAAAGGGTGACATCACTTGGCCACATTAACACAATCTTTAAATATGGATGACCAATAATAACCCTCTCTTAATATTTTATGGGTTGTAGAAAGGATGGATAAATGACCACCACACGTTCCATCATGGCAATCATTCAGCACAAGCTCAGCCTCAAACAATGATGCAAAATAGAGTCTACCCCATGGTGATACAAAGTGTCACCAATAATGAGATAGTTCTTAGTGTTATGTCATAAGTTTTGACGCTCATCCCTGGAGATATGAGGGTGAACCTTCAAAGTCTGAAGATAGATTATAATGTCACCATGTCAAGGCTCTATAGAGGAAGTGAGAAAAATGTGCTCATCCACAAGCGAGTCCTCATGAATCATATCTTCGTCCAAACTAGGGATATTTGCCATTAACTCAGCAAATAGTAATGACTTCTTTGATTTTTTTGAAACAAATTTGAGGTTGAATCTTGCAAGATAACAATCCATTTATTGTATTTTCCCCCTATCATTCGCTTAGTCAAGATGAATTGAAATGGATTGATATGAGCTATAACCATAGTCTAGCGAAGCAAGATATATTGTCTTAATCATTGGACTGCATGAACAATCACTAAGGATAACTTCTCGATGTGAGTATATCTAAGTTCTGCATCAATAAGATTCCAAATAAGATAATAAATAACATGCTCATGGATTTCATCATCCTCTTGAACCAAAACCATACCAATCGTCGCTTGATACACAACCACATATAATAGGAAATCCCTACTATAGTCAAGTGGACTAAGTATGGGGGTCGATTCCAAGGTTTTCTTAAGGGCATCGAATGACTCTTGGGCTCCCTCATCCCATATGAATGGAGAATCCTTCTTCAACAATCGCATAAAACCCTTGGTCAAATTGGCATAATTTCAAAAAAATGACACAATAAATTAGTCATCCCTTGGAGACTCTGAAGGTGTCTAATCGTTCGTAGGGGATACAATCGTATTATTTCCTCAACCTTTAACGGATTGACCCTAATTCCCTCCTTGGGTATGATGAATCCCAATAAACGACCGACCGTAACACAAAAGATGCACTTTCAAGGATTTAACCGAATTTTATAATGACGACATCTTTCAAAGACCAAACACAATCATCTAGATGATCTTCTCTCAATCAATAGTGAGCATCTAGATCATCCAAATACACTTCAATAATACGTTTAAGTTTGTGAAAGACAAAGGTCATAGCCCATTGAAAAGTAGCTACAGCGTATTTTAGGCTGAAAGGCATTTTATGGTATGCAAAGGTACCCCAAGGACATATAAATGCAGTCTTATGTTGATCCTTGAGTTTAATCTGGATTTGATTATATCTTGAAAATTTGTCCATGAATGAGAAAACCTCACTTTCCACACACTCATCCAAAACTTGATCAATGAATAGCATGGGGAAATTATCTTTCGAACGAACCCTATTCAAGTCTCTAAATTTGGTACAAACATTGATGGTTCGCTTCTTTTTATCGATAGGAACAGGGTTGGATACCCATTCAATTAAGGGAACCAGATAGCAAAATCTAGCTTTAAGAAACTTTTCTATTTCAACCTTAATAGCAAGTGATTTACGTGGGTTCATGGCACATAAGCGTTGTCGAATAGGTTTAACATTTCAATAAGTTTTGAATTCATGTTCAACAATGCAAGGATCAATCCATGGCATTTCATCATATGAGCAAACAAATAAATCATGAAATTATTTAAAGATCTCGATGTATGTCTTAATTTCCTCAAGTGAATAATCAACCTCGATGTAAACTCTCTCAATTTTTCTAGGAACCCAAGAAATATTGATCAAAATACTTGGAGATATATTCTCCATGTTCCCTTTGATATATATGCCATGAGTTCCTAATGGAATCACAAGACAGCCAACATTCTCACTTAATTTCATCCTAAAGTAATCACGCTCGATCCGTTAAAGCTACAGGAGTAAGTAAGATCGATGATGCATCTCCTCCCAAAGCGGTTTTAGACCAGTCATGACCTTGAGAATAACTTCATCTAATGGAAAACTGTCATCCAGGAAATCATGTGAGCATGATGACGCAGCCTCCCAAATAGGCAGCGCAAAGAGATCCTCCTCTTCCATTTGTGAAGGGGAAGGATCAGTGTCCACAGTAATATTAAGTACATCTCTATAAGTAGGATGTGCTGCAGACAATGACATTTTTTCTCTGGTAGGTATAGTGTCTTCATCTGAATCACTCCGAGAACGAAGAGTCCATGGGTCATTCAAACACATTGTGTGAAATGAGACTGAACTCAAAGGTGACGAAACCCCACTAGTAGCAAAATCAATAGCTAAAATTGGCTCTGAAATATTAAAAGTTCCCATCAATGAGGAAACATTTTGACGCCAATATTCTTAGTTTTCACTTAATAATTATCAATAGTCAAGATAGTAGGACTCGAGGATGCTTATGAACTAGAATTATCAAACGACAATTGATCGATTGACACTATCTTATATTCGTAAGGGAAGCACATGACATGAAATACAGACAATATGATCACTTTCATAGTGTAAATCCAGTTCCATCCCAGTAAAATATTGTAATCCAGAGTCACATCAAACACCTCAACTTCGATCGACATGGTCTTGCCCTCAAATTGGACTTGAAGGGAGGGAATAATACCATGCGTTCTAAAAGAGCGTACATCAAAATTTGTCAGCATAGTCATGGATTTCAACAATACAAGAGAACCAAGGAGTTTCCAACAAGCCAAAGACATCATGGAGGTTACAGTGCCTTCATCGACAATTATGCATTTAATGGTGTTATTCAAACACTCAACATGGACATGAAAAGCCACATGGTAAGATAAGTGAGGATGGATGTCATGAGTCTCAAATATGGACATAGTAGAGCCACAAGGGTCTGCTAATCCGAGAGAATATAACAATGCCTTCCTCTGGGAAGGACATGTTTGAAGTACTTCAAGAGCCAACATCACACAAGGATTATGCCTTAAATCCTCGACGATGGAATAACATTGGGAGGCTCGAGAATGAAGATTGTGCCCCGAACACTTTATTATCCCTTTTGTTATGTGTGGTATACCTTCAGGCTTGTCAATCTGCAAAGGAATATCAGGAGGTGGAGGATATTTACCCATGTTTAGTTGTGACGGACCATAATCTCATGCAGATTCGCAATGTGGACATACGACATCATGTTGATACAAACATGACCACCTTCCATAGCTGATGGGTTTTGATTCCCACTAGAACTATTTCAGGTGGTCAAGGTCCTTGAAGCCATATTCTAATTATGAGTAAATGGATCGATCAAAATAGCTGGGATCAATGTGATGAACTTCAAGGAAATAAGTAGGTGAGATGGTATCCCCCACAAAGTTTGCAAGGGAATTTAAACTTCTACTTAGGTTTCTTGTCCCCACCAGCATTCTCATTGTTCCTGTCATCATTCTGATTCTCCTTTTTATTCCCACTCATTTTGTTATTTCTTCCCTTATTTATATTTCATCTGGGATGTTGGTTACCCTTCGAGTTTAATGATTGCACAAAAAGTATATCCACCGATTGGGTGGGAGAGGACGAGGTTGTATCCTACCCGATCATTGACTGGTTAATAGACAAACTTTTCATTTGGTTTGTAACCTGCTCCACAACTTTGGTACTTGTGAATCCAACAATGTCATTGGCATGTGGCCCAGGTTTGAGCTTGTGATCATGGTTTGACTGTAGAGCATAAGGAATAATGTTGTAAAGAATCCCAAAGTGAGCGTAAATCAAGTCTAATTATTGATCCCTAAAGATAGCATTTTCCTCGGTAGTCACTCTGGACATTGAAACCTCCTTCTCTATATATGGTAATAAAGAATTTAGAAACTATTCCAATAAAAGTTCAAGTGGAATGTTGGCCTTTATCAATCGCTTCCATCTACGCCACTCTTGAATTTGATCAAAGATATGGGTGGCCTTATCTTGCCGAAATGTCGACAAGATTTCGATACTGTAATATCCCGATTTTGACCCCATTATATTAAAATTACAAATGATGTAAATATTGTTATTAAATCATGGTGAGGATCTCAAGGCCAAGGCCCCACCATGGATTTAGTGTTTTATGTATCGGCAATTAAAACCGATGCATGTGGTTTTCGTGCTAGCCAAATGCATTATAAATTGAGACATCATCTAAATACACGTTTTAATAAAATACCCACAACTGGCTATGTCAATGCAACAAAGAGATGGGGGCATGATTTCAAAAGGAATAGGGAGGGAAAATATTCAAACCCTTGAGCCAATAGGGTAAATCCAAATGTTAATGGGAGAACCCATCAAAATCTCAACTACCCATTTTGTCTTTTGTGCCCAATCATTTATTTCTTCCAGAAATTGGTTGAGGCAATTAATGCCTTGGGATTGGAAGATTATGGTAGTCAAAATTTGTATTGGGGAAGCCATTAGTTTTTGGAAATCGTATTTTGACTTATTGGGAAATTTATCACCCACAAATTTCTTCCCATTCCATTCCTCATTCACGTTTTTCCTTTCCTCACGCAGTTGGATCTTGCTGTACGTTTTCCTTCATGATTTATGTTCTTTTCCTTATTTCTCCATACCCAGAAATATGTTTTTGTGTTGCACAGTGGATGGGAAGAGAGATTTTCTGATTTGTGGGTTTAGTGAGGTCATTTTCTCCCCTGAATTCCCACAAACATTTATGAAATCGAGTTGCTATCCCCAGGTTTTTTTCCCCATTTGCAATTTCATTTTTGTTCCCAGGACATTTTTCTCATACCAAGCATTTGTGTTTTGTTGATTATGTGCATCCCTATTTTGTTCTGAAAGACTTAGGAGTGGAGGAGGCCCAGAATTGGCTTGATAAAACTAGTGAAGAGGGAAACTCACAGAAAGATCAAGAGGGGATGGCTATTCTTCTGTGCACACACTGAAGAGCACTGAAAGGGAAGTTATGGCCTAAGGGACTGTGTAGCAATGAAGGGAATGCTTCCTTATGTTGGGTGTGTAGCTATTGTGGAATTCCAATCTAGATATATCGTGTGCAAGTTTCCATATCTCTGTGGTTGAGCTCACTAGATTAGCAATTCTACCTTTACACTGCCTTAGAAGCCTGATAAACCCAACTGTGTTTGTCTTGGCTTAATTTTGACATGTATTTGGCTATGTGTGAGTTTGTTGTTCCCTAGTTCCTTATGAAAATCATGCCCAACTCGGGGGTGGCAGTGGTGCTGAGATATTGGTGAGCACACTGGCCTATGGTTAGGTGGAACATTGCAGCGACATAGATAGTTGCGGGACAACTCCTTTTCGAGATAAGTATTTCTTTTGTTAATTCTGCAATGTATTTTCTTTATGAATTATTATGAACATTATGAATGTGTTGAATGAGATTTGATCCAATGTATTTACATGTATTATGCATCTTTGTATGTATTTTATTTTCAATGTATTTCGTTTTATGTTCCTGGGGCTATATCCACGGTTTGATTGAGAGAGCAATAGTCTAAGTCGCATCCTCTCCTCAGTGAGTTATAGGGGAGGGGAAGTGACAATGTGGTATCAGAGCACTAGTTGCAGCATTGGGCCTAAATGGGCCAAGATGAACTATTGACAAAGGTTAGATCACCCTCTGTGTTCAATGAGAAAAGAAGAAAGGCAAAAGAAATTTCATTTTTTTTTCTAAGTGTTTGAAAATTTTCTACGTTGACAAGACTTGGTAAGTTTTGTCGATATATCAGATGAGTTGACTGAGTTGCACCGATGCGTATCAGCATGAAAGACTGAGTTGATCCAATGATAGAAAAAGGAAGAAAAAAAAATTCATAAAATTTTAGACTGTTTCGACAAAACTTGGCGAGTTTTAACGATGCATGTCGGAAGAAATGGTTGGGTTTTGTCGATACGTGTCAAGAAAACTCATCAAGTTTTGTCGACACATCATAAGAGAAAGCGAAGTTTTGTCAATATGTCAGATAAACTAGGTGATTTTTTCCAATACATCAGATAAATTCAATGAGTTTTGCCGACATGTTGGAAGAAAAATCTAACTTCTGCCGACACATCGGAAGGAAAATTTGAGTTTTTTTATCGACGCAAGAAGTCGATTTTTTCCAATACATGTCAGAAAAACTCAAAGATTTTTGCTGATACATCTATAGAAAAAGACGAGTTGCGCCGACATGTCGAAAAACTTTGGCAAGTTCATCAATCGGAAGAAAAAGATGAGTTCACCGAAACAAATAATTTCAGCAGTGTTTCAGTGAGAATTGCAGGTGCCAGAAAGATGAAAAATGGTTGTGAACTTATGTGTCAGACAATCATTGATTGTGAGAAAAGTCTATGTTTGACAAGTTGTCAATATAGGATTTTTCCAAATGAAGGTAAGAAATTTATAAATATATGAGAATATCATGAAGCTAACAATTGTGTTTATGAACACATTTTGCAGAATCATAGTCACATCAAAGACGGAATTCCACATAGTGCAGTTTGGAAAATTTGGTCTTGGTTGGGCCAAGAAGATGATTATCATGGATGATGCACAGTATCCCTATGGGCATGAAGCATATTCCATGGGGGAAAACATGCAGGTTGGGAATGTTGAAACAGAATCCAATGGGAGAAGATATACAGAGACTTCCCCAGATATTGCATCCACCATGAGGAGCCTAAGGGTGGAGTTGCAAAGTTACAGAGAAGATAATGAAAGGATGATTAAAGCTCAGGAAGATCAAAATTTATTGAATGCATCCATGCTACAGAGTTTGACAGACATCCAAAAGAAGATAAACGCTGGGCATCAGACAGCAAATCTAGAAGGGAATGGGAATAGTTCAAGGAGAAATTCCAGCAGGAGGACCAATAGCTCAAGAAGGGTTCTTAGAGATAGAACCCATACTCCAGAAATATAATCTAGTGGATCCTCTAAATCTAAAGAGTCCGTTGGGGGTTCAATATATTCATCTCATAGGATAAAGAGGAAGAGGCATTACAAGAAAAATTCACATGGGGAATTTAAGAAGGCAAAGCCTCCTACATTTGATGGTGAGGTAAAATTTGGTAAAGAAGCTGAAGCTTGTCTTCTTGGGATGAGAAAGTATTTCCAAGTCTAATACTACTCTGTAAATATTAAGGAAAGGGTAGCCATATTCAAATTAAATGGAAGAGCATCTATATAGTGGGAACGCCTCATGCAAGTGAAGAAGATCAACGAAAGAAATATTGTGTGGAAACAGTTCAAGAAATACTTCAAGTAGAAGTACCTCTCTGATAGGTACTATGATGATACGTTTAAAGATTTCCATGAGCTGAAATTGGGATAATTGACCATGGAAGAATATGCAAACAAATTCTTGGAGCTGTTGAGGTGTGTCAAGTACATTCGAGATGATAAGATGAAAATCCAATGTTTTCTTTTTGGGCTACCTCAGGAATATAAAGATAGGATTGAGTTTGCTGAACCTTGAACTATAGAAGAGGAAATCAGGAAGGCCAAGTATTTCTATTATCAAAACAAAAGAAAACCTTATTTCCATAAGGCATGGAAGGACAAGAGGAATTTGAAGTTTGACCAAAGGAAGAAAGGTTTCAAACCCTCACCACTGAAATCAACAAAGGAAACCATCACAAGTTGTGACTAAGCCATCTAGGGTGATGGGAGACAATCCAAGAGATCCAAAGGATCCAATAGAACCACTTCAATGTTGGGGGATGTGGAGGAGACCATATGCTTAGGAACTATCCGCATCGAAATAGGAATGTAAGTCAAGTTCACAACATCCAAGGAGCTAAAAGTGTGGGTCAAGTGTCGAGGACCATCCCTAGAATCTATGGAGCACTAAACGACCTCCTATTTAATTTTTTTAATGGTTATATCATATCTTAAAACATTTAGCATCATAACAGCATAACCATAAGCCAAAATATCACTGAAATATAGACAAGCACAACCACACAAAAAGGAACACAAAGATTTATCCTGGGAAAACCCTAAAGGGAAAAACCCATCAAAAGCTTCCTCAATATAGATGCCCTAAAAAGGTAAAACCTGAAAGACTGATCCTCCTCCTTCTCCAGCTACAGCTCTCTCTCTCTCTCTCTCTCTCTCTCTCTCTCTCTCTCTCTCTAGTGTGCTACACAAGTGAGTATGAGTGTGTTCAAATGAGAAGCACCTCACCTCTATTTATATTCTTTCATTCACTTAATATTTAACTCAATTATGTAGGCTCGAGTAATCCTAATTTAATTATGTAGGCTCGAGTAACCACAACTGGGGTACTAATGAATCTTATTAATTCTCCAAATTAGGAACATCTGGGTATAAATAAATACAAGTGATTCTCCCGATAAGAGCATCAGGGACCACTAAAATATATTTAGAATATTCTTCGAAGTTACAATAATTCAACACTCCCCCTTCAAGAGAAGGGTATTCTACAACAACATCAACAACAACAACAGTAGGAGAGAGAGGGCATCATCAACATCATCAGGGTGATACATCTATAGATCATCGAAATATTTTCATCATCTTCAACATATAGTCTTCATCTTCAAACTTCAGCAGCAGCAATACTTTGACCGCTCAATCGACATCATCATCATCAGTAGTATTTTGATCTTCGACCAGCAACATCATCGTCAGCAAACTCTTCAACTTTTGGTCAGCATCATCATCTTCATAATACTCTGATATTTTGATCAGCAACATCATCGTCAGCATACTCTGAACTTTCGGTCAGCATCATCATCATCTTATACTTTGAACTTTCGGCCAGCATCATCATCATCATCATCATCATACTCTGATCTTTCGATCAGAAACATCATCATCATCATACTCTGATCTTTCGATCAGAAACATCATCATCATCATACTCTGATCTTTCGATCAGTAACATCATCATCACACTCTGATCTTTTGATCAGCAACATCATCAGTAGCAACAACCTGCAATCCACAACACGAAGACAAATGTCTTCAGATCACTTTTGGACTTAAGTCCAGGTGTCATACAATCCTACCACATTCTCGACAGCTGAAGCTACTGGATACAATTACGGGATAATCACTCCCTATCACTTTAGTACTAAGTCCAAGGATGATGCAATCCTACCACATTCATGGGCACCGAAGCCTCCAGATACATTCTGAACAAAATTCCAAGGATGATGCAATCCCACCACATTCACGTGGACCAAATCCTCTGCATACATTTTGAACAAAAGTTCAAGGATGATGCAATCCCACCACATTCACGGGGACCGAAGCCTCCGAATAAATTTTGAACAAAAGTTCCGGGATGATGAAATCCCACCACATTCACGGGGACCGAAGCCTCTGCATACATTTTGAACAAAATTTCAGGGATGATCCAATCCCACCACATTCACGGGGACCAAAGCCTCCAGATAAATTTTGAAAAAAAGTTCAGGGATGATGCAATCCCACCACATTCATGGGAACCAAAACCTCCGAATACATTTTCAACAAAATTTCAGGGATGATGCAATCCCACAACATTCACGGTGACCGAAACCTCCCGATACATTTTGAACAAAAGTTCAGGGATGATGCAATCCCACCACATTATCAATGACCAAAGCCATCGGATCTGTTTTAGACAAATGTCTCGGGATGATACAATCCCTCTTCATTCTCTAATACTGAAGTCATCAAATCACTTTCGGGCAAGTGCCCAGGGATGATACAATCCCACTGCAACATCACTGCTCCCCCTTTCGAGGAAGGTCTTTTCGAACAACACCAAGATTGTCTCCAAAGTGTTTGAACTTTACCCAAGACAGAGGTTTTGTCAACACATCAGTGTTGAATCATCATCTAAACCATCATCATCTACATCTTCAGTATGTGAATAATGAACTATCATCATATGTATCTCCAATATGTGAATACTGAAAGCATCATCATTTGTATCTTCAGTTTAGAAATATTGAAAGCATCATCATTTGTATCTTCAGTATGGGAATAATGAAACATCATCATCTATATCTTATGTGCTTCAATGGAACATAGGGTTCTCTGTCATATCAACTCTGGTTATTACATAGAATCACTATAGTATCCATATCCAGGTCAAAGAGACCTGACATCAACTTTCGAAGCCATATGGCTTCACAACTAGCAGAGCAAGTTGTTATATATTCTGCTTCAGCCGTGCTAAGAGTAACATTGAACTGTTTCCTACTAAACCATGAAATCATAGCAGATCCCAGACTATAACATCCACCTGATGTGATTTTCTTATTTGAGACACTTCCAGCCCAATATGCATCCATATAGCCATACAGTATGTACTCATGGCTTCCATCATAGTATATACCAAATTCTATAGTCCCTTTCATATATCTCATCACATGTTTTGTAGCTATCAGGTGAACACGTCTAGGTTTAACTAGATACTAATTCAAGGTGTTCACAGCAAAACAAATGTCTAGTCTGGTATTTGTTAGATACATCAACGACCCAATAATCTATCTGTATTGAGTCAAATCCACTAACTCTGATGATTCATCAGCTAACAACTTCAAGTTGGAATCCATGGGTGTGGCCATTGCTTTACATTCCAACATATCAAATCTTTTCAAAATTTCCACTACATACTTTCCTTGATTGAGAAAGGTTCCTTCTGAGCTTTGCCATACTTTTAGACTGAGGAAATAAAGCACCAATCCAATATTTTTTCATCTCGAATTCTTCAACTAGCTTCTTCTTGCGATATGTGATATGTTTCTCATTCCCTGTCAGAAATAGGTCATCCATATATAGTAATAGTATGATAGGTTCATCTTCTACAACCTTGAGGTAAAGGTTGCGATCGACTTTACTTTTGGTAAAGTCCAATCTCATCAAGAAACTATATATCCTTCCATACCAAGCTCTAGGAGCTTGCTTCAGGTCATATAGAACCTTCTTCATCTTGCATACGTGAGTTCATCTGTCTTCAACTTCAAATCCTTGTGGTTGTTCGATGTAAACCTCTTCCTCAATCATACCATTTAGGAAGGTTGTCTTTACATCCATCTGGTGTAGATCCCACTTCATCATGGAAGCAGGTGCCATGATAGTTCTGATGGAAGTGTACCTTGCTTCCTGGAGCAAGTGTCTCTTCATAATCAGTTCCCTCTCTTTGAGAGAATCCTCTAGCCACAAATCTTTCCTTCCATCAGCAACATGTTTTGTCTTGCAAGTCTACTTGGAAGATACCACGCTCTTGCTTTTTGGTTTGGTTACTATATCCCAAAACATCATTCTGGTATTCTTCCATCATCATGTTAGGTCATCAGCATATCCTAGCCTTCCGCATTCAACCTTGAAGGTTGGAACCCACTTTACTCTTGGTAAAGTCTCGATCCATCGGGAAGTTTTCCATTATGTCGTACTATGTCAAACTCATAGATCTTTTGTAGTCACTCCCCCTGAAGTGGAGCATCATCTTCCCTCTTCATTATGTACTGAAGTGACAGGTAGAATTCTCTACTACTATGTATCTATCTCAGTTTACCAAGATCCCTTTATCTTGAACTTTGTCGAAAAGTTCCTCATGCACCCATCTGTGAGCTTGTTCTCTTCTGTAGGTTTCCATCTTCAACCTTGTAGCAAAGGTTAAAATATTCATCGCTCTAGGTGATCTGTCAAGCTTCTAGATGTGCTTTTCTATGGGTTCCTTCTCATCTCATACAAAGCATATTTTGTACAGGTGGTTCTCTACTCGATATATACCTCTACTAGTGAAGTATGTATGGTCAATAGAGTATATCTTGCCATAGTCTATTCTTTTTGAGGAAAACCATGAACCTTGCTTTGTACACTTGTTCTTGTACATCCATATAGAAGACATTACGGACTTCCCTTCAGGTCTCAAAACCATATCATAGACCTCATTCCCCGTGATCAACTGTTACTCTTTCATCATAGCTTCTTTCATGGCTGAACAGGTTAGCATTAATGATGTCACCCAACTATGTTACACAACTAGAGTGTGTCTAAGGCCTCTTAGAAGTCTCACCATACTTTTCTTCATCTTGAGTTATCTCTCATACCCAAGGTGGTCTTCATCTTTCGAGGTGGATCTACTGCTTTCTGAAGATCTTTCTTTTGTCATGATGTCTCTGACCCTGGGAGCTTCAAATTCATGTTTATTGGAGTTAATCTTGAATTTTTATCACTTGTTCTTTGGAACAAGTCTCATCCTCCTTTTCTTGTAGGCGGCTGTACATGACCTTTCCTACAATTCAAATGCACCAGTAGCATGGTTAGAACCATTTCATAGAACATATGCATAACGACAAATTCTTATGCATCATGCAATTGTTTAGCCAATACAACATCCATCCATATCTCATGGAAACTTTCTAGATGCTTTCCATCTCTACCATGACATCATTGAGATTGTGCACTAATCCAATATATTCGCAAAGAGGTTTCAGTCTAGATAAGTATCAATGGAGAGTTGTATAGAACCATGAGCTAATTACCCATCACATGCATATTAGTATTATATTGTCATTAATGCAAACATTCTATCATGCATAATACATCAAATGAATATAATCAATTGCATGAAATGATAATTGAATACTTATCTTCTATAGACTCCTTGATCCTTTTGCTTCATCATCTTCTTCATTCTTGACATCATCATTTCTTATCCAAATGCTAAGATGGATAAGCGGTTCTTCAAGGATTGAGCTCTTCATATTCCTCATTGCTTGAGGGATCTTCTTTGAATCGTGAGCGTTTGATCTTCAGTTCCTCCCATCTTCTCGTCTCTTATTGTGAGTCGAGTTTCTTCTTGTGTAAGGCTTTAGCCTCATTTCCCTTTCGAACTAGAACCTCTCCACTTATGTAGGTGTCCAATTCATTTTCTTCAAGAACCAATGAAATCCTATGCTTCCATTCTTGGAATTTTTTCAGCTTTACCAAGCTTGTCATCAATCTAGGTCATTTTGAAATGAGAACCTCAAATGTAAATGGCAAAAGATTAGATCTTACCGATTTGAGGTGTTCGTCCTGGTTCTGGATCTAGATGATCTAGGGTTTGTCAGAGAAACCCTAAATTTCAAAACTTGGAATCTTTCAAATCTGATTGGATAGAAATATGTGTCTCCTGAAGGCGAGATGAGTAGCATATTCAGTTTCCCAAAACTGTGATCAGAATTGCAAAATATTTGATGCCCTAGTTTTCTTTAGTTTCTTTTGCATAATGCCTAATATTGTTTCTGCGGTATCTCCAAAATTACTACTTCTCTATGTCTAAAATTGCGTACTAAAGTATCCTCCCATGTCCTCTTTCCAACACCACAGGTTAGAGAAAATTTGGTTTTACCAATTGGAACTTATGTGCTTTTTCCCAATGTGGCTCATTTCAGGACTGTTCAGAAGAGCGAACTTGTATAGACTGCCACGTGTCAGTGTTTCATCTTTGGGGTCTGAAATTCTTACCACAGATGGTACATTCTGTGCCATTTCTGTAACATCTTTCAAAATTTAATTTGGACCTTTGTATCCCGATATATAAAAATTATCCCCAGGTTTCCTGTTTAGGGATGAATCCTGGGAGAGGCTGGAACCCTAACTTGGAGGAATCATATCTCCTAGAATATAGCGAATATGAGTCGGAAACTTGTACATAGTGTACATAAATAATTTATCTTCAACATGTGAAAGTTTCGACACCTGATCCTTCTCTGATCTAAAGATATAGCGAATCTACCAAAACTATCAGTTTCAGTATTTTAGGGTTTTTCAGGCCCGGGATCAAACTAAGGTTTGACTTTCCCAGAGTTTCACCCAACCAAAAATATCGACCCAGGTCTCTAAACTTAGATTTTGAAGAGGATATTAATCCTATTCCAGGCTCACTCAAATTCCTCTTCTGTAAATATCCCTAATTTCTCGCAACAAAAACTAAAAATGCCTAGAATCAAATTCTACTTTGACAAAAAGATGCGCCCTTCAATGGAGAGTCATCCTAGCCTTCCTTTTCTGATGGATTGTGGAGAGAGACCCAAAAAGTAAGAATCCCTAGCTTCTGCATTTCTATAGTGTCTTCTTTCATGGTAGCTCTGATACCATGTTGAATTTTTTTAATGGTTATATCAGATCTTAAAACATTTAGCATCATAATAGCATAACCATAAGCCAAAAGATCACTGAAAGATAGACCATCACAACCACACAAAAAGGAACACAAAGATTTATCCTGGGAAAACCCTAAAGGGAAAAACCTAGCAAAATCTTCCTCAATATAGATGCCCCAAAAAGGTAAAACCCAAAAGACCGATCCTCCTCTTTCTCCAGCTATAGCTCTTTCTCTCTCTCTCTCTAATGCGCTACACAAGTGAGTGTGAGTGTATAAATGAGAAGCACCTCACCTCTATTTATATTTTTTCATTCAATTAATATTTAACTCAGTTATGTAGGCTTGGGTAATCCTAATTTAATTATGTAGGCTCGAGTAACCACAATTGGGGTACTAATGACCCGACTTACAATGGAGGGGACTTCCTCATGACTCTTATTAATTCTCTCGATTAGGAACATCAGGGTATAAAGAAATACCAGTGATTCTCCCGATAGGAGCATCGGGGACCACTAAAATATATTTACAATATTCTTCGAAGTTACAATAATTCAACACCTCCAGGAAAATCATTAATCAACAATGGTTGAAGTTGAAGGTAAGATTGCTAACCAATCTGTTTCTATTTTGACTAACCCTGGATCTACTCACAGTTATATCACTCCTAAAATTGTTCATATTTGTGCTTTTAAGAAATTAAAGCATAGAAAATCATGGTTAGTTCAACTAGCCACTGGAACCAAAAGAAAAGTTAGTGAAATTATAGAGAAATGTCCATTACGTATGGATGGGATATTCACTTATGCAAACCTGAATATTCTGCCACTTGGTTCCTATGATATTCTCATTGGAATGGACTGGTTAGAAGCACACAAGGTTAAACTTGATTGCTACAACAAGACATTTAATGCACGGATGAAGAAGGAAACCCAAGGGTTGTAAGAGGCATTCCAAAGGTGATTTCTGTTAGGCGATTTTTAGCAATACAATTGAAGAAATTATGTAGGAAAGGTTGTCAATTGTATGCATCCCATGTTTTGGAGGCAACAGAAAATGAAATTCCTAAGTTGGACAACTATCCTGTATTGTGAGAATTCATGGATGTTTTTCTAGATGAGATTATAGGACTTCCTCCAAAGAGAGACATTGATTTTATAATTGAACTTGTGTTGGGAACCACACCAATTTCCAAGACACCCTATAGGATGAGCACACCAAAATTGCTAGAGCTGAAAATGCAGTTACAAGAGTTGTTGGAAAAGAAATATATGAAGTCGAGTGTGTCCCTGTGGGGAGAACTAGTTCTATTTATGAAAAAGAAGGATGGGACAATCAGGTTATGTATTGACTACAGCTAGTTGAACAAATTTATTGTGAAGAAGAAATACCCATTACCTTGAATTGATGACCTTTTTTATCAAATGAGAGGAGCAAACGTATTTTCAAAAATTGACTTGACTTTTGGTTAACATCAGGTAAGAATCAAAGAGGAATACATTCATAATACAACCTTTAGAATAACGTATGGCACTATGGGTTTGTGGTGGTACCATTTGGTCTCACAAATGCACCAGCTACATTCATGTGTCTCATGAATAGTGTTTTTAGCAAGTATCTAGACAAGTTTGTTCTCATGTTCCTAGATTACATTCTTATTTATTCTAATAATGAAGAAGAGCATGAGGAACATTTGAGAATAGCATTGTGATTGCTAAGGGAGCATAAGTTGTATGAAAAGTTGAGCAAATGTGATTTTTATAAAGATAAAATTCATTATTTGGGGCACATTATCTCAGACGAAGAAATATTTATGGACCCTGAGAAGATTGAGGCCATTATGAATTGGACAACTCCAATAAAAGTGACAAATGTGAGATCCTTTATGGGACTTTCTAGGTACTACATGAGGTTCATTGAAGGATTCTCCAAGGTCACACATTCAATCACTTCTTTGTAAAATAAGGGGATAAATTTTGAATGGACACCAAGATGTGAGGAGATATTTCAATGGTTGAAAAATATTCTTACAGGTGCACCAATTTTGAAAATTGCAAACCCAGAAAAAGACTTTGTGGCTTGTACTGATGCATGCAATCAAGTACTTGGAGGAGTTATTATACAAGACAACCACGTGGTATGCTATGAGTCAAGAAAGTTGAAGGAGCATGAGAAGAACTATGCTAATCATGATTTATAACTTGCATCCATAGTACATGCTCTAAAGATGTGGATGCATTACTTAATGGGGAAAAAAATTGAGCTAAGGATACACCATTGTGGTCTGAAATACTTGTTTGATCAGCCAACTTTAAATGCTAGGCAAGCTAGATGGTTGGAATTTTTGTGTGAATTTGATTTTGAAATCAAACACATAAANTTAGCAGGAAAGTACATGAAATGCATGTGGCATCTCTTAGTACTTTCCAGCCATATTTGAGGCAGCAGATTATTAACCATGTTGTCAAGGATGAAGTGTACATGCAGATAAAGGACAAGTTACAGCAGCAAAACCTTGAAAGGAAGTACGAAGGATATCAATTGGAAGGAGACAAACTTCTTACTTATAAGAATAGAATTTATATTCCAAATGTGGCAGACTTGAGGAGAATTGTTATGGATGAAATCCATCAAGCCCCCTATTCTGGTCACCTGGGATATCAGAAAACAATTGATACAGCCAGAAAGCAGTATTTTTGGCCGAGAATTAAAAAGGACATTGATGAGTATATTTCTAAGTGCATGAAATGTCAACATGTGAAGGTGGAACATCAACACCCAGTAGGTTTATTGTAACCATTGCCAATCCCAGAATGGAAATGGGAAGTCATTTCCATGGATTTTATTATAGGATTTCCAATGACTATGAGACAACATGATTCCATCATGGTTGTGGTGGACAAATTAACACAGGCATCACATTTTATACCCGTCAATTCCACATATAAAGCCGATGCCATTGCAAATATTTTCATGAAGGGAATTTTCAGATTGCATGGATTGCCTAAGGAAATAATTTCTAACAGGGATACCAAGTTTACTTCCAATTTTTGGAAGGGTCTTTTTGCAAATTTGGGTACAAATCTAAACTTTATCACCTCCTACCATCCTCAAACTAATGGACAAAGAGAGAGAGTAAATCAAGTGTTGGAATACATCCTTCACATGTATGTAATGGAGAAACCATCCAAGTGGGAGGATTATTTACACTTGGTAGAGTTTGCATATAATAACGGACATCAAGCATCACTTGGAATGAGTCCATATGAGGCTTTATATGGAAGAAGGTGTAGGACACCAATGACTTGGGATAATCCATTAAATAGAATTGTGCTTGGTCCATAATTGCTTAAGGAAATGGAACAAGATGTTGAAAAGGTCAAGCAGAACTTGAAAGCATCCCAAGATAGACAGAAGATCTATGCAGATAAGCATAGAGTGCATAGGGAGTTCATTGTTGGGGATCATGTTTATATTATAGTGAGGCCAAGGAAGAGTTCCTTGAAACTTGGGATTTATGCCAAGCTATCACCTAGATATTATGGGCCATTTGAAGTGCTTCAAAGAATAGGGCTAGTTGCATATAGAATTGCATTGTCTGCTAGCACTAGAGATCATAATGTTTTTCATGTCTCTTTGCTTAAGAAATATGTACATGATCCTTACCATGTGATTAATTGGGATGTGATCTAGGTGGAACCCAAGGGAGATTTCCAAACCGAGCCATTGCGCATCCTAGACAAGAAGGTAACAGTGCTCCGAAACAAAGTCATTGGATAGGTAAAGGTGCAATGGAAGCACTACGGTCCTGAAGAGGCTATGTGGGAGCTGGAGGATGCCATGAGAGTGGCATATCCATTTCTGTTCAATTTTGAAGAGCACTGAGGACAATGCTAATATAAGGGGGAGGGGAATATAATATCCTAATTTTGACCCGATTATATTAAAATTACAAATGATGTAAATATCATTATTAAATAATGGTGAGGACCTCAAGGCCAAGGCCCCACCATGGATTTAGTGTTTTATATATCAGCAATTAAAAGCGATGCATGTGGTTTTCATGCTAGCCAGGCACATTATAAATTGAGACATCATGTAAATATGCAATTTAATAAAATACCCACAACTAGCTATGTCAATGCAACAAAGAGATGGGGCATGATTTCACAAGGAATAGGGAGGGAAAACATTCAAACCCTTGATCCAATAGGGTAAATCCAAATTTCAATGGGAGAACCCATAAAACTCTCAACTACCCATTTTGTCTTTTGTGCCCAATCATTTATTTCTTCCAGAAATTGGTTGATGCAGTTAATGCCTTGGGATTGGAAGAGTGTGGTAGTCAAAATTCGTATTGGGGAAGCCATCAGTTTTTGGAAATAGTATTTTTATGTATTGGGAAATTTATCAACCACAAATGTCTTCCCATTACATTCCTCATTCACGTTTTTCCTTTCCTCGCGTAGCTGGACCTTGCTGTTCATTTTCCTTCACGATTTTTGTTGTTTTCCTTATTTATCCTTACCCAGAAATCCATTTTTGTGTTTCCCAGTGGATGGGAAGAGATATTTCCCAATTTGTGGGTTTAGGGAGGTCATTTTTTCCCTTAAATTCCCACAAAGTTTTCTGAAATCGAGTTGCTCTCCCCAAGGTTGGTTTTCCCCATCTACAATTTCGTTTTTGTTCGAAGGACATTTTTCTCATACCCGACATTTGTGTTGTGTTTATTATGTGCATCCCTTATTTGGTATGAAAGACTTAGGAGCGGAAGAGGCCCAAAATTGGCTTGATAAACCTAATGAAGAGAGGAACCTCACAGAAATATCAAGATGGGATGGCTATTCTTCTATGCACACCCTGAAGAGTACTGGAAAGGAAGGTATCGCCTGAGGGACTGTGTAGCATTGAAGGGGATACTTCCTTGCATTAGGTGTGTAGGTATGGTGGATTCCAAGAAAGATCTTGTGCAGGTGTCCACAGCTCTATGTTTGAGCTCACTAGCTTATCAAAACCACCTTTCCACTGCCTTAGCAGCCTAATAACCCAATTGTGTTTGGACTGGCTGAACTTTGATGTGTATTTGGCTATGTGTGAGCCTGTTGTTCCCTAGTTCCTTATGGAAATCATGACCAACTCGGGGGGCGGCAGTGATTCTGAGAGATTAATGAACACACCGGACTATGGTTGGGTGGAATGTTCCAGCAACATAGCTAGTTGTGGGACAACTCCTTTTCAAGATAAGTATTTCTTTTGTTAATTCTGGAATGTATTTTCTTTATGAATTATTATGAACATGTTAAATAATTGAATGAATGATTTGCTTCTGCTATGTTTTCATATGTTATATATCTGCATATCTATTTTTATAATCAATGCATTATATTATTATGTTCATCCGGCTAGATCCCCAGTCTGATAGACAGAACAACAATGTGTAGTCACGTCCTCTCTCTCAGTGAGTAGAGGGGAGGGGACGTGACAGATACCGGCATCATAACGTATCGACAACTGAAAGTGATTGAGGAAGACCAAGGCTAAGTCATTAAAAGTATGATAAGCCCCCCCAAGCATCTCCATATACCATTTCGCAACAGACCATGTGAGGGTGTGTTGAAATACTCATAGTCAAACAGAATCGTGGTTCAAATTCAAAGAGCACCATAGGTGGAATGTAGTCACATGATCACCAGGCTCCTTTCCATTCTTTCCTTCAAACTTCGGAATATCCGACAGAAGCTTGGTGGGAACAATGGGTCATGTAGGATCATGACACACCAAGTCATTGGTAAGTTTAGATAGGTCGGGAAAATTCAAAGTGACTAAAAAGGGGATCTTGGGTTGTGCCATTTGGTTCCATAGGATAGTAGCCTCCTCCCATATGGCCCATACAAGGATGCACGGGTATTTGGTATTGAGGTATTCCCTGAGAAGGAGGAATGATATAACCATAGTTATTCGATTGATAGACCGGTTGACCCCCAGACACATGGGGAGGTACATAATATCCAGACATAATTTCCCTAGATGACGAGGGAACAACGTAGTTAAATGGTCATATCTTCCCGAGGGACCATGTGGGATATAGGAATGATTTCTCACAATAAATACATTCGAAGGAATCATTGCAGTGGATTATGGGACATAAGAAGGAATGTAAGTTGTAGCCCCAATGCTGACATATCCACTAACACCCCCATGGGATGAAAACTAGAGTTAAGACCGGATGAAGGACGTGAAAATCCTCTGACAAATGGAGTATAAGGTGGAATCTGAACACTTCTGAATTGATGTGCAAGGTAAGGGGTTAACGTTCCCCCTAGTCCAACACCAGGGTTCTCACTAGAACCTGAGACAGGCGATGGAATACTAGTAGTGATGTTATGCATGCGGAACGTAAAAGGATCTGACCTTAAGGGAATTGACTGAGTTTCAACAATCGACCTTTCCAAGGAAATTTTTTTATAGGCTGTAAAGTATGAAAATTTTCATTGTGTAGTATGGGAAGGACCAGCCCCACAAGGGTTGATATAAACCAGAGTCCTAAGAATCCATATAGTATATGAAGGAGGAACCTTAATACCTCCTCTCCCCATTCCAGATGATGGGGATGGAGGGAAATCCAAGGATTCTGAAGTAGTACTCTGGTAAAAATTGTATGAGAATCTCTATAGAAAAGAGACCACCTAGAACGTCTATCCCTCTTACAAATAGGGGGGAAGGATCACAAAGTCGTAATCCTACTAAACGACGATACCGGAAGGGTGTCGGTAATCATTCCATGATGACCCTGCAAATAAAAAAGACTCGAATAATAGCGATCCTTGAAGCCAACTAGCACACACAAAGCACACCCCTAAGTGAAACTAGGCCAGATGCAAACAAGCTAAGAGTGAGGACAAGTGAGCTACCGAATGAAACAGGTATATCTCGCCTAGCTTAGGTCTGCAACTCCCAAACACTACAAGAGGAGGTGTGTAACCAATTATAGTGGCCCTCACCTTCAATGCATAAAGAGACTATGTTGTGTAACCCCTACCTAGCCAAGACACTCACAAAATAGCCTCTACAAGCACCCCTTGTGATACTCAAGTAAGGAAATTATGGTCACCCCACTATAATCAATTCTTAGGCAGACAGTTGCAGGTGGGATCTACCATATGGGCAGGGTAACAAAGAATGAAACTCGAAAGCACCAAAGGTACCTCAAAACCCCTCAGATATGAATAAGATCATGGAAATATCTTTAGCACTCAACAGAAGGTAGTAGAGGGCTATCCCCACCACCAACGTTCGTGATGCCTCATGCTTAACTCCCATGTAAGAGGTGTCTCTGGAGAACACTAATTATACCAAGGATTTATCTTCTCTCCTTGACATACACCTTATTGTTTTGTTTCATAGTCTTGGAGAAGTTTACTCACAACATCATATTCCAAGACTCTAAAACCTAAACTTGTTGGTGCACCCTATAAAATAAAATCATTTTAATCAATTTTAATTTAAGCATTAATTTTAGAGGTTGTGATTACTCAAGGGACATGGGCGTGCAACCAATGATGTTACGACTCAGCAATAAAAGTAAATATGCACACCTAAAAAAAATTCCAAGTGCAACTTTGTTTTCAAATGAAACATGGTATGCCACTAAATGTAATGCATAATAATTTCTTTTCCTTTTCAAATTCCAATGCAGTCCTTCCTATATGAAATCCTAGACATTAATCTCTTTTAAGCAACCCAAATGCAAGTACCAATTTCAATGCATATGCAAGATGCAAGTAAATGTGTAACTATGAAATTATTTTTGTATTTTCAATATAGATGAATGAAAATGCAATAAAATTCATTACAATTATCATTCTCTACAGCAAACAGCAAACACAGGCCAAGAAATACATTGAGACCAAAATACTAATGCACTAATGGTAAAACAAAAAAGGAGATAATTTGACAAGAACTACTTTTAAAGAAAAATTAACAAAAAAGAGGTCTCTGGTCACAACAAAAGCAGTCAATAGACAACATAAATACCCAAGAAGACTCAACCACACTCACAACCCACCCAACAACTTCACACATCAATAACTCAACCAAAAAGGGAGGTGTGTGGGACTGTTCAAAGAACAATAGCGTATGTACGTAACTAGGTAGAGTATATCCCGTGTATATACGTGACTGTGTTCTATGACCCGCGTATACAAAGAGGAAGGTGGTAAAAATAATCTAAGAGACAAACCACTTTAAGGGACTATCAATGAATGAACATACTACTAAATGTGACACAAAAACTTAGAAAAAAAGAGAGAAAATCGAGCGAAAAATATGTACCCAAACCCCAACAAAAGGAAATATCCCCAATGGAGTCGCCAATTCTGTTACGAAGAAAAAATCCTATGGCTTGGGGTGGACCACAACAGACAGTATGACACCAAAAATCAATCCATTCTCCAGCATGCTAGATACGTAAATTAAGCTAATCACTAAGGGATAATAATCGTACATCAATATGATGTTCGAAGAAGACCGTCGTTGAGCTCTCGATCAAAACTTGTCCCTACACTTAGTCCTCAACAACAAAGAGATATACAAGCATTATGTATAATGTGTTAGTATCTAATCTAGCATATTCAATTTAAACATGTTTATAAAGAAATTACATCCATGGATACAAATATTCATAATTGCACATGAAATTGGATGAGAAATGGATATTTCTATTAATGTAAATAGATACACAAAATGACAACCTCTGTCGGCACCTCGTCGAAACCGAGAAACTAAGTCCCTCCACTTCGGCCTCCACCACTTCAATCCTCCATAAAATGGAAAGCTCACAAAGACAATGGAAAGCTTGGGAAAAGAGCATTAATGGCTTCCCCAAAGGACAAAGGGATGCAGAATCAAGCATATAAGAATGGGACAAAGTTCCGCTATAATATGTTTACTCTCCAAGTTTCTCCTCCTCCAACGCTTAACAATATATCAATATATAGCCCCTCAATAGGGTGAAGGGTCGAATCGGAGTATTTCCCCTCATATGGAGGGCCAAAGATCAAGCAGTTGTTACTTGATGGGGAAAACTCCAATTTTTTTTTTGTTTTTGAACATAAAACCTGATGTACGTGAGTGACAGTGGTGCAAACTGAGTATACGGAAGTTGTATACTTGTGACCCACGTGTATCTTCAAAAGTGTTTTTTACAGAGTTAAACTGGAGCATCAAGGGTATGGTGAGTAAATGGGTTATAGTGAGTCTGCATAGGGAGAAGGAAAGGCCATTAAAACGTGATGCATCAGGTGTGACAAATCACACTATAACACACCAACTTAATCGTACAATGAAATGATTGAAATTTTATTTTATTTTTTTTTTTTTCAATCTTATATCCATACTAAAAAAAAATAACATTATATTTATTAATTTAAAAAAAAATTAACTTTATATTTAATTTTTTTAACTTTATATTTATTAATTTAAAAAAAAACATTCAATAATATATTTATTGATGTGCAGTTAAAAATACATATTTATTATATTTTTTTATTAAAAATAGATAATAATGCACTTGCATCGTTAAAACCCCATAAAAAAATAATGCAATGCAATACATAATCCAAAATTTCCAAATCTATAAAATTATGCTTCCAAAATAATGTGTGTTTTCCCTTAATTTGACATATGTAAATCCATGTTATCCTATAATTTGTGTTTTCCCTTAATTTGACATCATGACCTCCAAAGTTTTTTCATCAACTACCCAATATCATGATTTAATTATATAAGTAGATTTATTTTAATAATAAAAAAATATTTTTGTTATATTTCTATCTCATCTTAAATTTAATGGAGTTTGATTGTATGTTGGTCGGAAAGAAGTGCATTCTATTTAAAACAATAATTAATTAGAGGTGGGTGAAGCATGCATTCTATTTAAAACAATAATTAATTAGAGGTGGGTTCGTGATGCTTCACTTTTAAGGCTTTTGATGGTCATTAAAGGTTTCACTCAAATAATTATACTGATCCCTTAGACTTTACTCTACCTTTTTCTATTGTAATGGACTAATTTTTTGGAATAATTATTATATTATGCATACCAATTCTATAAATATAATCTCAATTTTATATTTTTTTATGTGTTTACAAAGTCTTGACAAAAATATGGTAGTCACTTAAATTGAACGCAAAATAAGTTTGATGGGACATTCTTACTTTGATTAGCAAATTCATTCATATATAAATGTAAATGTAATTTGTTATTATTATTATTAATGATATATGTTTTACTTTATGTTTATTGAATATCCACTTTATTATATTCCTGTGGTAGGAGACAACAAGCATGTTCTCGATATTATCATATCTACCTCAAGTCAAGTCACAAAGTAGATTTCAACTTATAGAAAAGGATTAAAATGGTTCTAACAAAAATTCTTAGATTTTTTTCACTTGGGATATTATCTCATATATGAATATAGTTTTTTTGCAATATTTCATATTAGTGGCCCCATGTGACATGACATTTTTCTACTATGTTTTATACATACACTTAACCTTGACCAACGAGGAGTTTTTCACATGCTTTTACTATTAAACAAAACAAATGCATGGACTTAGATTCAGATTTCCTATTTTAGATAATCACAAGTACAAGAGAGAACATCAACCCAACACGTGGAATATTTTTTTAAGGTGAATTTTGGCGTAGGTGAGAATCGGCTAAAATGTTTTTTTGTTGTGTGAAGGAGGATAAGGGATTATGAATACAGTACAAATTAGTGGAAGATATATGACACTAGCAGCAATGGGATAGAAAACATATAATATTTTAGCTTAATTTGAAAGCATGTGTTTCTCTCCTAGGGACCCAAATTAATATACTTTTAGAGTGTACTATTGCATTGTCTAGTTCAACTTTATGATATGGATACATGAGGACCCTCCTCCTTCATGATTAAAATGGAAGACAACATAACTTTTATGACATGAGGTCCCTCTTTTATGAGTAAAATGGAAAACAACATTGATATTGTGTTAAAGAAATATTATAATATATTCACTTGGATCACTATAAAAAGATTTTATTTTAATATTTTAATTCAACATTTATATATTAAAAGTGATTTTTTACAATTTCATGGGAAAAATTAATTTTTGTAAGTAAAATATATATTAACATATTTATGGTTAATTGCATTTAGTTTATGTAATCAGGGAGGAGAAATGTTATCTTTTTCACTTGGATTTAAATATTTATGGGATGTGTGGATCTGGTAAAGTTAATTAGGTCCTTAGGTTATAATAAACATGAAGCAGGAATTAAATACTGATATATTCTAACAATTTCACTACACTTCATAGTTATGGTTAGTGATTTTTTTCTAGTTAATGAACATAATAATGCCTTCATAGATATTTCATCTTCATACTAGCAGAACTAGCAAGTTATTAAGCATCATCATAATAATATAACTAACAATCTATTAAGGGGAAACGGTGCAAAATCAAAAAGATAACTGCAAATTTGTAAATTTGTTGAGTTAGCCCCAAGCCTTCTTCCTTTTTTCCTGCCACATTCCATCCCAAACTAGAGCTTTTTATATCTCCCAACTAACTAGGAATAACCTCTCTAGCTCTCTATCTCTAAGAAAACCCAAGGTTCCTTGGCCCTATGTGCCTGAAGTTCCCAAGAACAACAATAAAAACCCACAATATCCAATCTATGCAATCCCCAATATTTTTCCTCCTCGCCCTCCAACAACAGTTTTCCTTTCTCCAAGTTATCTTCCCCTCCCACCGATCCCCTTCTCAACACTCTCCCTTTTTCTTATCCCCCAAAATCCTTTCTCAACCACCCCATTTAATGCTCATCAATCTCCCTTATCTTGGTTATAGGAAAAATATTAATTTAATAACTCAATCCAAGGATTTGACATAGGATAATAATAAAAATTAATGCAAGGAAAATATGTATCCATGTGAGTGATGTATTCCCAAAATATCCCCATAATTAATAAATTTATCCCACCAACCAATAATAAATGCAACTAGATATTTATCAAACATTTTTATGTTTACATTCATGTTTTCCATAAACATTACATGAATCATTGTACAATTAATAAAATAGTCTAATACAAATACTTCTAGTAGTAATAGTGTACGTGCATATTGTATGTATGTGTAGCTAGTGTATACATGTAATATGCATGTAATAATGTTAAACAAGAACTGCCTCTAATGCACCATTCCTATGTGTTCCCAATAGTAATTTAGTAATTAAACATCATCAATTTCACTAACTAGTTCACATTAATATAATACATCTAGACAGTAACTAAGTGTATCATGCATGGGTAAAGCAAGAGTTTTTTTACACACACAAGTAATGAAATTTTTATAGCTAATTTTCTCAACATCTTTACCACATACTTCATCTTTCTAAGTCACAACTATCCTCTACATCATATCCTTCCTTTGTTGGAATATTCGGGAACATCAACTATATTGACCTAACCCATGATAGAACCTGTAATCAGAAGTTTTGACTATATCTACCAAGCTTCCCCAGCATGCAACTACTATTCGTTATCACACACCTCGGGGAGCATGGCTAAACATGGCCCTCCCACTACTATAGGTTTCAAAGAGTAAACGGTGGGTAATACCTGCACCCCTCCTGATCAAGCTAGCGTCAAGACCCTACACTAGCATACTACAATGTTATTGTTATTCTTAGGGCTTCGTCATCAAATAACCAATTTGGGCAACTGTGCTTCATGAAATCTTGCACCTACCCACACATATTAATAATCAAACCAATAATAATTCGAAATACAATGCTTCACAATCGCACCATTCCTCTTCTAAGGCTTATGTCATCGATGTCACTTCAATGCCTTATTTTTCTATCTATCACTTAAGACATTTAACCTACAGTTTATCTTACCAAACACAAGATCATCCATAACTATATAATCATTTACATGTACATACTATGTTGCTAGCTGATGCACGATGTAAACAAGCTTATCTATGTAACCTACACCTAGTATTTTATCCATTTATTCAACATTTAATTTAAAATGGTATCCACGTACCAAACTTTCCATTTAAATTTACACAGAGGAAGTAAATCAAATAGAAATAATCATTAACAACATAATGTATACATATCTTCTACAATACAAGTAGGTCCATATGTCCATATAATATAATGTCGTCACTCTAATTGAGTTTCACATATAATAAACAAAATACAAAGTAGATTATTATCTAGTTTAGTTGGTGAAGTCAAAACGAGGCATTACACATGAGCTAGGCTAACTTTTTATTAGTTTGATATATCGAATTTAGAAATGATTATTTTTTCAAAAAACTGATGAGTAAAATATTTTACATATGAGAAAACAAATATTTTACCTTCTTTCAACTAGGGACGTAATTACCTCATAAAGGCATCTTGCACTAAAAGTTAGGGTTAAATAATATCCTAATGATTATCCCTTGAGGATGGGTGGAGTGTTTATCAACTACAACACATTGAAATTCCATAAACATTAACATTGACAATGATTAAGACTATGAAAAACTCCATGCTTAGATCCTAATTATCATTAATTAGTCTAGAATGACTAGTTATAGTGAGGAATTTTTTCCTACCGACCTAGGTTTAATTATCACTTATGACTTTCTTTTCCCTCTGTTGAGATTATTCAAATAACTGAGAGGGGGGGGGGGGGGGNTGCAACAAGTATAACGAAAGAAATGGTAATCATCAATCACACACATGATAGAGACATGGACAAATATTAACAAGAAGCTCTAATTCATTTATATTATATTTGTTTGAGCACCTACTCAAACGAGGCTCCAACTTCTATTTACAAGATCCTACTTGTAGAGAGCACCAACCCTCATGATTTTCTAGCACCCACTAAAAAATAAAGTTTTCTAGATACTACTAAGTGGAAGTACCCATTTCCACTTGTACATGCTCCAACTTATACATAGAAGACAACATGTTTTTCCTAGCACCACCCTACCACCCTTATTCCTTAGATTTAAAGATGTTCACTACAGTATGCAGAAAACAAATATAAACATGCATACCAACTCTGTTACACTTTTCTGATCTACTTCAGGATCTTCTTATTCATACTTGGCTCATGTTATTGTCTATATTCTGTGTATTCAGAGTCCTCGTTCATTCTGTGATCCCCACTTCAACAACGATCCATGCACTATCCCTCTGCCTTCAGAGAGCATACAAGTCGTCTCTCGCGCCCATCATTTTAAAGATTCCAATCCTTAATCCCTTCACATGTTTGTATTCCTAACTATTTAGTTTCATAACTAATCAAAAACATTCAGTGCCTCATGACATGCAAGGATCCAAATCGATAAGTAATATGTTTATGCAACCTCTTTCTTCCCGCAATTATGAGTTTCCGCAACAACGTTTCTGCAACTCTAACTCCTTCCGCATTTGTCTTTTTTTGCAACCATGACTCCTTTCACAACTGTATTTTTTCGTAAATTTGAGTTTCTACGATTCTGGTTCCGCGAGACTTCTTCCACTCCATTTATTTCTTGTGAACTCTCTCTTGTTCGTCGATCTGAAATAAGATTTCAGATATTGCGGATTGCAGATTTTGGGTGTGCATTTGGATTTTCTTCGAAACTACTTCCGCAAATCCATTTCTGCAATTTCCTTCTGTGTTGCTGATCTCTTGCGAAGTCTTTCTCGGTTGTCGATATTAGATCATATGTGGATTGCACATTGTGGCTTTTCCAAATTCGTTCAAGCTACTTCTGCAATTCCCTTTCCGCAATTTTCATCAATGTCGTCAATCTCTTGCGGAGTCTTTCCCGATCGTCGATCTTAGATTAGATGTGGATTGCGGGTTGCAGGTTGTCCAAATTCATTCAAACTACTTTTTCAATTCCCTTTCCACAATTTTATTCCGCACTGTCGATCTCTTGTGCAGTCTTTCTCGATCGTCGATCTTAGATCAAATGCGGATTGCGGATTGTGGATTGCAGGTTTTCCAGATTTTTTCAAACTACTTCCACAATATTTTTTTTCGCATTTCTTCTTAACTGTCAGTTTCTTGAGGATTCAATCCTAATCGTCAATCTAAGATCAAATGTGGATTGCAGATTGCAGGTATACATTTTTTACTTCTCTCAAAAATTTTGTCGTAATTCGTGTTCCGCAAATCGTTTTTCGCAACTCTCTGAGCCATCGATTTCTTGCGGATTCTTTCCTGGTCGTTGATCTTTGGATTGTGGATTGCAGAATGCAGATGTGCCTCCTAACTTTGTCAAAATGGACTTCCACAAATCTATTTCTACAACTATTGTGATCTATCGATCCCTTTTGCGGAATCCTTTCCTGACCATCGATCTTCGGATTGTGGATTGTGGAATGCGGAACCACACTTTTCATTTTTCTCAAAATTTAACCTCCACAATCTTGTTTCCACAATTTTCTGGACCATTGATTTCTTTGCAGGTTCACTCCTGACCGTCGGATCTATTCATCAAAAAAAAATTTAAACTTTCTTCCTGTGCTTTATCTTGCGGATCTCAGCACAAACCGTCGATTCTCTTGAGTCCTCTACTTATTACTTATTCGTCTAAGTCCTCTGCTTATCTGGATCATATGCTTGGAACTATGTGTTGCCATCAATGACAAGAACATCACAATATGATCTGTTTATCTAGATCATCTCAATACCAATCATAATGCCAACCGTTCTCCCCCTTTAGTATTAATGGAAACCTTCAAATTCTGGATGCATGTTGTACTTGTAATCACCAAGTGCTTATAATATCTAGCAACAATAAATTCTCCCCCTTTGACATAAATGTCAAAGAAGACTCTATAACACAACTCCATATATCAAAGTGAACAAGTTATTTGGAATAAGATATGATGTCCAGCTTTCGAAATAGGTACTCAAACTGTGTCTTTGGTAAAGGTTTAGTAAAGATATCAGCAATCTGTTTTGTAGAAGGAATGAAATTCAATTGAACCACTATGTTTGTGACCTGCTCCTTGAGAAGTGATACTTAATCGGTATGTGCTTATTCTTGGAATGAAGAACTAGATTCTTGGACACACTAATGGCGCTAGTATTATCACGATGGAGAGGAATGGGATCAACATATTTTACCTCCAAATCTTCCAGTGTATGGATCATCCAGAGCACTTGTGTACAGCAGGTGGAAGCAGCAATGTATTCATCTTTTGTAGTAGATAAATATATCGAGCCTTGCTTCTTACTCAGCCATGCAACTAAAGAATCACCCAAGAAGAATGCACCTCCACTTGTGCTTTTTCTTTCATCCAAAAAATTTTCCCAGTCAACATCTGAATATGTGGTTAACTGAAGATTCTGATTTCTAGGATACCAGAGACCATAAGTCATTGTGCCCTTCAAACATTTGAATATCCTCTTAACAGCCACCAAATGACTTTGCTTAGGAGCAGACTTAAATCTTCCTATCATACCAACAACTTGCATTATATTAGGACAAGATGTTCAAATTAGAGGAAATTTCAACTCAAAATGGGCCTCCTAAGGAAAATTAATAAAATAATAGTTAAATTAATAAAATAATATTTATTAATTTTGGAGGAAGAAAAGAAAAAACTACTTTTTTGTTCGTATTTTCGACATATCTCCCTGTGTTTTTACTCAAATTTCGATCGAGAGAGCTCATTGGATGTGGAATTAAATTTCTCATCCAACAAGTACCCACTAGACATACTTTTGACGGGCCCCGCTACCCCAAAAACAAGAAATACCTAAAAAAACATGATGATGATGTCATCATCACGTTTTTTCAAGTATTTCTTATTTTGGGGGTAGCGAGGCCCGTAAAAAGTATGCCAAGTGGGTACTAGTTCGATGTGGAATTTAATTCCACATCCAATGAGCTCTCTCGATCGAAATTTGAGTAAAAACACAGCGAGATATGTCAAAAATACGATCAAAAAAATAGTTTTTTTTATGATACCTATTCCAAAATTTATATTAAAAATTTGTTTAAGAGGTGCTCCCTTTTTGAATTTTAAATCATTTTGATTGGCTAATACATGATGACAGGGAATTTGTATTATTTTTGGAAGGCCCATTTTAAATTGAAATTTCCTCTAATACGGTGATGTACAAAAGACTACCTATCATTGATCGATATGTTCTTTGATCAACATCAGGTGAGGGATCATCCTTGCTAAGTTTACATCCAACAACCATAGGCGTACTAACAAATGAAGAATATTCCATCTAAAATCTCTTCAATGTCTCCTTCAAATACTTCCCTTGAGAGAGAAATAAACCTTCAGAACTCTGAATAATGTGGAGACCAAGAAAGAATGACAATTCTCCTATCATTGACATCTCGAAATCAGATTGCATAGCATTAGCAAACCAATGAAGAGAAGAATCATCTTGTTCTATTCCAGCTTCAAGTTGTTATTCCAAGTATGTTGTATAAGTGCTGATGGCTGCTGTAAAATTCAACTTTGCATTTCTACTTAATGCATCAGCAACCCTATTCTCCTTTCCATTAATGTGTTGAATTTCAAAATCATATTCACTTAGAAAAGATAGCCACCTAGCTTGCCTAGCATTCAAGTTAGGTTGATCTAACATGTATTTCAATCCTTTATTATCCGTCATTAATATAAACTTCCATCCAATTAAATGACGACGCCACATTTTTAAGGCATGTATGACAGCACCTAATTCTAAGTCATAGGTTGCATAATTTTTCTCATGAATCTTCAGTTTCCTAGACTCCTAAGCAATGACATGTCCTTCCTGAGTTAATACTCCACCTAAACCATCATTGCATGCATCAGTACATACTATAACATCTTTATTAGGGTCAGCAATTCTTGAAATTGGTGCGGTGGTTAATAATGTTTTTAACTTTTTAAAATTGTCTTCGCACTTCTGATTCCAATCAAATTTCTTCCCCTTTTTTGGCAAAGAGGTTATAGGATTTGTAATTTTTGAAAATACTTCGATGAACCTCTGGTAATAACCGGTAATCCCCATGAATGATCGTACGTCAATTACGTCTTTTGGGACTGGCCAATCTTCGATAGTCTTTATCTTTTCGGGGTCAACCGAAATTCCTTCTTTAGTCACCACATGACCTAAATACTAGATCTTATCTTTAAAGAAGTCACATTTACTAAATTTTGCAAAACGTTGATGCTCTCATAACTCTTGCAAGACAATTTTTAAGTGTTATTTATGTTCTTCTTCAGATGTTGAGTAAACCAGCATAGATCCAAATCCTAGGCTCTATCAAGCGCCGAGAGGGATCAAATCTCTTTGTAGGTATCCATTGATTTGATTCAAACCAAAAGACACATATTTTTATTTAAGATCCACATATAATATTTTATTATTAATATTTAATATTATTTATGGCCCACATATAATATTTTTTATTATTTTTTATTTTGTTATGAACTAACATTACAATATTTCCTCATACATGGTTTTAAAACCATGCACATGGTTTGTTTAAAACCATGTGCAGGGCCAACTTTTTTTATTATTTTGTTAAGTAAAAACGTTACAACATCTCCCCCATATTGTGTTTTTTCCTCACCCATATTTTCTTACGGATAATTAAATTTTTACTTTTTTATTGTTTTGTTAGTTAGGAAGATTACAACATCTCCTCCATATTAGGTTTTTTTCTGGCCGACATTTATCACGTATGTGCATGGTTTTAAAACCATGTGCAAGGCCAACATTTTTTATTATTTTGTTAAGTAAAAACATTACAACATCTCCCCCATATTGTGTTTTTTTTTATAGCCGACATAACATTATGTAACATTACGTAATGTTACAACGTTACGTAACGTTACAAGATCTACCCCATACTGGGCTGTAGAGCACCTCTTGGCACAATTAAGATGTCGTCAATAAATACGACCACAAATTTATCCAGATATATGTGCATTACATTATTCATCGGACACATAAAAACAGCTGGAGCATTAGTAAGCCCGAAGGGCATAACGACAAACTCGTAATGTCCATATCGAGTCCTAAAGGCTGTTTTAAAGATGTCAACTCAAAAATTCGTAAAAATTTAAAAATTTTAAAGTGACATAAAATGTCTAAAGTCATAGCTAAGTAACTGCTAATGGTTAGCGGAAAATGAAACAATTTTTTAAAAAAAAGAACATGGGATTGCTTCTTTAAAAGAACCTATGAACTAATAGGTGTAATCTTAAAAACCTGTGTTAGTGCTATTAATGATTTAACAGTTGTAATTCTATTAGAGTTAGAAAAAGACTTGCATTTTGTTGCTGCTAGATATACTGATGATTAACTTTTGTCAAGTAGGTAAGAATTCTTGTATGAGATCGAGGCTTACTTAGCGTTCAGCTAACTCAATTGGACTGTTGGTTCCTTATAGGTTTAGCAGGTAAGCGTAAGATCCAGTAGGGTGTTATTTAAATTCACGTCGAGAAGCTACTTCCCTAGCATGATTAAGATGCTAGTTTTAGAAAAAATTTAATATGCTACTTGTCTTCAAGGAGGTAATGTTGGTCTCAAATTCTTTTATTATCAAAACTTTGTATTGATGTTCTCACAAGCTACAAAAGCATGGGTTAAAACTTTGCAAGAACAAATACTTTCCAAGGTTCCTCCAAATGACTGAATGTTATACTTTAAAGGTCTAAGAACACTGTTATTTTTGTTTTCCATAATGGTTATTAATAAATTTCGTAGAGAGAAAATAGCTCGCAGCTACCTTCACTTCAGGACTCTATAACGTCCTTCTCCCAATGAATGATCAAGTTACTTATGCTTTTAAATATAATCATCATTAAGTTGTTAGAGTTTTGTTGGGATTTCTTTAACGTTATTGGTCTTCAGTTAACCGATCACTCCTTCAAAATATAACTCAAGGCTACAATTCCAAGAGTCCATAGCTCTTCTTTTACTATGGTTATAAGTTAGAATATGTCCTTCTTACAAATTTTTACCAAACCTAGTTATTACACATAACTAACCAACTTGATTTATTAACAAGGATAACTTCTAGGATAATCAAAGTATCAAATTTATAACCTATAGTCGATATCCTAGCATCAATACACCATGGTAATATCAAAATTATGGCAATCATAAACAATGTATGGTTTTTAATGATTATTGGTTTGATTGCAAATCACTTGGCTACAGCACTAACTATGGAACTCTACCCACGATGGAGAGATTATTTGGAAAGACACATGGTTAAGTTTCATCCACTCATGGGTTGACTTATAAATCCAAACCCTACGCAATTGCTTTGCATACCGAGGGTTCCTCCTTCTTGTTGGCCGAGAGGAGAGCTCACGGCCATTGGAGACCTGTAACAACCTTCGAGTTTGGCATTTTACTTCTATATTCTACAATGTGACTATTGAGAGAGTTCATTAGTGGTTTTGGTCTTTCTAATGGTTGAAGTATTTACAGCAAGAGTGGATATTGGATTTTCTTCATGGCTCGAGGGCTGTGCTTATCTTGAACCTGCAACTGAACAATCAGAGCTTCGGCCAGGAGTATACCTTTGTCTGGTTGAGTCAATTTTCTTGTTTTTCCTTCACAGTGGTGACTCAAAGTCTTCTTTTCCTTCGGCACGGTGCCAATACAACCTAGGGTGGCCATTTCTCCTCAACTTCAACTCGAAACTATAGCAGGTAAAGACTTACCCTCAAATCAATTTTAGATTAATTTTCTTATAAGGGTTTTACAAATTTTAAAATGGATTTGTAATGATAAGGAATGGTACTTACAGGTCCTTCTCCCGGTTCCAGCTCTGTAGGTGAAAGCGAGCTTACCCTTCAGTTTCACTCGAGCATACAAAAAAATGGTAAGCCCTAGTTGCATACGAGGGTTTCATCCTGCACATTGTTGTGGTTGTTGGAAGTTGGTTCTTGCGGTTGAAAAGGCATGGCCTTCCTTACCTGTTAGCTTAAAGTTTCAATGCTTGTTTGTTTTTCTGTATAAGTTTCGAAACCCTTAGAGGGTACTTTGTGCAGGGATGATGAAGGCTCTGGTAGCCGTGATTGAAACTGGTTTTTATTTACGTCTCTGCCTTTATGGCCTGAACAATGTAACTTCTCTTACTATTTTTTATAGAGCTCAACTCTAAGCCCTACGAGGCTGTCTACCTCTGTCTGGTTTATATTTTGTTTTTAAACTAGTTTTGAAGAGATAAAAAAAGACTGTTAATCAGTCAGGATTGTAAAAGGATTAAGGGTTTTTACCTTCCCGTGATGTATGGTTACGGTTCGATAAGACTTACTTTGTATAGTTCAGTTTTTAACAGGCCTGAGCCTCGACTTTGAATTTTAAGGCTATAAGCCATTGCTTCTTAATCAATTTTGTTTTAACAACTTATTGTTGTATTATTTTAATTATTTATCATGCAATTTAATGATTTTACAGTGCAAGCATTTATGTAAATTTTACTGTGTTTAAGAGTACTATTATTACTCTGTATTTGTTGTAATATTTTAATTATTTATCATGCAATTTAATGATTTTACAGTGCAAGCATTTATGTAAATTTTACTGTGTTAAGAGTACTATTATTACTCTGTCTGGCTCAGAAGGGTGGTATTTATATATACCCTACAGTTCGATAATAGCATAATTTTTACATGGTAATTTATTAGCTTTGTTTATTTAATTTTCCTTTAGTGATTTTTACAATTGTTTTTAATTCTCATAAAAGAAGGATTAGGGTAATTACTGCAAACTTGAGAATAGGATAAGTTTATCTTTCAATAACCTAGGTGGTTCTATTTAGGTTACAGTAGAACCTTCTGTCTTAAATCAGAGACACATATTGTCTGGAATCAAATGTTATAAGATTATTTTGAAAATTATCTTAACCGAAACCCTAGATGATAGTCTGTTTACTATACCTATGCTTATTTAATAAAATGTAAGTTTTGTATTTTGTAAAGAATACTAGTATTAAAAATAGTTCTATAAGTAATATGATTACTAAATGTTCTTACATACCTATGCTCAATTCTTATCTGAAGTAAATACATTTAATACATACAATATTTACTACTTCTTTACAGTATAAATCATAAGCAAACTAGAGCAAAATTTAGCTACATTTTTCATTTAGAGTAAAAAGAATCATCATATCTACCTAAACACCCAGTTGTACTAGAGTACTGCCTGAGCCAGGCGTGGAAAAATACAGTATGGAATTCTAATTCTATTTATTTCTCATTTTGCATATTTACTACTATTTCTAACATAATCTGCAAATTACTAAGTCCAACAATACATAGTTACTCCTTTCTTCATAAACCCTAATTAAATAGTAACATGCATGTATTTAAAAACTAGTAACCATTTTACTGAAGACAGTAAATAAATATAATAACATGAAAACAAATAGAACATATCAATGATAAGGCAACAATAGATTAAGGAGGCTGTTCCTCCCAACCAACTCCTGGAGGAATCTTAGACTGCACTTCCTCAGGACCCCCGAGCCTATTCCTAGTCCTCCTGGTAGAGTACTAGGTGAAGGATATGTCCTTAAGACCTTATGTCACCTGACTGGTCCAATTACCTCAGTGATTCAAATCTGGTCATAGCAGTAAGAACTTCAGCCTAATAGCTACAATAAGTTCAGTCTCAGCAGTTAACCCTTCAAACTCACTTCAGTAATCACCTCCATCGAACTTCTCATGAGTAAATTCATTCACCCTGAATGATCACCTCTCAGAATGAGCAGCCTCAGCTGTCTTCAATGGGAAATTTTATAGAGATACCTAGGTCTTCTGGGTCAGTTTTCATTTAATGAGCCACCTGCTCCAATTCCACTTTCTTGGGGAATCCTGACCACAAATATAGGGAAGTTGCCACCTGCAACAGTTGGAAGTAGTTTGAGGATGCTGCCACTTGTCAATGTACTCTCCACCCAGTCTCCTCCACCAAGTGACTAGTAAACACTCTTTTAACAGCTTCCCTAAGCTGTTGTCTCATCATTTATTTATTTATAAATAAAATATTCTGAATTACATTAATTATTCTTGACCCCACTTGGTCATCAATTACAAACCTAGCATAAAATATAACACAATGTTCCTCAAATAACATTAAATTGTTTTTGCAAATTGGGGCATGTGACAAAAAGAATCGCTGACCATTACATCAATGGACTCACAATGATAGGCAGGAGTCCCAAAACATGAGCCGGGAAGGGCTGGGAGCATAGGTGAAGCATGGGCTTCAGTGGAGCTTGACCTAAACGTGATGGAGGCAGCAAAATATCTCTAAGATTAATTCAATGGTTGTACTCAAGCGATCCATACCTGCAATAGAAGAGAATAGGACTGAAGGAGAGGGGAAGGGATGGTCTGGGGCTCATCTCCCAGGGCTCTAAGGTGCATCACTCAGGAAATAATGCTCACATAGCATCAAGCAATCGATTCATCAACCAAACTGAAGCAATGGGCTCGAATTATCCTTTAATAGCATTCTGGATGACATGTTTAGCAAGCTACTTGGCTTGGTGACCTACGAGAATAGGTCACCCATGAGTGGACATACTTTCCTTGCTTTGCTTTGCTTTGGCTTTCCTTCTTTTTCCTCTTTTTCTAACTTTCCTTCTTTTCTAAACTTTCCCGCTTTTCATACTTTCCTTCTTTTCCTATTTTATCTTGCTTTCTGGATTTATGTTGCTTTTCCTGAAATATTCCTCTTTTATCATTTTTGGCATCATTTTTGGACTTTAGTGCTTACTTGACTTCTACTCCAAGTAATTCCTCCAACCTTATCCACTAATTCGAATTGGTGGGCCAATTTCTCCATTTATTCAACATAAAAATAAAAATATTAATTGCACCAATAATATTAAATGCTCCATAATTATTTATTCCAAGTGGGTAGCAACTATGGATAAATTTAAATGCACACTCCTAATTAATTAATTGCCTCATCTTAACCCCTCATTAATTATTTAATTCAATGTGTCCCTAGGATCCATGGGGTTCGATCTGCTTCATGGTGTTGTCAAAATGGGACATGACAGTCCTCCCTTCCTAAGATTGCTTGTCTTCAAGCAAAGTATCCCAAGAGGTCCATCATGCTTTTGTTGCACTACTCTGATCATAATCCTCTCTCCAAGAAAATATTCACTACATCTATAACTGAACATGCCTACTTCTATCCACGTGAATCAACTAGAAAGTGTGCCAAGATCCCATAAGAATATCAGAAATTCAAATATACCACTACTATGTAAACTATAAGTCCATCCAAGGAGGTGTTCCCTATGTGGGAAACTAAAACCAAGTGCAACATAGATGAACTGGTGCAAAATAGGGTTGGCTTGCTCCATCATGCCAACATGCAAACAACTTCTTCAAGGACAAACAATGCCAGGATCCCATTGCTTGTATAGCACCCCCATGGATCAAAATACCATCCAACAAAATATGTTAAGCAAGAGAGTGCGTGGATCCCACTATTCATCCTACATCTCCCCAAACATTAGTAACAAGAAAAAATCAGCATCATATGAAATGTTGGGAAATATGAAAACATCATAACACCATATTGGAAAATCATCCTTTCCAATACAAACATGAAGCTTTGAGGTCCCCTCAATCAATATATGCAACTCTCAAAAAATGCAAGCAAGAAATACAAATAAGTGTCCCCTACTCCAACCTGAGAAGGTACCGACACTCCTACCAAAAGGTCCATGTGAACACTTCCAATGGATCAACTCTCTGCCATTGGTCAAAGGATGCAAGGATCTATCCAACTATGTGGATTTCCTTCACAAATACCACCTTATGCAATATATTTTCCTTAACAACTTCTCTTTGCAATTTGCTTGCTTGTTTGCCTTCCAATGCTCATGTGCAGAAATTTTTCTGCAAAAAGACTCCATGTGTGACATGTAATCTTCCACTCAATCCACATGTGGTTTAATGGCATCAAGTGACAGCAATATGTGCCTATGTGACTGGTGGGAGGGTGATGGTGCATTCTATAAGTCTTCATGAACACCTAGGAAAGCCTCCAGCTCTTCCTGTTGCACCAACAAGGAAAATTCCTTCTCCCAAATTTCATTCTCGCTTGATGAGGCTGAAATAGAAGTGTGGGTAGAACTGTGAATCATATCTCTGCAATACGTATCCACCCAACTTATGGCCTCACCATATTCATCCTCATCTAACTCTCCCATGGGGAAGAGATTATTCCCAGGAAACAATTCCAGTTTTTTTCTAGAAAAGACCAAGTTCTTGGTTCTCATCAAACTTGTATGTACACTCCTCAAGCACAAAAAAATCAGAATGCACCCGATGTGCATGTGTATGGAAGATATCCAATGGCTACAAATTCAATCCTTGTGTCTTCCCACATGTCAAGACAATGTTGGTCACAACAAAAAAATTATTGCAGAAATTAAATTCTTCTTCTCCCACATTCTTCACTTCAAAGGTGTCTCTATCCACCCAATCAATGGATGAATAGGGAATTTTATTTGTTGATCCATAAGGAATGTGATCAGTCATCTTTCTGGTAGAGAAGAACACTTCATCCTTCCTCTCAACCTCAATGAGTGCTTGGCCAATATTCTCTTCCTCATAGCTTTTCACAAGCACCTGCAAATCAAAGTGCATCTCATGATCCACCATCTCATGAGATTCCTCCCTTTGTTCAAGAATGCAATCATCCTTGTGAAGATGGTTGAATGGTGTGTATGAGGGAAGGTAATACCTTTGCAACTTCTCATGAAGTTTCTCTATCTCCATATTGGATTCTTGGAGTGCACATTGAGTGCTCTTCAAGGAATCTTGGGTGGTCAACAACTCTTGTGTGAGCTTGCAAATTTCTTCTCCATCCTTCAAGGATGTTCCATGCAACAAATCAGCAAGCTCAATCAAATCATCTCTATTAGAAATCAATTGTAAGAATTCCCCTTGTATTGTAAACAATGCCTTCTGCATCTCCTGCTTGGATTCAAGAGAAGATTGATCTTCCAATGAAGCAGTTATCCAACATTGGTGTGCCACTGAAGAAGGTATGTCTTGGAGAAGGTGTAAAGCCTTTTGAATGTTATTTTCATCCATTTTCAAAGGCCAAGGAAACGAGTGGGGTTCTTGAGGAAAATCACCCCCTTCTTCTTTTCTGCAATTTTCTTGTTGTGACTTGCACTTCTCTTTATGAATCTTTCTTTTTGATTTCCCACCTACAAGACTAAATGGCTCATAGCTCTCCACAATGGTGATAGTGGGATTGGGATTCTCAGTGAGTTCAAGCCTCTCCTATGATGTGGCTGAAACTTCATCATGCTGCAAGAGAGTCCAAAATTCAAAACTGTGTGCATCCCTTTGCACCAAAATTTTCTCCTTCAAATTTCCTAGTTCACACCTAGCTGGTGGGGGCTTGTCTTCCACTTCATTGGGAAATTCAAATGATGAATTCAGATCTGATATTTCTTCTTCTTTTGGATATGATCCAAAATATTCCTTCACCATCTTATCTCCATTGACACCCTCACCCTTATTTTCACTCATTGTGTGATCCACAACAGAGAAACTAGGAGTGAATTTACCTCCCTCACAATTGGCCTTCCTCTTGCAATCCTCAAATGCAAGTGGAGAATTTTTGTCTTTCCATGGATCAGAGGGATGTAAATGAACATGACTGCTGCAAAAATTAGAACCTTCATCACACATGTTCTTCACATTATCCTCTTCTTGTACAAACTCTATGGTGGCCCGTTCTTCCACCAAAATTTATGCTTCACACCCAAGCGGTGTGGTCTTGCTTTCTTCTTTCGTATGTGGCTCTCGAGGTGACTATAAATCTGATTTGTAATCATGTTTTGGATCTTATCCAAAAGATATATCTTCAGCCATAAATAATACCACATATTGAGCAGTGATTTGGAGATCACCCACAAAGAAGCTTGAAGTGCATTCCTCTTCAACTTCTCCTCTTATGCAACCACCTTGCGGTGATTTGCACTTCACCTCATGGATATTTTATTTTCCTTGATCACTTGAATAACTAAGTGAGTCATGTCCCTTTTCCATGATTGAGAATGGTTTTGGGCCCTCATCCTCCTCTTCATATTTCCTATCCAGAATATTTGGACCAACAGGCCCTTCTTCTTTTTCCTCATCAATACTTCCATTAGAAGCACTACATGTTTCTTCCTCTGGAAGGTTCATGACCTTCTCCTTTGAAGGACGGTTTGTCAGTGGATCTTGATTCTCCAAGCAAGTTGATGAAACTTCACTCTCTGAAATAGTACTCATGTCACCACCTTTGGAATATCTACTAGAAGAACACCCAAAAAATCTCTGGTTGGACCAACATATGGCTCTGCTGCATCTTCCCTTTTGGCTTCTTTTTCTTCTTCCCCACTCGCGTAGTTGGAACAATATGGTTCCTCCATGGATGATTGGATGATATTGAAAGAATTTTCATCCACATATTTGGGCCAGAATCCATACTGGAAATAAATATATTCCTTGAAAGTAATTTCTACACAAATTTTCTTACCCAAGGCCAGATACTCCTTGTAGCAGCTAGGCATGTTTTCACATGCTTCCATTATCTTTGGCAAGTCTTTCTTAACCATTGGAGAATCAGATCTGATATCTTCTCCATATGATGGCCAATATTCTTCATCATATTCATGTTTTGTTAGTCCTCCATCAACCTAGAGGATTTCTTCTTCTTCATATTGTCTGCGGTATTCTTCATACTGTTCATCATAGTCATCCTCATAGTATGACATGCCTGCAAATTTCTACACTGAGATATTTCTTTCCACATGATGATCCAAGGAGAGAGCTCTAATACCACTTAATATCCTTGATCTGATATACAAATCAGAATGTTAACTTTTTGCAATTTTAAATTAATTTTTTTCTATTACACTTGCAAACATTTAGTAAATTTTTTATTAGGAAATTAAGGTATTTTACTGGGATAAATTGTAGACAAAGGGAGTGGGCAATGGGAAGAAACCAAAGATATTTCAAACAGATAATTTTCTCTTCCCTAACACATATAGATATGGATCCATTTAGGTTTCAAAATCCGCTATGCGGAAACCTACTTCCACACTTTTGGGCAACCAAACCATGAAACTAGGAAGAGTAGTTAGTCTTTTTCAACCAAGGGATTGGGGAAAATTGTAGAGGGTTGTTCAAGCATTCAGATAACATAAAAAAATGGTTTTGGACATTTTGTAGCAGATCTGGAAGGTTCTGGGGATTTTTGGAAGAACTTGGGGTTTTTTGGCAATTTTGGCCTGGTGGGATCCTACGCAATGGAGGAACCCAAAACCCAGTACGGATTCAAGAAATGTCTGAATAGAGATAATGGATGGATAGGTATGTCTTTCAGTGATATGGATCAACTTATAGAATAAAAAATCACTGATTATAACTCTATGAAATTAAAGAACAGCTAGACTAGTTTAAATTAGCTAGTAATCTAGCAAGGGTGTGCAAATAAGCTTGAATTTTGGAAGATAAACGTATCAGACCTGATAATTTAATTTGATAGAGCCTAATACATCATATTATATCATATCATACCATCCACACTCATTCTCATGGGCAAGACTCAGTTATTATTGCAGTAGGAGGCTCAAATCCCTCATTTTGATGACTAGTTAAGCTTATACATATAAAAATGAGTATGCAGACTTAAGGGACAGTAATGTTTTGACTTGAAAGAGAGAAATACAGTATTTATCATTGGAATATATCATAGATTAAAATAATCACTGACCATTACATCAATGGACTCACAATGATAGGAAGGAGGCCCAAAACATGACCCGGGAAGGCCTGGGAGCATAAGTGAAGCATGGGCTTCAGTGGAGCTCGACCTGAACGTGATGGAGGATACAAAATATCTCTGATATTACTTCAATGGTTGTACTCAAGCGCTCCATACCTGCAATAGAAGAGAATAGGACTGAAGGAGAGGGGAAGGGATGGTCTGGGGCTCATCTCCCAGGGCTCTAAGGTGCATCACTCAGGAAATAATGCTCACATAGCATCAAGCAATCAAATCATCAACCAAACTGAAGCAATGGGCTCGAATTCTCCTTTAATAGAATTCTGGATTACCTATTTAGCTAGTTACTTGGCTTGGTGACCTACGAGAATAGGTCACCCATGAGTGGACATACTTTCCTTGCTTTGCTTTGCTTTGGATTTTCTTCTTTTTCCTCTTTTTCTGACTTTCCTTCTTTTCTAAACTTTCCTGCTTTTCATACTTTCCTGCTTTTCCTGTTTTATCCTACTTTCTGGATTTATGCTGATTTTCCTTAAATATTCCTCTTTTTCTCATTTTTGGCATCATTTTTGGACTCTAGTGCTTACTTGACTTCTACTCCAAGTAATTCCTCCAACCTTATCCACTAATTTGAATTTTTTCTCCATTTATTCAGCATAAAAAATAAAAATATTAATTGCACCAATAATATTAAATGCTCCATAATTATTTATTCCAAGTGGGTAGCAACTATGGATAAATTTAAATGCACACTCCTAATTAATTAATTACCTCATCTTAACCCCTCATTAATTATTTAATTCAATTTGTCCCTAGGATCCATGGGGTTCGATCTGCTTCATGGTGCTGTCAAAATGGGAACATGACATACTCACTAACTAGATTACTCATCGGTTTCAAGGTTCTCATAATCCTCACATGACATTCAAGATACTCGGTTCACTAGCAATTACATGTCAAATAATGCAATTCATTCCCTTAGCTTCCTTCCATAAGCACAATAGTGTGACACAACATTGTTCAAGTGCTTAGAATTCCACCAAGTTAACTGTATGCACCATTTTCCTCTGCATTCTGTGTTATGGGCTTCTACCACTCTCCAAACTCGATTTCACTTTTGTGTGACACTTCACTTCCCCATGAGCTATGTGTCACAATGATTAACTCCCCCTTAATCACCCTTTAACCCACAGTTGACTCTTAATCGGGTTTAAGGCTAATTAAGGGTAATTTGGCTTATCTAAATAACTCTTTTAAATACTTTAGGATTAAGAATAAAGATATTAGATGGCAAAAGATTGTTAACATTAAAGTAAAAAAAGTGTAGAAAAACCATAGCATCTACATACACCGGGTGCTAATAACCCTTATGTGGTCAAATACAAGGAATATTGAAGGATAAGAAAATGCTACCTCTTCCCAAATCATTTGCTTTTTGAAATTTACTCACCCAACATATAGCAAATAATGGTCTTGTAACCACTTGGATTAAGATGGTCCCCAACTTTGAAAATGAAATGAATAATGTTAAATTTCCATAAAGGGGAAAGCTACAAGAAACTACATGATTGAAAAGCTCAACAATATGGATAGCAAAACTGATTATATGTGTTTGAGAAATTCAGATTTGGGGTGTTCAACGCCAAGTGCACTTCACTGACATGGTGCTCAAAATAGAATTGTGAACCATCTTTTTTTTTAACACGTGGCAAGGATGGATAGAAATAAGAATTTTTAGGAGATATCATAAAGGGATTAGGCATTAAAAAAAACTAGACACACAGCTGAGAGATAAGAAAATAAAAAAATAAAAAAAAGGTACTTTTCTCATATAAAAAAGTATTAGAAAAGGTTTATAGATAAATTTAAGCATAACAATAAGCTTTTTCTTTTAAGTAAAAATGATATTTCATTTAATATTCCAAAGAAGTTGATAATAGTTATTGTGAACTTTACAAGTTTACGAGGGTTTTCATAATCATCATCGAAAAAGGAAAAGACGTAAAAGAGTAAACACTATGGTGATAAATTGCAATGCTATTGGTAGAGAAATGGAAAAAATAAGGGAGCGATCATCATTGTCTTCAATAGTAATCGTAAGCAGTGATACCTTTTCTTTTCTTGGACGTGCTTTGTTAAGTATGGACTTCGCCTTGTGGTTACCTAAACGGAGGAAAGAAGAACTTCATTGCGCCTTGTATTTACTCAGCGTTGTCAAGGTAAATAGGCACCTCTTGGCCTTTACTCATTTTATAGCTTGTATACATGCAGTCATAATTATTGTTTAGAGCATAGGGTGAGAGCGGCCCTCTATAAACACCCACTCTAGGAGAAGGTTAGAGATGATGGCGGCGAGGGTTTGTGTTGCAGCGAGGCCTGGTGGTGCAGTGAGGGTTGGCGTTTTCAAAGGCGAACAATATGGCTGCGTTCTTGGACCTTACAATGCCATTACTAGTCAGAAGGATGTCAGTTTTTTCGGTAAGCTTTTTTAGCCTGGCTTTGGTTTAGCTCTTTGATGGTTTGAGGGCGTTTTTATTTGGTCTTCTCGGATGTCTAGGGGTGGTTTCGGGTGTCTCTGTGGGCGTCATAAGGGTGGGAATCATGGAGTCCATCTCCCCATATGGGAGACTAGTACCAACCATGAGTCAAAAAGTGGGAAATAGTGGGGTTTGGGTGATTCTGGGTTCTGTCACCTTCCTTCTGGGTTTGTTGTAGAAGGGGTGGACTTTTGCATGGTCTCTACGTCGCCTCTAGTCGGGGGTGGTCTCTGTCACTTCTGGTATTGTTTTGATTTTTTGTTTTTAGTTTTCTATCATTATGGGGTTGACTTCGGAGTTGTTTTTGGCTTTTGGGTAGTCTGTATGCTACACTGACGAAACGGGGGTTTTGATGGGGTTTCTGATGCTTTGTATGGCTGTCGGTCTTGCTCCTCTGCTGGTCGGAAGTGCGGTCGGATAAGGTATCTCGTTGCCTTCTTTGTGTGATGATTGTCATGTGGTGTTATTCACTTCGGTGTTGGGGTTTTCTTAAGTGTTTGACCGACTCTAGTGGGTTACCGGAGTTTTCTCCGCCTCTTTCGGTTTTTGGTTGTTGACCAGTGGTGTTTTCTAGACCTGGGTCGAGGCTGAGGGTTTTACATTTTATGTTGGTCTGGTTGCGGTCTTACCTCTGGTGGTCTGGTGGTTTGACTTTCGGGAACTTGTCGGAATGGGGGTCTCACCTTTATTCCTTGCAATGCGTTGAGGGTATCGTTTTTGCTGCACTGAGGGTATCTTTTTTGCACTGTGTGGGTGGTTTCTCTTGTTTGTCGGGTGTGGTTGTGGGTTTCGGACCCGGTATGATGTGGTTTGTCTGGTGCGTTCTGTCAGTCTCTGCTTCTTTGTTCTTTGGGGGTGGGGAGCACTAAGTCAATGTTCTGGGGTTTTCGTCTGTTGTTAGGGACGAGTGTTACGGCTGCTTATTTGGTGTCTAGGTGGCCTGTTTTTGAGGTGGAGGTTCAGACCCGGTTCTCTGGGGCTTGTCTGGGTTCTGACAGTCCCAGTTTTCTTTGGTCTTTGGTGGTGGGGTGCACTGTGTCACTTCTCGGGGGTTTTCGTCTGTTGTTTGGGTTGTTTGTCATGGCTACTCGTTTGGTGTCTAGATGGAAGGGTTTAAGGTTGGTAGGGTGTGTGAGGAGCTCTTCTTTTTTGTTTTTTGTTTTTTTTCCTGGGTCCTATCCTTCACAGGGTTGGTCGGCTTGTTGTTTTGGCTGGTGAGCTCATCTTGATATGGCACTGCACGATTCAAGGAGGTTGGACCTAGGGTGCGGGGAGGTTGCAACGGTGCAACGTAAGGGGTCAACCAGAGCATGTGGTAAGCGTCAAGAAAAGGCTTTAAGAGCTCGTCACTTTAGGTATGTGCTCAGTAGGGACATTTACATGGATTGGGTGGGAGCCCTCTGCACGAGAGCGATAATACGAAGATTGGAATATTGCAGCATGGGTAAGGAGTGGATGGAGAGGGCTACGTTGCATTGGAAGCCTATGCTCACATATGTTCCTACAATTAGCTTGTTAGCAAAGGGATGGTTGGTGTTCATTTTTTTGGAAGAAGAACATGCCATGCGTATCCTTGATGGGCTCTGGAAGATAGGGAAGGGCTCACTAGTTCTTAGCTGATGGCACGTTACATTTCACCCATTAAAGGAGTGGGTGGTTAAAAGACACTTGTGGATGATTCTCCCTGTGTTGTCATTCCCGCTTTGGAATAAGGATTTTCTGGTTCGGTTGGCAAACTCCATGGGTCATTTCATTGCTGTAGAAGACGATTTCCACTCCATTTTTTATAAGAGGAGTGCTAAAATTCTGGTTGAATTGGATATCACGAAGGGGCTTCCTGCAAAGGTTGAGATTGATTGTTTGGGTAATATTTTAATTCAAAAACTGGATTATCTATATGTCCCTTTTAGATGTAACTGGTACCAGGAGGTTGGGTACCTGTGTCGTTCATGTTCGCGGCTTCTTCATGGCTCGGAGCTTTCTAGTCCTCGGAGTGGTACTCTCTCGCCGGTAGTGCATGATGTGGCTCCTCTCCGGACAAGCCTAGATTCGGTACTCGCTCCTATTTTAAGTAAGTATACTCAATCCTTATCCTTGTTTGGAGATGTATCAACTAAAGATTTACTGATTATACAGGACATTGAGGCCAGTGTTACTAAGTCCAAGCCTATAGGGGTTGAGTCTTTAGCTATGAACTTGAACCAGGTTGACTCTAAGGAACCCCTTTCCGAGGAAGGGCACTCTCCTGTTCCTGTCTCGTCGAATCCACCTAGTAGCCAGGTAGCGGACCCCACTTTGTCGGATCATGCGGTGCCTCTCTTCTCCCCTAAGGACTTTCCACCCTTTATGGGTCAGGATAACCCTTTACCCTCTTTGGCTTCCCATGTCAGTCCTTGTTCGGCTCCAGCTTTCTTTGATCCCTCACTATTGAAGTCACTTTCGATTTTTTTCAGCGAAAATGCCTCCTTCGTCATCTACTCTTCCCCTGAACTCAATCTGTTTTGAAAATGTGACTATTAGAAAGCAAGCAAAAAAGAAAAAACTCGAGGCGGTTTTCAGGTCTGGCTCTGTTTCTCCTCCATACATCCCTCTTTCTGTTCGGATTAAAAATGCGGCTAGAGGTCAGTTTGGTTCTCACACAAGGGCACTTAGAACATTGTCCCCATCTAGTAGTGGTTCTTGATGCGGATTGTATCTCTCAACGTGCATGGCTTTGGAGGGTCAGCCAAACAAAGTACCCTTCGCTCCCTTTTTCTTTCTCTGTCTCCTGATATGATCTTGCTTCAAGAAACCATGTGTAGTAATTATCTGGCCCTCCTGGCTTTCTCCAAACTTCTTCCAGGTTGGGAGTTCTGTGCTACTAGTGTTGTTGGTCTCTCGAGAGGTCTGCTTACGGGTTGGAACCCACTTTCTGTTCGCTGCAAGGCCTATGAATCCTTGGCTTGGATTTTGGTAGAAGCCCGGTTCATAGCCTCTTCCACAACCCTACCTGTTCTTAAGTGTTATGGGTCGTATAGAGACAGGGATACCTCCTGGAAGAGGGTGGTTGATGGTGGCCTTCTGCTCTTTCCTAATCTAATCCTGGCATGGGATCTTAACTTTACACTTGGTGCTAATGAGATTTGGGGGATTAAATCCCAGTTAGACCCTCTTGCTCCTTTTTTCTCTCAGCTTATTGTTGACCATAATCTTGTTGACCTGGCTCCTACATATGCAGGACCCACCTAGAGAAATGGCTAGTCTGGTATAGATGGTATTAGTAAGAGGCTTGATAGATTCTTGTTATCGGCTTCTGTTGTTTCTAGTCTGCATAGACATAGATTTTGGTTGTCACCCTCAGATATCTCATATCATTATTCGATCTGTATGGAATGGGATGTGGATGGTGCTACACGGTGTTTCCCTTGCAAATTTAACAGGGCCTGGATGTTAGAGGAGGATTTTTGCCATTTTTTCAAAGATTGTTGTGGCTCCTGGGTTTTGGATTCAGAGGCAGATGAGATGAAAAGACTTGCTCTTAAATTGATATTTCTTAAAAATAAAGTAAAAGACTGGACCCGTGAGAGGGCCTTTCGTATGAAAAGTGAATTTCTGGAGGTGATGGGTGAAATTACCTTACTTTTGGCATCTAGTCCTTCTGGAATTCTATCTCCTGAGGATACTGAATCTTTAAGAGTTCTAAGGGGCAGGAAGTTCAAACTGGTTGCACATGAACTCTTGACTTGGAAGCTAAAGAGTAGGACTAAATGGGCTAAGTTAGGTGATGCTAATACGAAGTATTTCCACTCCATTGCATCAGCTCAAAGGAACCATAATGCTATTTGGGACCTTAAGAATGAGGAGGATACCTGGGTGGAGGATGAGGATGAACTGAAAGAGCTGGGTATTAGATACTTCTCTAACATTTTCAGAGATGATAATCATACTAATATAATTGACCAATTAAAGGTAATTCAGTTGTTCCCTTCATTTATCTCTAGTGAGGAGGCTGATATTTTCACATCAAGTATCTCAATGGGGTAAATTGAAGGGGCTTTGAGGTCTTTCAAAAAAGATAAAAGCCCAGGCCCTGATGGCTAGCCTGTGGAATTCTTCATATGCTTCTTCAATATTTTGGGAGGGGATCTTCTTGCAGCAATTGAGTCTGGTAGGGCTTCTGGGAGGGTGGAGACCTCACTAAACTCTACCTTCATCTCTTTAATTCCAAAGAAAGAGCAACCACTCTCCTTTGCTGATTTCAGGCCGATATCACTTTGCAACTTGGTGTATAAGCTTATATCAAAGATTGTGGCTCTCAGGCTTAAGCCCTTCTTGGACAGGTCCATCTCTCCTAAGCAGTTCGAGTTTCTCAGGAACATACATATAGTGGAGCCTATCGGAATCACACAAGAAGCTTTACATACCTTAAAGACAAAAAAATGAAGTGCTCTAGTATTAAAGTTGGATTTGGTAAACGCTTTTGACAAGGTCAATTGGTCCTACCTCCGCCTCATTTTGCTTTAGATAGGCCTCATTTTGCTTTAGATAGGCATCCCCCTGATGGGAGTCAATTGGATTATGGGTTGTATCACCTCAGCAAATTTTGCTATTCTGATTAATGGAACTCCCTCTAGTTTTTTCAATGCTTCAAGGGGGATTAGACAAGGATGTCCTTTATCTCCCCTTCTGTTTATTCTGGTTATTGAAGGCCTAAGTTTATTGATTGAAGATGCAAAGGAAAAGGGCAGGATAAGGGGCGTTCGGATATCAGATTCAATGTCTCTGACTCATCTTCTGTTTGTGGACGATGTGGTACTTTTTGGAATAGGTACTTCAGAAGAATGGGTGGCTTTTGATGTCATCTTAGGAACTTTCTATTTGGCATCTGGTATGAAAATCAGCCTGGAGAAGTTTGGATTCTTATTCAATGAACTGGACCTGGGGATACAAAAAAGTATTCAGTCTATTTTACCATATAAGATGGAGCCTATGCAAAATGGCTTCAAATATTTGGGTTACTATATCAAGCCATTAGGTTATCGGATTAAAGACTAGTGGTGGTTGATAAAAAAATTCGAGAGGAGAACACATAACTGGGCACATAAATTTATTTCTATTAGAGGCAGGTTGGTCCTTATCAAAGCAGTTCTATCTAGTATGCATGTATACTGGTTTTCCCTTGCTCCTGTACCGAAATCCATTCTAAATAAGTTGAGGAAATTAATCTTTGCTTTCCTATGGGGATCCAAGGTGAGAGCAAACATTATCACCTTGTGGAGTGGCAGTTGCTTTCGAGGCCTATCGAATGTGGTGGATGGGGCATTAAAAATATTGAATGGTTCAGTATATCGCTGCGTCTAAAGAGCTTGTGGATGGTTCTACATGGTACTGGTTTATGGCACCAAGTGATTCAGGCAAAATATCTGAATAACCAGTCTGTGGAAGTATGGCTCAGAACCAAACATTTCTTGGTAAGAGGAACTTCGATTTATTGGAATGGTTTTTTAAACACTTTGTCCTGGCTTAGAAGAAGTTTGGGATGGTAGGTGGGGGATGGACGGAGTATACTAATTGGAGTGGATCCTATCATCGGATCTTCTGGTTCTCCTTGTTTGCTTTTGGATCTAATGGATTATTTACAAGATTATGGTACCAAGACTCTACAGGACGCTCAAAACCCTTTAGTGGGTCCCAGGAATTACTGGCTTACAGCAGAGGACTTGGAGCTAGGGGGAGCCTAGGCTTCTAGTTGGAATGGTTTTATTAATGGTCTTGAGAATGGAGGTATAAAACTTAAAACCTCGGTTGACATGATTCTTTGGACTCGCAATAAAAAGGATGGCATGGTCACTGCTGCACTGGTGTATGACTTGATGGAAAATACGTTGTTGGATCCTCAAAGTATTTTTCTTGAAGCTCGGATATGTCATGGTATTTATCCTTTGAAAATAAAGTGTTTTATCTGGTTGACACTTCTTAATAAAATCCTGACTTGGGATAACTTATTGAAATGTGGATGGAGTGGCCCAAGCAGATGTGTCTTATGCCACAATGCTAAAGAGAATACACAACATTTGTTTGTGGATTGCTCCTTCACGTCCTTGGTATGGTCCAAGCTTTGTGGTATCTACAAATGTGATTTACTCTTTTCTGGAAACTCCTTTGCATATTTGATTAAGGTATGGTTTTCAAATTTGGCTAATCACTCAAATTGTGGTTACTTACTGTTCTTTGCTTGTTGGTGCATATGGAAGTCACAAAACTGTTGTATCTTTGAAGGAGTTCAGGCATCAATCAACCGTGTGATCTATCAGATTAGTCATTTGATGCAGTGCTATCCGGTCAAGAAACAAAAGATAAAAAATAGAACTATTGGAGCTGCCCCAGATATGGTGTATCCTTGTGGTTTCTTTGACGGAGCCGTTGCAGACTCTCGCGGTGGGGCTGGGGTTCAGATTGTGATCAGCAACAGGTACTCCATCAATATCAAGCTTGGATGTGGTCACTCGACCAATAACAGAGCTGAGCTCCTGGCCTCGTGGTCTCTTCTATATGTGGCAGATAAAATCAGCCTCCCTTACATGCATGTATTTGGGGATTCCTCAGTTATCATTAACTGGCCAAACAAAAAAGCTTCTCTTGCTTCTCTTGAGCTAGTCCATTGGTGTGATCATATCAGATCACTCATGGGTGTTTTACTTGGCTAAACATTAGACATGTCTACCGAGAGCACAACCAGAGTGCAGATAGCTTATCCAAATATGCCTTTTTATTGTCCTCGGGGTTCCTTTCTTTCTCGGAAATTATGAATGGTACTATCAGTATGAGTGGCAATTTAAAGCTCTTTTGAGCATGGTGTCGGAGCTCAGTCTCCTTTTTCTTTTTTTGGCACAGGATCGTTTGGTATCAATGAGTTTTTGGTATGGAGGTGGGCATCTTTGGATTAGCCACTTGGGCTCTGGCTATTCTCCTGGCAAGACTGATTTTGAATGTCCTGGTTTTTGTTGAGACTTGGTAGCTTATTTTAGTTGGATGGATAGATTGTGTTCTCCAATTTCTATTTATTTATTGGACCAAGATAGTAACATTTGTTACTATAGAAAGCTTTGTAATTCCCTATAAGGGAGGCTCATTTTGATGGCCTTTGATTCATTCTGAATAACAAGGTTGGGTTTTTTTCGTCTAAAAAAAAATTGCAATGCTATTGTCTATATTGTTTTAAAAAAGTTAGGCGTTTTATTAAATATAGTTCGCAATAATATATACTTCCAAGAAATAAGATTTAAGATTTAAGTTAAAATGGATAAACTTCATCCAACTTTTGGTAAAAAAAAGATGATGCAAACTTCATCCAACTTTTGGTAAAAAAAAGATGATGCAAAAGGGAGAAAAAGGGTTGAGTAAAGAAATAAGTGGAAGCATGTAAGACATCATTTTGAGTTTAAAGGAGAGAAGAGAAGAAAAAGCTTAGCTAAAGATGTCAAAGAAGGAAGACCACATAATATTTTACATTATAAATCAAAGAATAATAAGTAATAACATAATTCATAATACTAGAATTATATATTAAAAAAACAAAAATACCTAAAAAATAAAAATTTATTTAAAATTACCATGCCATGGAACTTATTCAAATTAATATAGTACTTACAAAAACACAAAAACTTAATCCACTCATAATTGATCTGTGTCATCGTAATAATAACGTATTCAATTTCAATAAAAAAAATTCATAAACTTCATATAATAATAGTATTAAATTTCTTATAATAATAATAATAATAATAGTATTAAATTTCTTCCTAATATAAATTATTAAAAAAATCTATAATTTCATATAAATATTGAAATTTTAAATACAAAAAATTTAATGTATAAAATAAATTTCATTTAACAGTAAATTGCAGGATGAATACATTAATTTAGTTATAACCCAAAGAAATACACAAGAATTTATCTAACATTAATTTAGCGTTGACCTAAATACACAATAATCTTTTTTTTTCCATAGAAAAAATTCATAATTTTATTCAAATTATATTGTGCAGACGAGCCACTTTCAAAAAAGGAAAAGTGTCCATTAGTTCAATACATACAGCCTCAAAAAACTTATCCAAAGTCAATAATATGACTAATTACAACAAAAACATCAGATTGACAACTTGTCAAATCTTAAGTCTCCAAAAAGGAAGATCAAAGATACTTCAATATCATGCATAAACAAACTGTCATCAACAGACTATCGAAAATAGTCACCATATTGTCCAAAAACTGGAAATATATCTTCTCCAAGAATCTGCATTCTTGCTTTACACAATCATCATCATGTCATTCCATACAAAGTTAACTTCATATCATTCCATACAAGTTCATCAAAACCAGCATACCCTGTCATATATACAAAAAAGAAAAAAAACCCTTAGTTCCAAAGCCACCAATCATAGATCAGAGAAAGAGAAAGGTCCCTCATGCCCCCAAATAAAAAAGGACTAAAAAACCTGAAAGGTATCATGTCTCCCAGACCCCTGATACTCAGAGATATACCAATACCAATACCCACACTATACTTGCCTTCTTTCATTTGCTAACTTATCAGCAAAGGTATTTCTTTCCCTATAAATATGTGTAAAATCTGCCTTAACAAAGAAATCAGCAAGTCTGATGACCTCTTGCAAAAACTGTGCAAGTTGCAGATTATGAACTTTGAATTTGCCAGAAATCCAGTTTATGACAAGCATGGAGTCACCAAAAAACTCGATATTCAAAATCTGCTTGTTTAAAGCCAAGATTATCAGTAATTTTAAAGCAGATAACTCCGCAAAATTATTAGACCCTACCCCCAATCCAGCTTTAAAAGTGATATAATGATCATTTTTAAGGAAAAGTATACCCCCAGCACCACATATTTTTGGATTTCCAGAAGCAGAACCATAAAAAAAACCCCATGGTTTAGTTCTATCAATTACTTCCTCCATTATGATTCTAATCTTCAAAACAGCTGTATCCAAAGGGTAAGAAGAAAGTAAACCCAAACTAAAAGCTGCAACCTGCGTAGGAGATGTGGAGACATTATCAAAACAGCAATGGTTTCTAGATTTCCATATAAACCATGAGACAATGATAGGCAAAGATCTTATAGATTTTACCTTAGTATTGAAGACTCAATTCTTCAAACAGATAAGAATAGTATCTCCAACCCAAAGATTCTGAATATTTACCTTCTCTTCAATATCCTTCCAAATAGATCTTGCATAAGGGCAATCAACCCCTAAATGTTGATTTGTTTCAACATCATTTTTACATAAGTAACAACGCCTCGGACCTTCCCAACCCTTGCTATTAAGAAGATCCCACATAAGGGCTTTCCCTAAAAAAAGAAACCAGCAGAAAATCTTAGTCTTAAGGGGACACTTCAATTTCCAGAAAAAATTCCACCACCAAGCACATTAATCTATATAGTATGGGGTTTGAGTCTTTCTATGCCAAAATATTATTATACAAAGTGATTCACTCTTTATAATGACAACAAACGATGAATGTGTACAATAAAAACAAACAATAAACATTAATTTAGGCATTACCCAAAGATATCCACAAGAATCTAGTATGGTGTTTAGGTTTTTTTATGTGAAGTTCTTATTATATAAAGTAAGTCTTTCTATACAATGAGAACATAGGATGAGTATGTGTTTTTTTTCACAGAAAAAAAATAATCGCAATTCGTTATTAGACAAATCACATTGTACAAAATTGATCGTAACCAGTCATTACAAAATCTTCATATATTGACTTCTTTAAAAGTTTATAAATATACTTCATAAAAGAGCTTTCTAAAGAGATCTTAAAGTGTTTCAACAAAAAGAAGCTTCAATCGGCACATTCAAAAACCAAAATGTCTTACGAAAGGATTTCTGTTATTGCGTATTCAATCTCTATGCCATTCTGTCTGGACTAGATTAACCACATGTTATCATTATATGTGATGTCCAATTTGATAGAGCATCAACAATCGAGTTTCTTTCCCTGTACACATGGGTGAATGATATATCCTGAAATAATCCAATGTATCTAAGGATACTTCAAAGAGGGGTCAGAGGATGAAATTTTTGGGGGCTCCTTGAGTCTAAACCAATATATCACAAGTAGAGAATCCCCAAAAATCTGAAGTTGTCAGAGGCCTTTGGATTGAGCCAAAATGAGGATATACTTGAGATCTTTCATCTTTTCCATATTATTGGTAGTTTTCCCTATTTCAGCTGCAAATTTGAACAATCTATCTTCATATAAATATAGGACACCTCCATCTCCATTTTGTGAGGCACCATTGAAATAGCACCAACTAATCTCATTGTCAATAATCTCCTCTTTAATAATTCTTTGATGAGGTTGTCCTGTGTTCCAAGGGAAAGTTTTAGGGATAGACATGCTCTTGCTTACATAGCTAAAAGGTGGAATAACTTTATCATGAAAATGGCTTGATTGTGTGCAAGCCACGCTCCCCAAACCAAAAGGATTGGTAAAGCTCTAAAGTCTAAAAAAGCAAGATTAAGATTCATTTAAATTGTTACCTTCCCACATGAACTGTTTACCATAAAACTGATCAACAAAACACCACATTTTCTTGATATAATTACATTGAATAAACAGATGAGTAATGGATTCACCAACGTCACAACAAAGCAACAACTAGATCTAATTCCTACGAAATAGATCAATCTATCCCACACCAAGATTTTCCCACTTAATGCCAACCAAGCAAATAATAACTTTACTTGAACTTTGACTCAAACACATCTATAAAAGACTAATATGGGTTTTAGTCTTGTTAAATGAATCAATCCTTACCTTCATTATCACCATAAATGTATATCCTTTCATAAATCAACCCACGACAATCCGATATATCTTTTCATAACATGGTGCATAAAGCATATCTGCTCTTATAGTGTCTTACATTTCTATTTATAACTAAATTTACACATATTTAGCATTATAATGACAACGAGTTTACTTTATGGAGTGTATTTAAGTTATTTATGTTTAATTATTTTGCAATGTTGTTTTATGGAGAGAATAAAGACCATTCAATAACAACAAAATTAGAGATCTCCTAGCTCAATCTTTGTGCTTTTTTTTTTCCTTCTTTGGTGATAGAGGAGCATAATCAGGCCTTCGAATAGCTAGTTACTCTGGAAGAATTTAAGGAAATTATCAGTTCAATGTAAAAGGACAAAAGCCTTGGGCTAGATGGTTGGCCAATAGAATTATTTGAAGGGTTTATGGACCTTTTTACAAATGATCTTCTAGCTATTATTGAAGAATCTAGGAACCAAGGTAAGGCGATGGATACTTTCAATACTAATTTTATATCTCTTGTTCCCAAAAATGATATGGGCACATCTTTTGAAGACTTTAGACCCATATCCCTATGTAACTGCATTTATAAGATGATTGCAAAAGTTATTGCGAGAAGAATTAGAGGGATTTTCTCCAAAGGGGTTCATCGTGAACAATTTTCCTTCTTGGAAGGTAGACAAATTCATGATGCCATTGGCATTGGTCAGGAGGCACTTCACTCTGGAAAGTGAAGGAAAATTCCCTTTGACATCATCAAGGCTGATCTCAAAAAGGCTTATGATTGGGTTAACTGGACTTATCTCAGGTTGGTGTTGCTTCAGGTTGGCTTCTTGCTCCCTTTGGTTAATTGGATCATGTCATGTGTTCAAACGATTTCCTTCATTATTTTTATCAATGCATCTTCCTCTCAATGCTTTAGACTAGGTAGAGGCCTGAGGCAAGGATGACCTCTTGTCCCCTTGCTTTTTATTCTGATCTCTGAAGGACTTAGTAGGAATATCAAGCATGCAAAGACCCATGGTTCTGTGAAAATGATTCATATTAGGGGTAGTATTCAAACTATCCATCTTCTTGTTGTTGACGAAATTTTAATATTCATGGATGGTTCAATGAGAGATGTTTAAAAGATTAAGCATATCTTGGAGGTTTTCTCTGAAGCTACTAGAATGATTATTAATGCTAACAAATCCCATGTCTCCTTTATGAATATGGATGGTGATTTGGCTCACTAGTGTAGTACATAGTTTAACTTCCTTGTAGCGGATATACATAATGGGATTGAGTATGTTGGGCTTATCATCAAACCCAATAACTAACATAAGCAGTATTGGGCCCAACTTGTTGGAAAGGTGGAGAAAAGCCTACAAATTTGATGCAATAGGTGGCTTTCCTGGGGTGGGAGGCTTGTTTTGATGAAATCAGTGATGGAAGTTATCCCAATTTTCTGGGTCTCTTTGGTGCACTTCCTTCAAGCACTCTTGACCATATAAGCAAGTTATATTTCAATTTTCTTTGGAATGGGAACTATGATGACATGGAATTCCACTAGACCGCTTAACATAAGATCTATTTCCCAAAGAAGCTCAGTGGTTGGGGTCTAAAGCACCCACATTGTAATTTCAAAGCTATGCCATTGAAAGATGCTTGGAGGATTTTAAAGAGTGTCAGTATATGGGTTAAGGTTGTTTATCAAAATTATATCTCCCCCCTCACCATAGAACAATAGTTCCGAGAAAAGGAAACATCTCTTAGGAATGCCTCCACCATGTGGAAGGCTATTATTTTGGCATTTGACATTATTGGTGATTGGCTATGTTGGAGGATTGACAATGGTAGGAGTCTTCAATTGAGTTATGATGCTTGGTGGGATGTAAATATATTTATAGATTGCCAAATCACATGATTACTTCTTTACACGAGAAGGTTTAGCAATTCTTGTCACATGTTAAGGATGATCATCAGACATCTCCCTTGAGACAAGCCTAGATTTCGGATTATCATTTCAATTTTTTATGGGGGATAATATTTTGCGGGATAATTATATTAAATCTCTCTATAACTGTCACTTAAGGTTGGTGGACAGACCAGATGAAATTATCTAGTATAAGAACCTTGAAGGTGGTGCTTACACTTCTCAACTAGGATACAGTGTGGTAATGGAGGAGGAGGACCCTCTCAAGCCACCTTGGTGGAATGAGTTTATTTGGTCTTTAAAGTGTCCTCTTAAAAATATTGTGTTTCTACAATATTTCTTATCTAACATATAAATGAAACATAAAATAGTTGATTTGATTGGGTGTGAATACTTTTTGTTCAATTTTTTTACGGTGGTTGGTTACAAGTTTATAATAATAAGAAGAAGAATCTAATTGTAAGTTCATCGTCTAGGTAGACACCAAATTGGTGTATAAGATCCCCTCATTTGTGGTATAAGGGACCCCTTTTGTGTAGCGATTTGGTCATTAAAGTCTATAGAGGTGTACATACCATACCCCCTCCAAAATCGAACTTGTGATCTCCTAGGAGGAAACACATGTTCTTAACTATTAGACCCACTCATAATTGATAGTGTGTGAATATGTACATTCATAGGAGGAAACACAAAATAAATAAGTAAATAAGCATGTAGATAGACCTAATGTTTTTGATATTAACTTCACTTCCCTAACTTTTCTTAAAGGTATTTCTAAAAGGATGGAAGATTAACTTAAAATGTAACCTTTCAAAACTAAAATGTCGTGCACCTTAATTAACTAATCAATAAAGAAGGCCTTAGATGATATAATACCAAGAAACCCCTCATACTTAAGTATATCCTAGTAAGAGAGCATGTGTAAGGCCTTCAACTTCAAATGATAATATGCACCCTTACTTGAGCCATTCAAACATGCATGATAGACTGAGGTAGTAGGTAGTAGGGAAAGATTATGCATGTCAGACATTAGATGGTGTGGTGAACCATTCAACATAGCAAGAGTTGCCTTATGTAGGTTTGGGAAGCTTTGAGAAGTAGTAAACGATCTAGTTTAGACGTGGACCAAAGGGGTTGAGCATTTCAAGACTCAACATACTTTGATGGAGTGGATTGTACACTTGGATCCACTTGTGCATCAGCAACAATGAAAGGAACATTAGAAGAAGGAAACAATTGGCACCTCCCACCTATATAAAGAGGACACAAGCAATGTGCAAATGCATTCATTAGGGGATCAAACAAGAAATGTGCAAGGAGTTTTGAGGTGCTAAGCCTAGGCTATGGAACAATGAAAAACTTGGGTACTAGTAGTATGATCTGTTGAAGAGACAAAATTTGCAAGAGGTAGACATGTGGGTGCTTCAATGGTTAGATTGTGCAAGTGTAATTGAGATTAGGATAATTTGTACATTTGTAAAATGAGTCATAGGCAATGGTTAGACTCCCTTATTGTATTTTTGTAACATTCTTCATAATGCATTAAGGCATCCACTTTGGGTGCCACCCATACTTTTATATTGTGATCTCTTTACTTCGTTGAGTTTTATAAGGCATCCAATTTGGATGCCACCCATACTTTTATATTGTGATCTCTTTACTTGATTGAATTTTATTATCCCTTGCAATGTTTTGTTTGGTTAAATATTGATGAATATTAGTTGGGATGCTTTAATGCCATGATTGAGCATGTGCGTAGTTGTTAGAAAACAGGGTTATAGATCTAACAAGTTATAGTTTAATTGTAGTTATGGGTATAGAACCTAAATAGTGCCACATAACTAGAAATAACAAAAATAATTTTTTTAATATCTATTAAAATTATAGATAACAATAGATTCGATTTTACTAATATTTTTATTGATTCACATGTCCACGTTAAAATTAATTTTGACCTAACTCCATATGCTCCATTAAAAAATAAGAGTTACTTTCCATACATTTTATTCTGTTCTATGGTATGAATTAGGTCATTTGCAAAGAGCTAGCTAATAATTTGTCTCTTTCACTCTTACGAGAGGATACCCTCTTGTAAGCACAACACTATGTTTCAGGGCTCAATATAAATCTTCAAAAGTCAAAATTTTTGGAGCATGGAATCGACAATGCTGAAAAATTTGCTATTAGTTCTTTGTTTCAGGTAAATGTGAACTCTTTATTGTCTAGAGCAAAATATTTGGGTTATTTCATCAATCCAAACGGTTATTGAGCTGGTGATTGGCTCTGGCTATTGAAAAGATTTGATATATGAATCAAACATTGGTGCTCGTGTTGGTTATCCCTTGGAGGTCATCTGATTTTGGCTAAATCGGTGCTGGAAAATTTTGAGATTGAACGCGTCCTTCTATTGGCCTCCTGTTAATTGTATTTTATAATTATGTTTTTACTGCAACCTAAAAAATGACCCATCTTACGCTATAGGAAATACAACGAACGGAAAAGCTGCCAAAAATTTTGCGGTCTATTGGTTATCTTTGTGCAAAATTCCAAGGTCCATCCTCAATTGAATAAAAAAAAAGATATTTGTTTTTCTTTGGTCTGGTTCACAGGTGCAAAAGAAACATCATCTGGTAAAGTGGGAGGATATTGCTAGGCCAATGGTAAAAGGTGGTTGGGCGATAAAAAATATTTTCAACTTCTCTTTGGCATTAAGAGTAAAGAGTTTATGGCTGGCCATTTTTTGTGAAAGCCTGTGGTCAAAAGTTTTAAAAGCAAAATATTTTAGGCGGCTTTCTTATGTGCAATGGATCCTAGGTGACATTAAAAAGCAAAAGGGACTTCAAATATTTGGAATGGGCTTCTCGATGCCTTTAAAATTTGTGGTAATTGGCATGCCTGGGTGACTGGAAACTGTCGATCCATCATGCTAGGGGAGGATCCTATTATCGAGGGACCCATTCCTTATAAACTTTCTAATAACTTGAAACATATCCTCCAATCCAAAGGTTATCTTTCTTTGAACCATATTGCTTGTCCTCCCGTGATAGTTGGCATACCACATGGATGGATTTCAACATCTCAATTGGGGCTATATGGATGCTTGGGTGTTGAATGGTCGCATTATATTATGGGGCTCCAAAAGGGATCATTTTTTATTGATGATTGTGCTGATGTGCTTAAATGGTCATTCAATTTGAACACTGGACAATTGATATCTTCCCTTGCATGCCTGCAGAAATAAGAGGAGATTATATTCAATCCTCTATGGTGGCATACTGCTTTATGGACTTGGAAAATCCTCTTAAAGCTTAAAATTTTTCAGTGGCTGGATTTTGAAAACTGCCTGCTCACCTGGGAAAATCTCCTTCGGTGTGGAGTGATTGGCCCGAGTTGTTGCTCTCTGCGTGGCTCAGATGAGGAATCTATTTTCCATATTTTTGTCACATGTCCGCTCGTTAAGGAGACTTTGAATTTGGTTTCACATGCTTTAAATTGTTCATCCTCTTGGAAGGGAAGTACTCTGTCAGATTGCTTCATCTCCTTGAAACATTCTACACCTGCCTAGAAGTCTTTTTCCTTCTTCATCTCATGGGAAATATGGTTAGGTCGAAACAGATTTTTTTTTAAAACAAGCATGTATTTGCCTTATCTGTCTGTTTCAAGGGTTTGGCTGCTTATAAGGAATGTCTTGAGTGAAAGATGACAGGTGACAAGCCTTTTAAAGTTGTCTAGTCATTTGAACCAATTTTATTTGACAAACCTGTGGGTTTTTTTTTATGGCTCCTCGATTCATAATTATCTCTACTATGCAGCGAGACTTATGTTGTTGTTTAGTCCACACTATTACTATAAGTTGTGGATGTGTTGTGGATTAGGTTCTAACACTATGGGTGAGCTTCTATTCTTATGGATCCTTTTGCATTTCTCCTCCAGCATTGGTTTGGATGGGATTCATGTTTTCAGTGACTCGAAAGTTATCATTGACTGGGAAAGGAATGATAGTGGTATCCATATCCTTCATCTCTCGACTTGGATAAAAAGGACTCGGTCATTGATCAATCTGTTCCAAGATATCTCTTTCTCGCATATTTACAGGTCCTTTAACCACTTGGCTGAGTTGCTTTCGAAAAAAGGTCACCAGGCGGATTTTGAATTCTTCTTATTTGAGCGGTGGGAAGGTGGATCCCGGGTCTCTGAGGGAAGTCATCGAACTATTTTCTATTGATCCTTTGGTCCTTGCTCTGTGGAGGTTTTTTGCTCTACTTTGTTGACATATCTCCCGTCTCTGGAATAATGATCTGTTTTTTTCTCTAGTTCGGATCTACTATGTTGTCCAAATTTTGGTCTTTGTAAGTCTTGACTATCATCTGAATCAACTTGTCTATGGATTATCATGATGTAGGCTTTGTGCCAAACACTCTTATACATAATAAAGTATAGTTATTTTTTTGAATAAAAAAAAGCACAACACTATATTACAATTACCACTGGAGTACAAAGAAAACATTGATGGGAATACTATCGATTATTTGAAAACATTTATGATAATTTAGATTAAAGACTAAATCGATAAAGGAAATGAGCTTCCCTACGAACACTTATATATCTTTGGCTATATTTATTTTTCTTTGTACATCGTTCACATGGGAAGAAAGCATTCATTTGCATTTTCCCCATTCTAAGTAACATTGACTTGCATGCTGTGAGCAATGAGCTCACTTTACATATAAGGTTGAGAATTTTGAACAATAAAATGCAACCTTTAGAATGTGTTTGAACCTTCAACTCTTTTTTACCAAAAATTAAATATCGGAGGTATTTTAATTTATTTCAATATTAAAGATTAGGAGTTGTCAAATTTAAGATATATGAAATAATAAATGAAACATTTAAATCGATTTAAAAATAAAAAATAAGTATATTAAGATTTAGTTAGAGAAAGAGTCAAAGAAATATGAGAATATGAAGGATACAATAAAACACAACTAAATTGATTCAAATATATATGAAGACATATAAAAAAGAGTGGCATCTCTTAATGTTTGAGGTTGAGAGAAAGTTAACAATACACCTCAATAAAATTGTAATCTAAGTGAAACACGAGATCTTAAATGTAGAAGAAATTTATTATTGAATCCTCCTCTAAATACCACTGTAGATCTATGTGCCTCTTCTTATCCACCAAAATAATGGGCTAACAAGTGAAGAGATCTTGTATCACATTGGAACTAAATATATGCAACATGTTCCTTTGAGTTGAGTTGAGTGAATTTTGTGATGAAAATGACAATGCGCCTATAATATTCATAAGGAATCCAAGATCTCAAAGTACAGAGATTTCTCCATAAACAATAATTTACCATTGATTTCATGATATGATAAATAAGGGAAATTAAATGTTTTGTCTATTTGGGCTCCATATGCCATAACTTATATATACAGTAATGAGTAAGTATGTGATTATTAATCTCCAACCCCTTTTTGGTGAGAACAAACCCTAAACTATATATTATAAATAAAGGCTATAAAAGAATCAACCCCTAACACACCCTAGAGTGATGATATATAATTATCATTTGCACAATATATATATATATATATATATATATATATATAAAATGAAAAAATATTTTTTTAATGTAATTCGAGTATACACAATTAAGTTGTATAAACCTCTTCCATATTTACTATATAAATATTTATTTTATATATTTTAGAATTAAGAATAAATATAATAGAATGTAGATGATTTTCAATATTTAAGCCAAAAATGTACCAGAATCATTACCTCTGCACACCACCCTACATGGAAGATTGAAGCATGATAAAAGCCTACCTCTACTTACCAAAGCTCTTAATCTCTATAATTTTTAAAGTGTCATTACCTCTACACACCACCCTGTTTGGTTATATATATGGAAGATGGAAGAATGATAAAAGCCTACCTCTACTTATTAAAGCTCTTAATCTCTATAATTTTTAAAGTGTACTCATCCAATATGGTATTGAATAATGAGCTTATAACTATTAAGATTAAGATGTCTTTTTAACTTAGAAAATGAAATAAAATACAAGAGGGAAAACCACGAGAGACTACATGATTAAAAAGATCAATGATATGAATAACTAAAATGATTGGTCATGTTTGAGAAATTTGACTTTGAGATGTTCACCACAAAGGGTTTTACTAGTGTTATGCTTAAAATAGAATTTTGGACCATCTTATTTAAGAAGAAGAAAAAAAGACACATGTTACGAGAATGAATAGAAATTATAAGTTGTTAGGAAATATCATAATGGGATATAAAATTAGATATATGAAAGAGATATAAGACATTTTTTTTCTTAAGCAGGAAGGTATTACGAAATACTTAACGCTAGCTTCAATCATAACAAGAAGAAGGACATTTTGTTTCGTCTTCTTAAGTAAGAAAAAGGAAATTTTAAGTTACAAGGAAATATCATAAAGGAATAGGGCACAATAAGGACTTAAGCAAGAATAAGGAAATTGTAAGTTGTTAGGAAATGTCATAAAGGGATATGGCATAATAAACTAGACAAATGAAGGAGACATAAGATTATTATTTTTTAATCAAAAAGGTATTACAAAATACTTAAAGGCTAACTTTAATCATAACAAGGATAAGGACATTTTGTTTCGTCTTTTTGGAAAGTTCACAATATTTTTTTCTTTTAATATTGTAGCTTTGTTTAAGTAGGAAAGGATAAGGATAGTAGAGAAGATAAGTTTGTCAAGGTTTTTATAATCATTATTAAACATTGTACATGATAGCTTTGTGGAAGTATGAAATGATAAGGATGGTAGAGAAGATAAGTTTATCAATGTTTTTATAATCATCATGTAACCAAGCATTAAAGAAGTAAATACAATGTGAAAGAGTAAACACTATGAGGATAAGTTTCTCATGTTCTTAGCCCCAAGGGTTAGCTCAATTGGTAAGACGTGCGCATATTCTCTCGATTCGGGGAGAGGTCACGGGTTCGAGTCTTGAGTCCTTTGGGGTTAGGCCTTCTGCGAGGATGGTCGACGGTTTACCACCTCTACCATCCACTAATGTAGGGAAGTATTGCTGGGTTTCCCGTGAATCTTTCCATCTGAGATAGGCTTTGAGTTTAAATACATAAATTTCTTCTAAATTATGGGGAAAAAATGGATAATGAATAAGGGAGGGAAAAGGCTCAGAAAATAAATAAATAAAAGCATAAGTATGTAAAGAAGTTTTTAATTTAAAAAAGAGAGAAGCATAATTCAACAAAGACACCAAGAAAAGAAACCATGCAATGTCTTATATTATAAATAAAAAAGTAATAAGTAATCATATAATCCACAACCTAGAACCATCCACATAATAAAAACATAACACCAAAGAAATAAAAAATAAAAATATTATTCAAAATCATCCTATCATAATACTTATTAAAATTAAATATTGATGAAAACTAAATCCATGACATATCGTTCCAAATCATAATAATAAAACTGAATACAAAATCAGTTAAAATACTTTTAAACCTCACACTATAAACTACTCATTTTGACATTAAAATTCTTCATTAAAAAAGGTCATCCACTTCCGAAATCTGATCAATGTGAAGGTAAAGAATTATATTGTCAATCACTCTCAAAATCTTCTTTTTTTATATTTATAAGTGGAAGACCTTGTTATTTTACCTCAGAATCAAGAGCCATGCATAGGCATCCCGAGAATGGATCCCGATACATGTGAAACCCCAACCACCTCCCAATGTTGTTAAACCACACTCTTGCACTTACTCTCAAAATATTCCTATAAATAAGATATATAATGTAAGCCATTCTCCAAATTTTATTAGTAAAAATAAATACTTATACAAAATGACACCCTCTCTCTCACTGGTGAGAGCATTGAGTCTTAAAGAAGATTAGCTTTCAATCAATCTTGCAATATATTATCACCAAAGCCGTTACTAATATGATAGAGAATACAACTAAAATCAGACTCAGTGTTGTGTGATAATGGAATAATAATGGAGATTTTAAAATTTACAAAGTTCAACACTATTTCCACTTGTAATAGACGTTCAACAACACTAATCATTAGAGATATGAGTGAGTAATGCGACAATAACTTGAAAGACTTCGTAAGTTCAATAGTTCGTGTAATAACATAATTCAAGACTTCGTAAGTTCAATAGTTCGTGTAATAACATAATTCAAGATTTTAGTATGAGCATTTTTTGATAGATAATAATTTACTAGCATTTGAGAGGTGCAAAAAAAAATGTCGAGAAGGTAAAAATATTATGTCTTTTTGTAAGTCAACTTTTGTTTTTTACCTTGCGAGAATGCATATAGTGAGTTTTCAAATTTTAGGTTAAGACATTTATAATTGAGTTTTTTGGGGTTTCGATTTTGGATTATAAAGTGTGCAAGAAATAATTGATGTGATGCACTTTGAATATTTTTGAATAGGAATACTTCCAGCTGCACAATGTGTCTATTTTAGAAGTACCAATGTGTAAGTACAATAGATCCCATGTCATTATGACACATGAGCCCAAATTTTACTTGTGAAAATTACTTGGTAAGACTCTTAGTAAAACTTAAAGGGTTTTATTACAATTTTATTTGATTATTGGGATACTTTAACTTACCCAATTTCCAAAAATTGATGTTTGATTTATTTGTTTGGAATGCAGAATGATGAATTTTTGTTTGGATTGTTTTAACATCCCGCAACCTGCAAATCCACAACTTGCGGAGTGCGGAAAACCTTTCATTTGATATTTCCTTTTCAAACCTGCATCCCGCATCCCGCAAATGCAGGGTGCGAGAGAGTTTGTATATGTGTTAATTTTAATCAACCTGAATCCCGCATCCCACAATGTGCAGAATGCGGGTTGCGGAGTTCCTATTATTTTCGTTTGGTTTGTGTCTGCCCGCACCCCACATCCCGCAAAATACGGAATTGCAGGTTGCAGAGCTAATTGAATCAAGTTTGTACTATTTTGCGTTCCTGCATCCCGCAACCCGCAAGTTGCGGAATGCGGGTTGCGGAACAATTAATAAACTTGCAAAGTTTGTTTTGATCTCGCATCCCGCAAAGCTGATCCTGATGTATTTTGTCTTCGCTATAAATTGCAAGATGTCGCAACCCGCAACTCAAGAAACGCAGGATGCAGGTTTCGGGAAATATTAGAGGAATGAGACACAATAATTACAAAAGCGATCTCGCATCCCGCAGGCCACAAAAATCACAGCGCAGAAACAAAAATCACAACACATTACTACATTGCGGTATGTGGGATCCGGGTTGATTAAAATTAACGCATATAAAAACTCTCACGCATCCTACAAATGAAAAGGTTTGTCGCACTCCGCAAGTTGCGGATTTGCGGGTTGCGGGATCGCTTTTGTAATTATTGTATCTCATTCCTCTAATATTTCCCGAAACCCGCATCCTGCATTTCTCGAGTTGCGGGATGCGGGATCCGGGTTGATTAAAATTAACGCATATAAAAACTCTCCTGCATCCTGCAAATGAAAAGGTTTGCCGCACTCCGCAAGTTGCAGATTTGCGGGTTGCGAGATCGCTTTTGTAATTATTGTATCTCATTCCTCTAATATTTCCCAAAACCCACATCCCGCATTTCTCGAGTTGCGGGTTGCAGCATCTTGCAATTTACCATGAAGACAAAATACATCAGGATCAGCTTTGCGAGATGCAAAAGCAAAACAAACTTTGCAAGTTTATTAATTGTTCTGCAACCCGCATTCCGCAACTTGCGGGTTGCGGGATGCGGGAACGCAAAATAGTACAAACTTGATTTAATTAGCTCCGCAACCCGCAATTCTGCATTTTACGGGATGTGGGATGCAGGCAGACACAAACCAAACGAAAATAATAGGAACTCCACAACCCGCATTTCGCACATTGCGGGATGCAGGATTCGGGTTGATTAAAATTAACACATATACAAACTCTCCCGCACCCTACATTTGCAGGATGTAGTATGCGGGTTTGAAAATGAAATATCAAATGAAAGGTTTGCCGCACTCCGCAAGTTGCGGATTTGTGGGTTGCGGGATGTTAAAACAATCCAAACAAAAATTCATTGTTATGCATTCAAAACAAAGAAATAAAACATAAACGATGTTGCAATTGAAGCTGCAAATAAATTTATTGACACACATGTGATAGCTTGGAATCCTCGTAATTCCCAGTTGTCCCCATCTGACTCACACCATTCTACTACAAAATATCAATGCAGTGTTGCATCACCATCGATATTTGCATCAAACTACTTAGCTGACTCTGAAGAACTTGTCAATTTTGTTCAAAGGCACACCAAATTTTCAAAGTCAATTTTTGGCTATGTGCACGAGTCCGCAACCTGCAATGCAGATTGTGGGATCTTGAAGTTTATAATTTGTCAAACCTGCAATCCGCCATTTACGGCATGCAGGTTGCGAAATGTCCGACTCATGCACACAAAATATTTTCGCATCCCACATTTTGCAGGATGCGGGATGACAAAATTATCGAAATTTGTTTTTGCATGTTCCCGCAACAAAAATCACAAAATAAAAACGGGATAGTTAATAAAATTTATAGAGACGTTGTCATTTATTTCCATTCTCTTTTTTCACCTATGAGAGAGGTTGTCATTTATTTCCATTTTCTTGTTTCTTCCATGAGGAAGGGTCTACTTTCTTGCCTCTACTATATTTTTGAATTTTGTGTTGTTTAAATTATTGTTCTAATTTAACATTTTAATCTTTATGTTGTGTGTCACCTCATTTCTTGTTGAATTTCAATTCCTTTTATAATTGAGACAAATAGTGCCTAGACAATTAAGTAATACACCGAGACACAAACTTGAGGCATCAATTTATCCGTTTGCACAAAGCAACAGGCTTCTAGAGGTGTTTGAAACATAAAACCTATCGTTCAATTTATCAATTTAATTTAATATTATATTATTAATTTACCATTTACCATTTAATTTACCCTTTACCATTTAGTTTCCGCAATCCGCAAAGGTAAATTGATAATCAATTTATCAATTTACTTTTCGGAATGCAGAAAGCAGAAAGCAGAAAGGTAAATTGATAAATTGATTATCAATTACCTTTCCACTTTTCGTAGGATATACTGAGAGACTCATATACTGAACAAGTTAAGTTGTTCAAATGTTGGATAAGTTGTGGTTTTTTAACAGTTCAAGATTTGTATTTCAATATGATTTTTATGGAGAAAATATTTGAAACGCTCGCATTGGATAACTAATTGTTGAAGTTCAAAATTTGTGAATTAACTATCACATCAAAACACATCAAAACTCAAAAATGAATGTTGGCTTATGCATAAAAAAAAAAATGAAAACAAACGTACCATACCCTAATGTCCAAAATAGCAAATGAAGGTCCAAGAGCCATAAAATACATTTTAAAGGTGGAGATTATACACATGTTTGTTGAACACTTAATTCTTAAAAATGAACATTTTTTAAAATTTTAAGTAAATTCAGGATGCGTATTACAACATTATGAAGGTGCATAAGCAATATAAGTCACAACCCTTTTTTAATAGTTTTGCGACATATACAGAAATACTATGTGTTCAAATACAAATATGTCAATATTCCTTTTTCAATTTCCGATAATTCGGTACTAGGAAATCTATGTCGTATGTTCTACAAAAAGGAACATACTAACATCTAATATCAAACTTTGCAACATAAGCAGAACTAGAATCTGAAAACTGGGAAATCGAAAATATGTTAAATAGGAGAAAGGTCATCTTATTTTTATGAACGGACACTCAATTTATACACAATTATAATGTTGAACCAACTAAAACATGGAAACATTTTGATAGGTTTCCATAGGTAAATTTGCAAGTCTGAAGAATGCTTTAGCAGTGTAAAAGACTTGATGCTGAAAAGACTTGAAATGGAAAGATGCTTAGTTGGGGTATTTCGGTGTAGAGAAATCTCCATCTGTGAGAAAGAGCAAAGCATTTGATATCCTGTTTAAAAATATATCTCATAGTAGCATATTAGGAGACCCTAAAGAATAAATTTGTTGCAATTTCATTATTCATCATGATGGAAAACAATTGAGAAGAAGTGTAAACAAATAATGATACCCTTTATCTAAGTTGGAGTGAAATAGAATGAAATTTATCCCATGTCTCTCCAGAAACTAAAGGCTTTTCGTTGCAAGTAGCAGTGTGAACTTATCTTCCCATCTCTTCCCATTCCGGGCTTTGATATCATCACGCTGTGAGTTTTTTCTTTGGTAGCCATGAGAGCGGAACTAATGACGCTGACGAGTGCAGTTTTTGTGCAAATAAAAAATCATAAATGAGGTCCAAATGATTTTTTCCTCAATATGAGGGTCTATTTATTCACTAAATCTTACAAATGTAATCATGAGTTCGGGAATTTCCTGATGTAGTATATATCTATAACTTGGTATTAACGTGATTTGTATATAATTCCCTTATCTCCTGCAGCACGCAAAAGATCACATAAACGGTGATATGAAAGCTCGGAATGGGAGTAGAATCCGAGATGTCAAATATATTGGATTTGAAAGATTTAGTCTTTGAAGCGGGTGATACTGACAATGATTTAATGATCAAGCAAGTTAGTTCACATATATTACGTCATCATATTAATCGCAGAAGTGATTGTTACCCTCATTCTTTGGAATTTTGCTCAATGATCTTAGACAATAATGTTTTATACATAATTACAATGTTGAAGAAGCTAAAAAGAACAAAACACGTCAATAATCATTATTTTTATAATACAAAAAAGGTAGTAAACACCAAATTGTAATGGTACAAAGTGATGTGTTGGACATTTATCTGGGCTACAATTCTCACCCATTTCCATACGTTTTGCTAGCTAAATTTCCAAACATTTTCCTAGATAAAGTGCATATGTTTTTGCACTTCATTTGTTCTTTAGCCCCTTCTTCAAAAGTAGAACTCCCAAGTTATCTTCCCATCTCTTCCCATTTTGGCCTTTGGTATCACCATGTTGGCAATTTTTTCTTCAGCAGCCATGAGAAGGGAAGTAATGACGCTCAAGAGCCTAGTTTTTGTGCATATAAAAAACCATAAATGAGGTCCAAATGATATTTGCCTCAGTAGGAGGCTCTATTTATTCACAAAATGTTACAAATGCTATCATGAGTTTGGGATTTTCATGATGTAGTATATCTCTATAACTTGGGATTAATGTGAACTGTATATAATTACATTATCTCTTGGAGACCGCGAAAGGTCACTTAAACGGTGATATGAAAGCCCGCAAGGGGAGGAGAATCTAAGATGTGAAATATGTTGCAGTTAAAAGATTTGGTCTTTGGAGCGTGTGATATTGACAATGATTTAATGATTAACCAAGACATTTCATATATAATGATTAAGCAACAAGGATATATTTATACCATCATAAGAAGGCATCGATAAAGTGACAAATGTCAAGTTTACACACTATGGGATAACTTGAAGCTGACAACAGGTGAGGGGCTATGAATCTGATGGATTTGCGTGATGGATTGAATGTACCCACGATCGGGCGGTCCAGATGAAGGCAGGTTCCAGATCGAGGGTCTGTGTTGATTCCATTGATTTAAATTTTGCATATAAATATAATAAGCTGATCCACGGTGAATATAACTGGAGAAGCAAATGAAATATATGTGGTTCAAGAATGGCTGATGAACCAAATCTCTCACTGTGGACGAAATGTATCGATGAACATGGTACAGAAAGGACATTCCCACGTATGATATGTTTTTTTCTGACTAGTAATTGAGTCCCCAGACACCATTCACAACATTCTATAGGTCAAGATTATGTTCCTAGAATCATCTGTTGTCCCAACTCCGATGATCCATCATGGAATTTAGATATTTGAAACAGTAAATCTTGCCTCTACATGAAACAAAGAAACGTGGCCAGCCGAATTTGTTCTTATCCCACCTGTAGCATTTGTGAAAGGGTAAGGAAGGTCAAGTCCAAATGCCTTGACCCACCTGGGAAACAACGCGGGAGAACACCTAAGGTCTTATCCATGGCCAGTATGATAATTGAATATCAGAGGAGATGACTTGACTGGAATTTTCACAAGGAGTGAAGATCCTCACTCACTTGTCAATTGTACTATTGTTATGATTGCCAGCTGTCATGTGTGCAGCTATGCTGGTAAGGTATTTTTCGGTCTGTCTAGCTCACCCTATATAGCGCCACCATCCGGAGCTGCTGAAAAACAAGGATGAATGAGCACTGAGAGAAAGGCCAAAAGTGCAATGGTTGTATGGTTCCACAAGCTCATTTGTCAGGGGGTATTGATGGTTGGCGAATATGAAATTATGTTCCTTTATCATCCTGGTTGTCTGCACCAGGAAATTTCCAACCATCAGGGCCTGGATGTGATGCACTTTGAATATTCCCGAATAGGAATACTTCCAGCTGCACAATACAATGCTTTTCTTGTCTCTGGAGTGTGTCCCCAGAAATCCTCGAAGAGGTCACGACTTCCAAAGTCCTCCTGCATGGGGACCATGTTCATCGACAGGCAGTCGGAGCGAATGCTCGTACTGGGGTGGCGGGTGTCCGAAGTCTTCATCACCTCATTTGTAATTCCCACTTGGTAATTTTCTCTGAGGTGGTGACGAGGTTGAGGACATACTCCACTGTATTGCCTGTTGGAGAGCCTATTTAATGGGAGGTGAGGAGAACACGAATGCTTGTCTCCAAGAGCCCTCACACAAAAATGTTACTAGCACATAGGGGAAATGTGGACAAGGATGAGAAAAAAAAGCACATAAAGTCCTTTGGCAGTAGGAAACCACACAAAAAGGCACTGTTGAGCACAAAACACACAGGCAAGGAAGGACACGTGGCTGAATAAATAGACACACGAGTGGTTGAGCCCAGTGTGCTTATTGTATCCAACGCTATACCTTTCTGTAATTTTATGCTAATAGAGTTGCAAATTCATTATAATTAATATATTTCACAAGAGTTTGAGCGTTTCGAGGTTTCAAACCATAATCATATCATAATATTAGTTGGTTAAGGTTTGCTTATCATTATTTTATTCCAAAACAGTGCTTGCTTATAACAACAATCTTAATAGTTTATGGTTAAACTTGGGGTCATAATAATTCAGCTACAGTTCGGGATCATTTGGACTTTGAATGAAATGGAGAATTATAGATGTGATGTTCAACTTGGTTTTGAATCAGCTAACTATCCCAACATTGAGGAATTGCTAGGGATTTGGAGCAGATGGTGGGATTTCCTTGGATATTAGTTTTATTTAGATTTGTCAATCTGAATTTGATGGAAATCTACTTTTTGTAATAGTGAATTTTTGGAAGGCAAAAATTTGGACAAGGCTTTGGAAATACCTCTGCTTAATTGAGGTTTTGTAATTTTGTGCAAATCTATTTAATACAGTAATGATATTTTTTCATGTCTCTTTTTGTTTATTTGATTAGGTTTCCTCAATGAATAATGAGTTTTCTTGTTTTAGATGATTCAATATTATTGTTAGTATTTTGTGATCAATTAGTACATTTATTCACAGCCTTGTTATTGACTCATGTACTGATAAGCTTTTAATAGAGCTTATTTTATTAAAATCTGTATCCTACAATATGGGTACATAATGAACTTTAATGGATCATATTTTCGCACCATGAACATAATTACCTCAAATACTACATGAGAAAATACAATAACTATTTGCTTACTATCTTAATCTATCTATAAATTTACATATCTTACTTTTTCTTAAAAAAAAAACTTACTCTATCAAAGTTATTTTAGAATAAGAAAATGAAATCACTGCTCAATAGAGTAACTAGATTAAGTACTATAATAAACATATTATCCATCATCCATGAATATAAATACATATTCTTAATATAAACATGTAAATCATACCACTCTATTTATATTAAAATAAACATTAAACAACGGTATTACTTCTTGCGAAAGCAACATAATTGTATTCCTTCTTACTAAAGCTAAGACGTACACAGTTCTCAGTCAAGCGTATAAGCTTAATTCCATGGAATGTAAGAACAATGGTCAATTTCAAGAAAAAACAGAAGCACGATTAAAAGTGAAGGTTTCTTTTGGAGAAGTTCTGAACCTGGGACCTTTTTCGAGAACGAATATACATTATATTGTTTTTTAAGCTAAAAAATAACAAATTAATAAATTGTTATTCCGCAACTTTATTTCCACAATGTACACACTTTTCCTTCATCAGTTCCTCAATTTCGCAATTTAATGGCATTATTGATAGCAATGATCCAAACGAAAATGGAGGCTATGGCAATGCCAATCTGGTATGTGAAGATATCCAAAGACGCCAGCAAAATAGAAGAAAGATTGAAAAAAGTTCTGCAAACATTTTATTTATTTATCATAGTAGGGTTTTTAAAGTAATTACATTTTTGTAAAGGTTATAAATAATAATGTTCCACGTCTCGAATCTTGCATCCCGCAATGAGGGTTGCGGGAGCTTGAAATTTATTATTTGCAAGTTTTCCATCCCGCAACCCGCATCCCTAAATTTCAGAATGCGGGATTCGGGATTTGGGATTATGAACATTATTATTTATAACCTTTACAAAAATGCAATTACTTTAAAAACCCTACTATGATAAATAAATCAAATGTTTGCAGAACTTTTTTCAATCTTTCTTCTATTCGGGATTCAGGATTCACGATGATTTTGTCCATTTAGCTTTTAATGTTGTTCTCGATGATCAACAACAACAAATCCGAAGGGTTTTCGAGAAACAAAGGATTATTCCCCTTCAACTCACTCCAACAAAGAGACAGTTGTGCTCATTGCTTGTTTTGTGATGAGGAGAGTAGAGAATACGTCCTTCATGCAAACATAATCCTATAAATCTTGGATACTAACATAATCTTTTAGTTGTTACCATCAGCCTTTTGAAATTATGTATGAAATCATCAGCTCTTTTTTGGAGCTCTTGAGGTGGCTATGAATCATACTGCATATAAAATAGTCGATGAAGCACATTGTAAGTCATCCGATATGCTCTAACTTATCTAGATCGACACTTAGCTATTCAAATTTTGGATTCTTTCTATCCTAATTAGGTTTGAGACCATTGATGGCCTACTTGACATTGAGAAGACAAAAGGAGATAGCCAACATGGTCAGTTGGAAAGCATCACAAAGAAGTTATTGGCAAGGGAGCAGGCAGACCATTCGATTATGATACTGTGGAAGTTATCGACATGAATGATGAGAGCATTAACAAGGTTGTTTATAGTCACTGGAAGGTGAAACAACAGTAGTAGTAATCAATGCACATCCATGATATTACCACAGAATAATGTCATTGACACCATGTTCTACATATCAATTAGGTTTACTAAGTTGGCCATAGTTAGCGTCTTTTGGGGAAGCCACAATTACAAGTGTTGGAATTTGATGGCCTCCACACATTGAGAAAAATCCATATAGTGGCTTAAACTTGAACTTCAATATTGTAAAGACTTTTTATTCATATAAATATATTTCTACTGTAAATACTTGTATTTTTAAAAGTCAGTTTTTCAAGCTGCAAATCAAAGTTGTGGTCTGCAAAAAATGCCACATGCCCTTTGATGGAAAAAGGACAAAACACTTCAATAGGGCTATCAATTTTAAACAACGCTAACCTTTGAGGCTACTTGCATAGTTGGGAACAGAGGTCGTCATCATTTCTAGTTTTTGTAGGTATGAATGCAAAGTATCTGTTTAGCTTATCCTCTTTTAGCCTCTATCCAAATTTTTTAGTTTGTCAGGTTATCTTCAACTTTCTCTCTTCAGCATAATTCTAAACCTTTTGCTTATTTAGACATTAAAACTGATGAACTACTACCAATTTTGTCATGGTTGAGCGGTAAAGACGATGACCTAACATTTTCTTTCTTTACCATAATTCAAAACATTTTGTTTTTTTAAACATTAAAACCGTTGAACTATTGCCAATTGAGTCATGGTTGAGCGGTGAAGACAGTTGCCTATTAGGTCACTCACCAACATTGATTGCCACAAAAAGTAGTTGGGGCAGGTGTCGATTGGGCCAATTGTAGCTCTTTTGAAGTTCAAAGGAAACACATTTCGAAACAAAACTGGTGAACTTATTTGATTTCAATATTGACTGGGCTCTGGTCTCTGGGATTTTTTATTTTAATTTTGACGATCCAAACGTAATGCTTCTGAAGTTTAATGAAGACACTTTAAACAAATAGTGAACTATTCTGATGTCAAAACCTTAGACATGAGCTCTCAACTTCTTGATTTGATTTTGATGGGCGAATAGTAATGCTTCTGTAGTTTAAAGGAAAAACTTTCAACTATAAATAGTGAACTATTTTGATTACAAAATCTTCCACATGAGCTCTTTATGGAACCTTTCTATTACGAATTTTTGTAGGATACCGGGACTTACTAAAAGCTATTGGATAAAATCACAATTTTATCTCAGGAGCCCATGGTTACCTCATGTGTGATTTCAAGCAAACGATCATCTTGTCACATAATCCGGTTGCATACTCAGTATGTGGGACGTTCGTATGCATAGAGGGATGGTTTATATTTGATCTTCTCTTCTTCTTCCTTTTTCTAACAGATGTAATTTTGCAATGTTTTCTTTGAAGAAATTCAATGGAATTTTATCACATGCATTCAATTTCAAGAGAAAAATTGGCAAGAAAGAGTATGTGACTTACCATCGTTGCCGGTTTGGTGAAGCCCCCACGTCAAATCACAAATACTTTTTAGATGGCGTATTGACAGCGTACTAATTGAAAAATGGGAATTATTTGTTTTGTAATTATGGAAAAGGATTTGTCATTTCTGTGAGAAAATCACTTCCTCTTACAGTGTCCTGTTTACATCTACATTAGATCTCAAATTAAGTTGCATTATGGAACTTCATAGCCTTTTAACATGTCAAAATTATAGTGAGCTCACAAAGCTTCTCTCCAAGCTGTTTGAGTATAGAAAGACAATTTTAAAACAAACTAAATAATTAATTTTTTTAGGTCCAATAAACCAAAGTTTGGTCTAAAAAGACGTTAACTATCATCATCATCAATATAAATTATGTATTCCATAAAATATGCAGGTTGTTTTATATGTAATTTGCTTATGTTTCGTTTTCTTTAAGAATCAATTGGTGATGGGGTTTTGTTTGCAGGAGAATTGGAGGATGTTGAATGGATGGTCCTTTATCTTAGTGGATGCCAGGGGAAAATCAGGGGGACTTCTTTTAGGTTAGAGGTCTCGAACCTTCCATTTATTGAATGCGTGGGCTGATCATCAACCAACCCGCATACCGCTAGTTTTTTGGGATTACTAGCTAACCCCCGACAATTGAGGGTCATCACGATCATAAGGAAACCCTAGCAGGGTCATCACGATCATTTTCTTATTGCTATTAAGTTTGGTCTGACACCATGTGAACACTATAGGAATAAATGTTCCAGATCATATCATTCCCAAGCAACATTGTGTTATACTAGCAGCATGGATATTTGTTAACGTCCAAATGCACTACCCTCTAATTATTTTTTGGGTTCTTAGACCTGTTTATTTATACCGTTTTCAGATGGGATCTTTCATTGATAGACAACCTTCCCAACTACATGAAAATTGTGTTGGAGATTTTCTTTAAGACATCCAATGAACTGATTGCTGAAGTTCTGAAAGAGCAAGGGCGAGATATGGCAGCCTACATACGGAAAAATGCAGTATGTACTGTCAATTATGAAGAACGTTTTGTTCAAAACCATCAAAACTTAAAAAACTTGCGGGATTTTGAATTTTAATATTTTCAAATTTTTTCATCCCGCATCTCGCACTCCGCAACTGCGGGATGCGGGATCACAAAACCACCACACTCGCACAAACAAAAAAATTTCCGCATCCCGCATCAATATTACGTAACCTCAGGTTGCAGTAGTCGAGTTATTTCTTAATGAATCTTCTAGACTTCATGAATAGGTGCTTTGAAGAATTTCGAAGTTAAAAAAGGTTCCATAAAAAACACAAGTTTACATTTTATATATGTTAATTAATCATTTGCATTTCAAATGATCTTTACCCACTTCTTTTGGTAAAAGAAAATGTTTTTTAAAGCCTTGCCTGGCCTTCATGAATAGGTGTTTTGGAGAATTTCAAAGGTGAAAATGGAGGGTTTTTCTGCAATTCCACTGGTGATCAACTTGAAGAAGAAGATGATAAAGGAATGAGAAGCATGTTGTCATTGTTTCAAGCTTCTAACATTTCGTTTCCCGGAGAAAAAGTGATGGCCAAAACTGATGGTGTTCCCAATCTCGTCAAGACCAAAACTGATGATGTTCCCAATCTCATCATGACTAAATATGAAGCGGCATATATCATAGATTGGATAACACTTTGCTTGCCAGTGGATAATACCACATCTAATTTGATCCAGCACCTTGTCAAATTGAACGAGACGCAAGACTCCGGATGGAGAGCGTTTTGCAATGTTAAAGCTTGAGTGTTTTCAGAACATAGTTCAATTGGACACGCCATGGTACAAAATAAAGCCTGAGCATTTTAATTCCATGCCGCTTTCTTCCGTATTTGCCGATAACACTTTGCCTGCCAGTGGATAATACCACATCCAATTTGATCCAACACCTCGTCAAATTGAACCAGACGCAAGACTCCGAATCGAGAACGTTTTGCAATGTTAAAGCCTGAGTGTTTTTAGAACATAGTTCAATTGGACACGCCATGGTACAAAATAAAGCCTGAGCGTTTTAATTCCGTGCTGCTTTCTTCCGTATTTGCTGGATCACGGGATATACGTGATCCAGCAATCACAATTTTAACCATGGAAAATTTAACTCGCCAATCACAATGCGACACGTGTCGAAATGATAATGGCTAGAGAGACGAAGAATCTTTAAGACTGCGTCTCCATAAAGAAAACGCCTTCAACGTAATTAATGTTTTTATTATAAATTGAATAAGAAAGAATGAAGTGTTTTTTTATATGAAATATAAATTATATACATAAGGTATATGATGATTGGTTTTTAATCTTCTTTTGGTGAGAACAAACTTCAAACTACTTAAGAAGAATTGAAAAGTTATCACGAAAGTTAACCCCCAAACTATTTGTGAAAAATTGAAAGGATATCAAGAAGTTATTTCTTAAGACAATTTAAAGTAATTATAAAACATTTTCAATTTATAGATAAATATATATAATGATGATAAATTTTAAGTAAAAAACAACTCTCTTAATAAAAATTCAAGTATAGCGTAAATAGACTTTATGAACTTATTCCATACTTGTCGTGTATATATAATTCTTTTAAAAAATTTAGGATTAAGAATAAAGATACTAAATGGTGAAAGGTTGTTAATAATAATAATAATAATCTATTTTTAAGGTCACCGCCAAGCGAGACACCAAATCGGTGTATGAGACCCCCTTGTTTGTGGGACAAGGGACCCCCCTCTGCGCAGCGATTTAACTGCTCAAGTCTACAGAGGTGTACATACACTACCCCCCTCTGGATTTGAACCCGTGACCTCCTAAGAGGAAACACATGCTCTTAACCATTAGGCCCACTCACGCTGTATTAAGTTAAAAAGAATGCGTGACCTATAAACATTTTGGGTGTTAATAGTCCTATTTGTCTATTTGTTTAAATGAATGGAAGATTGAAGCATAAGAAAATGTCACTTTTGCTTACCAAATTTCTTAATCTCTCTTGTTTACCAAATTCCTTAATCTCTACCATTTTTTAGATTTAGTAAACAACATAGTAGTGAATAACGGTCTTACAACCACTGGAATTAAGATGCCCCTTAAATTTGAAAATGAGATAAATAGCGTTGGAAGTCCAAGAAAGGAAGAAATCATAAGGGACTACATGATTGAAAAGATCAACAATATGGATAGTTAAAATGATTGGTTGTGTTTGAGAAATTTAGAGTTTGAAGTGTTTAATACCAAGGGCACTTTTTTTTTCCAGGGGAAAAAGCGCAGTTCCGTGATATTCATAAGAATCAAAGGTACCTAATACATAACTATGATACCATGTATCATATGCATCTGTCAAAAATACAACAAAATCCCAAAACAAAAGAGATACCAAAAGTCTAACCACAAAGGGTGACATGTAAAACCTCACACTCTCAACAAAGTAAACTTCAAACACAGTCCAAGGAAGTGCAATACCAGTCTTGAAAGCTTATCCAAGGAAACTCTTAGGGGTGAAAGATCATCGGGCTAATACAAAAATATACCAAAGTAATCCACATCTAATCATAGATGAAGGAGAAACAAACTCAAAATGAGTAATGGAAATAGCTTCATTAATAAATCTCACATCCCTTAAAAGAACATGATAGTATTACCTCCGGTGGATTCTCCATCCAAAAATTCCTTATAAGTAAGTTTCCCCATCTCAATTGATAGAGCTTCGTTAGATAAGATATCAACACTCATATTGTGCTCCCTGTAAATGTGCTTAAAGTTTATGGAAAGGAAAGACGCTCTTACCTCAGATATGCAATCACACCAGTGATCCAACTCCACCACATCGAGACGTGCCACCGAATTTGCCCAGTTTATGATAACTTGTGAATATCCACAGACAAGGAGAGAAGGAAGGCCTATAGTATCCGTAAATACCAATAGTGCCCAAAGGGCCAACAAATCAACCCTATTATTTGTACTGACACTACAACCCATATGTACATGAAAGAAATGTGTGGAGCTAATATGAAGTGTAAATCCAACACAACAGATATTTGAGGCAGCACCACCATCGAAGAAGCTAGATGTGTAAGTAACCACAAGCAACGATCCAATCTCCCTGGAAGTATGCTTTTTTCACTAACCGAAAAATAATATACCAGTTCCAATATCCTGTGGCATACATAATCCACTCTAGGGACATGATCATAAAAAATGAACCTATTGTGAATATTCCAAATACTCCAGATACAAAAACAAGGCAGATACAACACGCAGTGAGCTTTCTCAGTCCAAAGATTAAAATTTTCCAATAGAGTTGGTTCCTTCCAAGAAAGAACCAAGCTAAGGCTGTTAGCAAGAGCAGTCCTTACTGCCCGAACAAAAGAAAGAGAAACAAATAGATGGTTTACAGTCTCATCATCATTCATACATAAACAATGTAATGACCCTCCACGGGGTCCAAAATAAGTTCTAACACTAAAATTCATGAATATAAAATCTAGATCAATTAACCACAAAATTTTCTTTTTAAATAAACAAGAAACTAAACAGTGTGACACCCCTCACTCTAAAGAACTTCTTATTCGAGATATATTATGAATGCAATGCTACAAATACCAAACAAATGCAAACACGCCAAAGGAATACTAATTTATATATAACATTAAATAAACAATACATTGAACCTGCTTCGATGTTCAAGATGTTATTGATTTTCTTGATCTTCTGTTGTGGCAAAGGGATTTGCTCCATCATCGATGCACACATGATTCTTGAGAAATCCAATGCTCGAGTTAGCTTACCAATGAAGATAACCCCACCAGTTGACCACCCTACCACTCCTAGGGTACTCTTCTTTCCCTAGGATCCCCTGAGCCGCAACGAGGATTGTATGGAAATACCTTTAGCATGATCAGAATGCGTAGATTCACTAAGGGGCCTCTCAACCCTGTTCACAAACTGATTAACCAAACTCTCCACAATCACCTTCAAACTCAATTATTTCATCCATCCAATATTCAGGAAGAAAAAGTTATTCGAGTGAGAAGCCCTCTTCTCTTTATTATAGCCTTTTGAGATTCTTTATCTCTTTTTCTTATGTAAAATACTATTTGTTTATTTCTATTTTGAACTCATCTTAATTCCATTTCTGTGGATTTCCTTCTCATATGTATATGCAATTTCCACTTTTCTTTTCTTACACTTTCTAAATTTTATTTTATCATTGCTTTCCTTAATTCTTCCTATTTTCATTCAAAATGTTTCCTTGATTTTTGCTTTTCTCTCCTAGTTTTGTGTGTGCATTTGTGTTTCCAATATTTTAATTAGTAATTACTTACTTTATTTTCTTGTGTATGTGATGTTTCCTATTATTACATACATTCTTTGATATATTTATTATTTAAATATCAATAGAGCACCTTATATCTTTTTAGTGCTATATTTCATTAATTGCATTTCTTTATCACAATGATACTAAGGGTGCCATGACAATATTCATGCCCTTCAAATATCACGTTTTCCATGGTGGGGAGTTCGTACGATGGCTGAGACCATGTTAACTCAGTCCAATCTACAATGTGGAGAGACTAATGGTTACTAAGGAATAAGGCCGACACCTTATTGCGCGCCCCTCAGTTAATCCTCGTGAGTGACCAAGTCTGCGGCCTACCCTCACGACAACATGCATATCATGGGTAAAAGACTCTCTCTCTTTTCAACCCATTGCATGGAAAATAAGTGCTATTCATGTTGGTACATTCCCCTATACAATCCCCATTACCCATATGTGGGTTCATTGGCAAGCATGATCTCTGTTCCTGCACACATACCAACAATCACATGCATTAATTTTTCCAAAATCATAGATCATGATATAAATTTTCTCATTATAAACATTACAAAGATTTGACTCATTTAGGAGTCCTTGTATCCATTGTTGCAACCTTGCATCAACATGCACTGGTGGTTTCCTGCTACACTAGACAAACCATCAATAATATCTGAGATAATATCGATTCAATATTTTTCCTATTATAACTTAAACGTCTTACAATCAACATCACAACATCATGCACACCACATGATACATTATCTTTGTATAACTAAGAGTCATATTCATAGATAATACGAAGCAAGATAATTAAACCAACCATAATATATATATATATATTATGATCACATTGCAAAACAATGAACGTGTTCTATTACAATCAAATGTATTACTTAATGTTATCTAGCATAAATAAGTAAACTCCATTAAATGGGGCATTACAAAGAACAACGATTAGGCCCAATCCATCCTCGACATAAATTATCCCAAGTACTGATAAAATTACCCACACAAATCCAGAAAAAACATTCAATTTTACGAGGAATATTCCAAAGCCAGAGCTACTTGAACTGCCATCCCAATAATTCCCCGCCAAACTTGTTGGCAATAATATCATAAGTCAAGTGTGTTTTGGCATCACCATTATTTTTATCATAAAGCCAAAGGATACGATCCTTCATAGAATTTAGTCTAATTCCCCCATGATAGAGTCCATCGATATAGTTTGTCCATTCCTCTTTCCATTCCTCGCCAAGTTCCAGATCCTTTGCCGATAGCCAGTATGAAGATGAAGAAGCCAGGACACCATTATTTCGGGCCCGACTGAGATAATTAATACCATAGTTAAAGAGATAAGTATGGAGATCATTGGAGAGAATACAATTTGTTTTCAGGCCAACAATAGGATTTATGCCCAATTTTATAAGACCACCATCTCCATCTCTCCACCCAACCATACAGTTGATCTAGGGAAGTGCACGGATAAAGTCGTTCCAAATATGTGATGTATTATGAACAGAGCAACTGTGTTGATGGATCCAACATTCCCAAGGAATACCTTTAATATATTTGAGTTGAATCAATTGATCTCATAATCCCTTACTCCTGAGTACATTCCAAAGACTCTTAATCCTGAGAGCAATGTGGAACCAGTCTAATTTTTTCATATTCCAGCTCACTAATGAGAATGGTCTAGAGAGTCTTGTCCAATCCACTAGGTGTAGCTTATGTTTGTTTGGAGTGCCACCCCAGAGAAAGGTGAAGAAACATTTTTTTATCTTGTTCAAAATCGATCTAGGAAGCCTATCTAGGGAGAACCAATAAACAAGGATCCTAGATAAAACAGATCGAATCAGAATTAGTCTTCCATTGAAGATAAGAGTTTATGAGTCCAATGACCAATTTTATTCTCAACAATTTTCAATATCCATCTCCAATCCTTTACACAATACCCCAAGGGTTTAAGCCTAAACCCCAAATACTTAAAACCATAGTCGATAGGTTCCATCTTAAATGGAAAAATAGTACTGATGTTGTTACTTACTTCATCCGATATGTTGTTTCGGAGAAATGGTGATTTTTCTAGGCTTATACTCATCCCTGATGCCGAACAAAAGAGATCCAGAATACCTCTATAAGCTTGCCATTCCATAAGTGTTCCTTTGCCAAAAAGTAAAACATCATCCACAAAGAGTAAGTGGGTAAAGGAAATAGTGGGGAAATATTGATACCAGAGATCTTTCTAGTGATTTTAGCTTCCCCAATGAGTTGACGTAGTCCTTCAATCACCAACAGGAAAAGTAGGGCTAACAAGGGGCATCCCTGTCTCATACCCTTGGAAGCATTAAAAAATCCTGAAGGAGAACCATTAATCAATACTGAAAAGTTTGCAGAAGATACACATCCCGTAATCCAATTTACTGCCAACAATGGCATCCTAATCTGGATAGGGATGAGGTGCAGGAAAGTCCAGTTAACATAATCAAAAGCCTTGATGAGATCAAGTTTGAGGACCAGGGCATCCAATTTTTTATGCTTAATAGTGTGGAGTTGTTCCTGAGCAATCCCAATAGGTTGCTGTATCTGTCTATCCTTCAGAAAACCAAACTACTCTATGGAAATGGCCTTTGACAGTATAGGATTTAGTCTGTTAGAGATAATTTTTTATATGAGCTTGTAAATGAGGTTGTAGAGGGAGATGGGTTGGAAGTCTGCAAAGGAATGTGGGTGATCACACTTGGGTATAAGGGTAAAATAAGTGGAGTTTGGGGCTCTTCCCACCTTACCCTCCCTCCGAGATTGTTCCAACCTTCAAAAGGTCCAAATTAACCAAATCAAAGAAAAAGAGGAAGAATTCTACATGCCAGCCATCTAGCCCTGGTCTCCTATCCTTCTTGAAACTCTTCAGCGCACTTTCAATTTCTTGCAGAGTAACCACCTCAACCATGTTGTCTGAATCCTTAGCCGAGAGAAAGGAATGAAAGTGCTTGATAATATGAAGTTGGTCTGAAATGAGTGCTTTACCATCATCCATGAAAAGTGAGGAGAAATGTTCTTTTCCCAAGTTCTTGAGATGTTCCCTATTGTAAACGAGATTACCGGAGCCATCAGCAAGGTCCCAAATAGTGTTATGGTTTCGCCTGGCAGAGGAAAACTATGAAAGAATTTAGTATTAGCATCTCCCTGTTCAATCCAAACATCCCTGATCTTGAGTCTCCACGTAAGAACCTCATGTGCTAATAAATTTTATTTTTTTCCTGTAATAGAGGCCAACTTAAGAGCCTTAGAATCTATGAGGATACCCGAAGGAGAATTAGAAAATAATTGTTGAATCTCTAAATCCAGATCCTCCTCTTCCTTGCATTGTTTAGCCCGTTGGAGTTTTTCCCAACCTTGAACAACACCTTTGAGTCTCTTCAGTTTCATAACCAACTTGGTCATGTCATCACAGTCAATCATAGTACTCTCTGAGGACCAAGAGGAGATAACAAGTTGTGAGAAGCCTTTCACTTGTAGCCAAGCCATATTGAACTTCAAAGGACAATTTCTAATATGAGAAGAGTTGTCCCATTCCAAACACACAAGATGGTGATCAGAGATAGTAAAAAAGTGTACCCAAGAACAATACCTTGAGAAGAGAGGTACCAATGAGTCAGCTACAAGAAATCTGTCAAGTCTCTTACTTATTCCCCACACCCCAGATCTTCCATTTTTTCAGGTAGGACCAATACATGTCGGAGAAACAACCACCATATTCATGCGGGCCAGTAGTTGTACAAAATACAAACAAAGTAGATCAAGAAGGGCATTCTGGCCCCAGATCTTTGCAGCCGAGAGGGTAAAGTTAAGATCACCAACAATAATCAAATTAGGGTGTTTTAGAATGCCCTCATTCACAACAACCTCCCAAAAGGGGATCATGTTATGATAGAGACCATAACAATTGAGACAAGTTCAAACGTTTGATTCCTCAAAAAAACCTTGACCAGAATTCCATAGCAGGATACAAAAGCCTTACAACGCGCAAAAGAGGGATCCCAAGCTATGAGAAGACCCCCTGAGAGACCAAGGGAGTCGGTGGCGCATAATTCCCACCCAGGATGAAGTTTTGCAAAAGAAAGGAGGTCCTGTATGTGATCACACATAGTTTCCTGAAAAAATAACATGTTGGGCTTAATAGCATAGAGTAAAGAGTCAAGGGCTTTGATCTTGGTAAGTCCTCCGAACCCACTAATATTGAGAGAGAGAAGTTTCATTAAGTACCCATACCCATGGAAGCCTCTGCTCTAAGTACCCCAAAGAAGGAAGAGGAAATGGAAGCGTGACAAGATCTTGCCACCTCTTTAATTCTGGTGGAGGGTGGTGTGATAAGAAAGATCCCAGGATTTTCGGAGGAGTGAACAGACTTCACTTTGCGGGATCTACTTATGGTAACATTTTCATGTCTGATTGAGTTAATAGGAATAATGGAAGGACTAATGGGTGACTTGTCAAAGAAAATGGATAATGACTTAAGGAGGGAAGAGTCCAAGAAAGACACCTCTTTGCAAGGACTTACAGGAGGGAGGAGAAGACCAGACAAAGGAGAGGAGGGGGGCCCATCAAAGTGCCCTTGGTATTCTTCTTTCTTTTTGGAATACCAATGGCACTTTATCAATGTTATGCTCAAAATTGAATTATGGACTATCTTATACAATTAAAAGAAAATGACACGTGTGACAAGGATGATTAGAAATGAGAATTTGTAGGGGAATATCATAAAGGAAGTAGGAATGGAAAAACCAAACACATGAATGTAAGATTAGATAAGTGTTCTTGCTAGGTAAGAAGGTATTGCAAAACATAAACTAAATTTAAGGATAACAAAAAGCTTTTTCCCTTGAGTAAAAATAAGATTTTGTTTCATTTTCTTAGGAAGTGACAAGAATTTCTTTTAAACTATGCAATGTTGTGGATACGAGAAAGGATGGTAGATAAAATAAGTTACGGAGATATTTATAATAATAATCAAACCTAAAATAAAGAGAGAAATGCAACTGAAGAATGGGATGTAGGATAAGTTGTAATGCTACCTATCCATATTGTTTTAAAGAAGTTGGACGTTCCTATAATATGGCCCACAATAACATATTCTTCCAAGATATAAGCTTTAAGTTGAAATGGATATTCTTCATTTAATTTATAGTAAAAAAGATTGGGGGAGGGGAGGGGAGGGGAGGGGAGAAAAATAGATGAAAGTGTGTAATGTATCAGTGTTAAGTTTAAGGAAGAGAAAATCATACTTAAGATTGGGGGAGGGGGAGGGGGAGGGGGAGCGGAGAAAAATAGATGAAAGTGTGTAATGTATCAATGTTAAGTTTAAGGAAAAGAAAAGCATACTTAATTAAGGATGCAAAGGAGATCACAAAAATTTTATATCATAAATGAAAAAATGACGAGTAATAATATAATCCACAATACTAAAGTCATTTATATAAAGAGAACAAGTAAAATCCAGAAAAATTAAGAAGCTAGAGATATTCTTCAAAATCACAATGACCTAACACCAAAACTAAATTAAAAAAAAATCAATCCAAATCATTTGATAAATAATTCATAAACCTAAAATTATACATTGTTAATCTTGATTTTAAATCCTTTCCTAAATAGAATAAATGTGGCGGTTTCTTTTGGTAGTATGCAGTGACGACGACACCCCTTGAATACCCATCTCTGTTCGAATATTTGCGGCCTAGGGATGGTGGTCTTTTAGTGGTGGTGGTTGCTACTTAGAGGATGAGGGGAAGGGTTTCAAAGGCCATTTTCTTTGGGAGTTTTTTTAACATTTTTTGAGTGCCTCAGTGCTCAAGTTTTTTCGCCCTATGTTAGATTATGTAATGTGCTCATTGCACTAGTATTTCCTGAAGCCTGTAAGAGGGCATTTTTTTGGGAGGATAGAGGCTCTTAGTATCCTCACGATGCTCTAGTTTTTATTGGTAGGATTACCTAGTTGGGTTTCTAGCTTTGTTGTCTAGACTCTAAGTTTCAATACTGTAAATTATCACGTATGAAAGCTTTCTATAATATAATTTATTTTTAATATAATAGATTGCCCACTTTTTTCAAAAGCAAAAAAAGAAATTAAACAAACATATACATCTTATTAATATAAAATAAAAATGTATAAAATGAATCTCCATATGCTGAAAACTCAAAATGAATATGAATATATACACAAAAGATAACCAATAATAACACTAATTTAACTTTGACTCAAAGTGTAACAAACCCAATCTCCTCTTTACCTTCTTAGAAAATGGGGTGAATATTTTTGTACTTTAATAATTTCTTCTAACATAGTTATTCATATTAAACTAATATAACATATGGGTTAACATTGTTATCTTCACATATACTGAACATGTATAAAGAAGTTTCACTTTAATTACTACTCTACAACCTTTGGAATCTCTGGTTATAACTTAGCATACTCATGATGATTACATCAACACAACTTTATCCAACCTCATAGTCAATCATTGTTATTCTAATTGAAGTTTCATTTTCATATCATTTGCATATTATTGTAGTCTTCTAGAATAACATTGAGGAACACATACGTAAGCAATCATCTTTATTTCTATCCACATGTTCATAAATAGATACTAAAATTAAAGAACCATTCATAAAATAGAAATCACTATATATTTCACAAATAGTAAATAAAGCGGAGATGGAACAAAAAAGGTGCAACACAAGAAAGGACACCAATATACGTGGTTCACCCTAAAGTTGGGTCTACATCCACCAAAATTATTAATATTTTAATTATTTATCAACATTGAGGGTTGCAATTCTAGAGCACATCGGCTGCAATTATTCCCCCCCACCTTTTTTTAAGGTCTCTTTCATAGAGAACATCCTCAATTTTCTAATCAAGCTCATTACAAGGCCTTCCTTTTAAACATAGAAAATGCCATATTGAATAATTCAACATCTTTTACTTTAACTATCCAAAATAAAAATTATGAAATACTAAAATTATAAACTTACTAGGCTTCCATCACTTCTTACTTAATATATATATATAATCTTGTTCATTGACCATCATTTTAAACTCTTTAATAAATAGGATATGAAATTCCAATCCTAAAATATAATAATGAGCATTAATAGAGCTACTGGGATTGTTTTGTATATTGGAATCACTATTCCAATTGAGAGAATCTGCTTCCTTTCTCTAAAACGTTTTTTTATACTTAACAAGGGAGCCATTATATATATATATATACACACTTTTTGACCCAACCTATAACTCTAAGAATATATCAAGTATATACATCTAAGATGCACCCTTGATATTCTGGATTCCGACCCAAATATATGCTGGTCACAGTTTTGGTATTTTCAAAGTTTTTCCGGTGCAGATCCCCCTTAAACCTTCTCGTATCATCTCCGCGGCCAATGTGAATGATTTCTTTCCATGGGCCTTTGTTGATGGTGCCTCTCAAGGTAGGCCACAGAAGGGTGGAGCTGGGGGTATTATCCACCTATCCTCTTCTAGGTCCATTCATTTTGCTGCTGGTTTGGGGGATGCCTCCAATAACCAGGCTGAATTCACTGCTGTCAATATTCTCTTGAGGCTCTCACTTGAACTTGGAGTGGACAGACTTTAGGCTGTTGGTGACTCCTTGTTGGTTGTGGTTTGTCTCAAAGAACATAAGGCCCCGGTGGACATCTTTCTCCTTCCATTCTTTGAGGACATTGACAGAGTGAGGACCCACTTCTCTTTCTATCTTTCCAGCATATATTCCGAGAAGCTAATGCGGAGGCTAATGGCCTGTCCAAGAAAGGCTTGCTTCTTCCGACTGGTTTCTCTGACAATTGGGAGCTTAATGATGGACAAATGACTCCCCTAGGTCGGTCTTTTACTTAGTCTTCTCATTTTTGTTTCACGTCTATGTAGAGCTGATAGATATTCAGGACCATTACATAGTTATTTTTGTCTGATAAGGTTGAACAATCATCGTCTGGCTGAAGTTGCATTGAACTCTCCAAGCTGTAAAACTACTATGTGAGATATAATGACCTAGCGGTCAATAAACAATATGATTTTAATTTAATAAAACTATGATATTTTCTAAGGAAAAAAACATACACCTTTGATGGATACATATCATGTAAGATTATTATACAAAGAATTGAATCATTTCCTTAAAAAAACACAATCAACCCCACTTCTTTTAAATAATAAGATAATATGTTAATAAGGATGCTATCAAAGTCGCACTCTCTTCAATGACAACCTAGCTAACATAATCAAAGATATAAACATAGTAAATAATCCTTGAAGAAAAGATGCATTTAAGAGACCTACGCTCTCTTTCCGCCATAAGAGCACATTAAAATGACAGCAAAATATATCCACATGAATCTCTTGAAAGCATAGGATGTATATGTATAACATATAACAAACAATAACATAAGTCAAATGGATGTAGCTTGGGTGGTTGGGAGGAATGAATGTTACCCTCCCCACCCAAGTTCTACTCTTGTAAGTGACATGATGCTCTTGTGAAGCCCTTTGTAATAAATGTTGTAAATGATGAGCTGACCATACCTTGATTCAGTTTGAATATCAGGTGGAGTAGCCCTCTAACAAATGGTGAACCACATTTAAAAAAAACAAAAACAAACAATAACATCGATTTAGCTTTGACCCAAAAAAATACACAAGAATCCAATGTGGGGTTTGAGGCTTTCTAAATGAATCAATCCTCACATGCAATATCACCTACTAGTTTGAATGATACAAACTAAAATCATATTCAAGGTTTATGTTAATGCCACTGCTTGGAATATTAATGGCATTTGATAAACTTTCAATTTTAGTAGTACAAACTAAAATCATAGTCAATATTTGTGTTAATACCATTGCTTGGAATATTAATGGCATTGACAAACTTTAAATTTCAACACTACAAACTAAAATCATAGTCAATGGTCGTGTTAATACCATTGCTGGGAATATTAAAGGCATTGACAAACTTTAAATTTTAATTTTAATATTTAAAAAAAAACTTGTAATAGATTTGCAATTGTAATAATATGGAGCATTAATTATAGGAGTAGTTAATTTATTTTACATTTTGGAGTTGTTTGTGGTTTTGGTTTAATTTTGGTAATTTTTTGCAATTAATTTTAAATTTGGGAGCCTTAAAAATCGGATCGAAAACATTTAATATTTACACTACTTCTTAATGATATACAAGATTATAAATTTTAGAAAATTTAAACACTTAAAATATACCAAAAAATGGAAAACATATAATATTTACACTACTTCTTAATAATATAAAAAATTATAGAATTAAGAAAATTTAAACACTTTTTTTATTTTAAGTTGTTAGGTTATATATTAGTGACTTGTTGTAAGGAATTACTTATTCATTATAAATAACAATGAACATTTATTTTTCTTCTTATTTTCAAAAATAATATTTTACTATTTTCATTCATTATAAATATACAACTTTATTAAAACATATATACAATATATTAACACATTTTAATTATATATAATGCATAAATACATTTTAATTATATATACAATGCATTAGTAAATTTTATTAATAAAAATAGGTATAATACATTAGATTTGAGTTTTATAGTATTTGTTACAATACAAACTTTTATAACCTCGTAACTTGCCAAAACTATTTGAAAAGTTTATTGGCAAACTTTTTGATAACAATTACAAGATTTTAAAGTAAACCAAGTATTATTCTTCTTAAAGTCGATAAACCAAAGTTGATCTCACTGGATGCTAATCATCATCATCATCATCAATACATTTTAATTATATAATTTAGAATAAAAAATTTAGATTAAAAAAATTCCATAAACAACCTCATTGAAAATTAAAAAAACAATTATTATGACAACTTTTAAATTTAATAATAAAAGTTTATTTTTAATAAAATAATAATAAAAAAACATTTTCACAAATTCTAAAGATGAGAAATGAATTTCCAGGCACCCATTCATTTTCATTACAGCTACTCCACTAGAATTTTAGCAATTTAAACTTGAAATATGAAAATTCCAAGAAAAACAGCCTTTACTTATTCCATTTTAAAAATTGAAGAAATGTGCTGTTTTCTTCCAATGCGACCAAAGTCAAGCACCTAGGTAATTGTGATGTGGTGGTCTAATTTATTTATATTAAGGTAAACTGGTCTCCATACATGGTACCGTGAGAAAAACATAGACTTATGAAGTTTCTCATGATGATCCATATGGGGATGGTCATGGGATGGCCATTGCCCATCATGAACCCATGTTACCCATCCCATGCCATGCATGGGAATGGCATGTGTCGGTGCCACCATTAATCAATCATATACATGTACTCCTTTGCCCCCAACTAACCTGTTTTTTCTATTTTCATAATAATAAAAAAAGAGGGAAGATTGACTGGGCAAGTCCTCCTGCGCTCCACCTTTTTCTTTCTTTTAATCAGCCACCCCTCCACCACCACCTTCGCTCACCCGGTCATTTGTTATTTTTCATTCTCATTCAATGGAGTTCTGAGGGCTCGCTCCGAGTCTGAGAATCCATGCATCAAACTAGAAATCTCTTCGTGACCCATTTGGTTGATAACGGATTCAAGCCAACCCATTTGCTCTGATTTACCCTTTCAATCCCCCGCAGGGCAAGAAGGGGACGAGAGAAAACTTACCTACTACCTCTGTAGGGCTGTTGTTTGGATTAGGTTCATTATCCCTTTCTCTGCCTTTAAACCGGTTACAGAAGCTTCGTTGCCCTTTCATTTCTGCTAGTACTGTTGTGTGTCTTGGCTCCGAAAGAAAAAGGTGAAAGAGGGCCGGATCTGTCCCGCTGCCTTCGTTTCAAGATTTTTGCCACTTCTGGTTGTGGAGGATCTCCGAGTGGCGGTTGTCGTATTTGCTGCATTGAATTTATGTCGAGTACAACTTCCACCTCCTCCTCCTCATCCTCTCGTGATTTTTTCGTTAGAGCTCAAAAGCTCTGGCTCTTCATTTCCCTAACACTTCTCTTTCGGCGCTGGTACTGTGGCCTCTCTGCAATTTCGGGTCAAGGTTTCTTCATCACAGTCAGTTCTGCTACTCAATACTACTATTTTGGGGATAAACTGCCCTCAAATTTACTGACCATCTAGTAAGTCTTCCAAATACTTTCAGTAGGTCAGTCTGTCCTCTTTTCCATTGGTTGTTTGTATGCTATGGGTGGGTTCAGAGGTGAATATGATTGTACTTTTGGGCATCTGAGGGATTTGTTTGTGTGTGTTGTATTGGGTTGCTGCTGTATTGCTGTATTGGCCATGACAGTTGTAGCTTTGGGGAGGATTTGGTTCCTTGTCCTGAAACTGTACTTTCATTGCCCCCTGCCTGATATTGCCAAGATTGAGGGTTTCAGGGTTTTAGTATTGCATATGTCAAGGTTTATGCTCTCTATTTTATTGGGTTATGGTAGTGGGATTTGTGAGTTTGAGGTTGGGTGTTGTGGGTTTTATCAGAGTTTATCCAGATTGAAGGTGTGTCTTATTTATTTGGTCAAGATCTGAGATAGTTTTGTGAGGTGGGTGCCTATATAGGGGAGGTGTGGTTTCTGGGTTTGTTAAGATTTATGGTGGGTTTAATTGGTCCGTGAATACTTGAAGCCGGCTTTCGGTTAGGAGACAGTGACGGCTGTAGGGTTTATCAAGGGCTTTTGCTTGTGGCGTTTTGATATTTTGTTTGCAGTCCGTTTTTGGTGTTCTAATCTTTTGCGCTATGCATTCTAAGATTTATATTTATAGGTTTTCACAACTGTGTGCTTTTGTTGTATGTCACTGTGATTCATTGACACTCTGTTTTAGTTTCTTGGATAGGACTCTGTTTCTGAAATCTATGTCTAATAGTCTCTGCTGCTTCCCTTTGTTGTATGTAGTAGCTGGTCTAAACTATGCAGAAGGAGACCTGGAGACCTTGGCAAGTTGAAACCAGAGATCCTCATCTTTGGCATTTATATACTCGAATAGGAAGATTTTAATTTGTGGAGTTCAGATTATAAGAAAAGATGCCTGGACCTCAGATATTTCCACAGTCCCTTTGCACTACAGCCCTCAAGACATCCAAGAAGGTGAGAGGGCAGAACAAGCTTAATACGCAATATGTTATAGAGAATGAGAGAGTTGAGCGCTCTTTGGCTACCGTAACAAGGACAGTCCGAGTAATCTGCACCGATCCAGATGCCACAGATTCTTCAAGCGATGAGGATGAAGAGGCAGTGAGATTCGAGCCGAAGAGAGTGGTTAGGGAGATCCACATCCCAGCTGACTGTTCTCCCTCTGTTTCTGATTCTGAAGATGAATTTCAACTGCCCATTTGCTCCAGCTTGTCGTCCTTATGTCGGATCGAAGAAGAGTGTAAAGATGTATGTCAAGAGTTTTATGCCCCTCCTGAGAAGAAACTCAGAAAGAACACCAAAGGGAAGAAGGTCTCCAGGAAGCAGAGAACGGTGTTGAAAGCTTTTGAGAGAGTCAAGTCAGGGAGAGTCTCCAAATGTAGCTCATCTCTGAGGTCTTTTGCAGATAAGACATCCAAATACAAAGGAGTTAGGCAGAGGAGATGGGGTAAGTGGGCTGCTGAGATAAGAGATCCTTCAAAAGGAGTTAGACTGTGGTTAGGTACTTACAACACTGCTGAAGAAGCTGCTCAAGCTTATGATAAGGCAGCTATGAAAATTAACGGTCCCTCTGCTACTACGAACTTCTCAGGTTCATGTACTTCATATACTTCTCATAGGAATCCTCCAAGGGCAGCTAAGAAACAAATCTATGATAGACAGTGGATTGCAGCCCATTCAGTTATGACAAGGTCTTCTGCAAATGCCAAGATGAAGCCCATTACAGTAGAAAGCCATATGACATCATCTTCAGCTTCTTTATCTTGTATATCTGAAGAAGGGTCTGAGGAAGGCTCTGATGAAGATTGGATTCCGGTTTCTTCTCTAGCTTCAGCCCCGACTGTGTCTACATCTTATTCATTGATTGATGATGTTGGTTCTGAAGATGCAAGCTGTTCTCTCATGATGGAGCACAGTACATCCTGCAGCATCTCCTCTGATTTGTTAGCGGATTGTTTGGAGGATAATGCCTATCACGGTTCTAAGAACGAGTGTTTGGCAAATTTGGATAATTGCAATTTCTTATTGGATGGCACACTTGATCTCATCGAACACCTTAGTATAGAAAATGAAGACAATCCTCTGGTGGATTTCCTCATCCCTCCCATCCATGAACAAAATGTGCTTGAGTCAACCTACCCTGATTCATATTTCTTGGATGAGTTTGGACAAGTTTTCGACATAGGCGATGCCGGTCCAAAAGACATAGTCTCCTTGCCAGACGACCTTGATCTGATGGATGAACAGAATGCCATTGTCAGCCTAAATTTTGATCTGGATGCTGAAGCCATGTCTTGGATGAATCTCTAGCATATTGGGGAGAAATTTCAGATGGGTTCTGCACAATTTTGCACTAGACTTTATTGTCATCGAGTGAAGGGTCTAGAGTAATTGCTAAGCAATACTGTTTTACCTGATGATTACTTGCAGCTCATTAATTCTCCATAGTGACAATCCTGCACAATTTGGGGAGAAACTTCAGATGGGGTCTGCACAATTTTGCACTAGACTTAGTTGTCATAGAGTTAATGGCTCTAATTGCTAAGCAATGCTGTTTTACCTGAATACTTTTCAGCTCATAAATTGTCCATGGTGATAATCCTTGGATACGGTGTATTGTTTATTTTCCTATTACTAGTTAGTCTGTAGAATATTATAAGTTTTGACGAGGATGACATTTTCTTGTTTAGCAGGAGATGATTTATTGAGTGATGTATGCATCATATCAGTCAGTTACTCGGGTTTTCTTTGTGCTTTAGAGCCTTCCAAGTGACTGACTGATTGTGCTCCTTTGTACTCTCCTCCAGGAAGAACAAGAGATCAGCATGTCTCCCTATTGAGCCTAGTCTATAGCAAATAGCAGCTTGTTGTCTAGTACTTATAGCCAGTAGTGAGTAATGCATTCTTTATACTATACCTTTCTGGGAACATGGCTTTGTATTGGGGCGATGAAAGGAACTTACCGCCCATAAACAATTATGTACAAGATTTATAATTGGATAATATATAATGTTGTTTGGCTGTTAAGATTTGAAATTGTTGCTGTCTTTTCCTTGAGAATCTTACCTCTGTTCTCTATTAGTGTGCATTTTGGCGTATAATAGTAAATAAAAGCAATGTTTGGACATTGCTGTGCAACAGAGCACCTCGAAATCACTGAATTAAATGATTGACCATTTATTTTATTGACCATCCATTCATTATCTAGATGATGAAGAACAATTTAGCCTAATCCATCTATTATTAGGGCGGCTGTTGAAATCCACCTATTTTTATGTCTCCACCTGATAAAATCCTATTATCTGTAAGATTGTCTCCCCTAAAGACAAGTCAAAGTGGTGGGTGTGTTTCTGCTCATCTGTGTATGTATCAGAAATTGAAGTGTATATATGTATATATAATACTGGGGCATGTCTGTTTATGTGAGTTTCCCATTACGCCAACCTAATGAGCTGTTGAGCATTGTTGATATTAGATCATGGATCCAGTGCTGTGCAACTTTGTCTGTATGTCATGGATTCAATGTTATGCAATATTCAGTTTTGTGAGACCTCGTCATCAGGGAACTATCTAAATTGGCTGGGCCAATCTTTAGCCGCTCAGTCTGTTAGGGATCAATTGATATCAGAATTCAATGATTTCGAACTGACCTCATTAAACTTTATAGCCACCCAGCCTGTTAGGGCTCAAATGAAAACAGAATTCAATGATTTTGAACTGACCTACTCATACTTATTGCCATCGAAAAGTTCAAGCAGGCACTTGTCGTAAGCACTGTCGAAATTGACAAGTCTCTTGTTTAGTTATATATAGGGTGTACATGTTCAGCTAAAACACATAGTATCATTTAGTTTTGAATATTGTTAACGGTCTCATCAAGTCTGACTGTTAATTTTGAAACTTTCAAACAGCCTTATATATCCATCTCCAAAAGTTGGATTGCTCAAAGTTTTGGAAATTGGGTGACAGTGGTTCATCCTTTCACCAAACAATTTCCAAGTTTGACTGTTCCAACAAAATCTAGGTTTAAAAGAGATGTACTGAAGCAATTTGGAAGTTTCATAAGTGATGGAGAAATGGATGAGTACACATCTTTAAAGCAAATGAGTGAGGGATCCAATGATGATAGAGGAGGAATAAGTGAGGGATCCAATGATGATAGTGGAGCTCATTGTAGACGAATCAAATGATAGAAGGTTTATACGCAACATTCTTGAGAATCAAATTGGTACAAACACATTCTAAAGTGTCCTGCCTTCCCTGGGAATCATAACTATTTCAAAAGGAAGTGGGAAGTGGCTCAATATTTCCTTTATGGTACCAAACATATTTGAAAAGCCTCATCTGCAAGGTCTTGTCTTTCCCTTTTTTCTTTTGGTTATAGGCGTGCCATTGATGCCCTTTATGCAAGCTCAGCTCTTGCCTTCCCCAAGTGACATGATCCACAATACCTTCAGTTTTCTTTTTTATTTTTGGTTTCAGGCGTGCCATTGATGCCCTCTTATGCAAGCTCAGCTCTTCCCTTCCCCCAAGTGACATGGCATGATCCACAAGGCCTTCACTTTCCCTTTTTTTTGGGTTTTAGGCGTGCCATTGATGCCTTTTATGCAAGGCCGTGCCTTCCCCAAGTGACATGATCAACAAGACTTCTTTTTTCCTTTGGGTTTTAGGATTGCTATATATGCCACTTGTGCAATATATATATAAAAAGATTATATGAATCTCAAAAAGGAGTGGCTCAAATTTTCTCCCTTAATTGCACTGAAAATATTCCAAAATGTATCCTCAGCAGATTGGATTTGATTGCTCATCTGATTGGATTTTGATTGATGCCCCTTTAGCATGTTTTATAAATATAAACAAACCCAATACTTAAATGAAGTGTTTTCATTTCCGTTTATAACATATTAAGAAGAACCAACCATTTACATAAAAGATTAATTAGAGACAAATGAATATTATAAAAACTTTTCAGAAGGTTGTCTTTATTATTCCAAAGGTTCGACGACACCATTGTATTTATTTTAAATATATATCTTTGAGTTGGCATTCAGCGCACACCTTTTCAATGTGAATTAATGTGAACAGTGTCCAATTCAAAGGTTGTATCGTTTGAACTTTCTTTTGTGGAGTGTTTTTGTTTGGCAACGTCCACTTTAAATATGTTGGATATTTTAGTATCTTCTTTTAATTAAGTCACTTTTAAATTCACTTTGGAGAGTATTGAACTCAGGTTGTTTTGCAAATGAAATCCACCTAACTACTTGACTGATTGAGCTAGTGAGAATTGATATAAAAATAATAATAATTAGAAATTAAGAAATTCAATATATTGCTTTTGGAAAAATTTGACATTAATATCAATTTTGAAATATATATTGAGATAATTATAATTGAAATAATGTAATATTAATATATTAATTAAATGAAGTTTATTTGTTATCTCACAAAAATGGCTATGCTTGTATTAATAAAATCTCATGAGAGCAGTAGAGAACTAAAACCAAAATGCATTTGCAAAACATGAACTAATTGTTGTTAATTTGAGTGTTGATCGGATTTGGATAGTTGAGACTCGTCAATTTCCATATTTTTTGGGACTGTTTTGTTTCGTCCTCGTGAAGATGTCATGGTTTTGTCTCCATTGCACTGCCTTGGTTTGAGGTCGATGAAATGGAATTTTGGCTCCATAAGTTGGAGTTTTGGAGGAGGACGATCTCTTTTTTCAGAAAATTTTTGAACACCAAATTTTGATTTATGTTCTTAATATTTTTTATATTAAGAAATTATAAACATAAATACTTGATATTTTTAACCAATAATGTAGTGGAATAAAACATGAAATCAATCACACATTTGACACAAGTATTTACCCACTAAAACACCAATGGGGAAAAACCATCATTTAAAGTTTTATTTATTATTTTGGTTCACAAAGAAAATAAAAAATTAACAATCATGGAACCTGTTACTCAACCCCATAAAGATAACCGACACACTGAAGAAATCGACCTCAAGCAAATTGACCCTGCCTGAGTCACCTCTTGTGTTAGGGACTCATGCGACCTATACGACTGCTATGTTAGCCAATACAAACCTATGTCACCCTGCTCATCTCTTGTGTCGGCTTGTACGACCCTATGTGTTGCCCCATGTGCGGTCTATGTCTGTTGTACGATCTGCCCTCTTAGTTGGCTGTACGGTTTGACCCTCTTAGTTGGCTGTATGGTTCAACTCTCTCTCTCTCTCTCTCTCTCCTTTGATCTTCTCAATGCAAAACTCTCCTCTCTTCTCCTCAGCCACAGAGTCTTTTACTATTTTCTTCAAAAAAATCTCTTTATGAAATTGATCTTGTGATCTCTTTTTGTGTCTTTATCCCCTCCTTAAGATTTTCGATTATAACATCTCAATGACTAAAACCCAAACCTCCAATCTCCAAAGTGATAGATGACCAAGATTAGATCTCGAGCCCCACTTAATATCAACAACTGTGACTTCATCTTACGTTCACTTTTAGTCATTAAGCAACATTAAGGTAAACAATGTTTTTACTAAGTTAGACTCAGGAAAGAGATATAGAAGTCACTCACTCAATAAATTGAGCAAGTACCTAGACACGTAATGGACAAATTTTGCATGCTTGACACCTAGCGTATGTAGAAGCACTTGCCCAAGCTGTAAACATCAACACTCCCTCTTCGTGATAAAGTTGTTATGCACCACTCCAACTTATTTCTGAAGTACACAATTTTTCCCTTCATCGTACCCTTGGTGAGAACATCTGCAACCTGCTCATCTATGGAAATATACATAAGTTTCACAACTCCTCTCTAAACTCTATCCTTGATGAAGTAATATTTTATCTTTATGTGTTTGGACCTATCATGAAACACTAATTCTCTAAGAGTTTTATGCAATTGTGATTATCACAATGGATCACCTTAGGATCCTACACTTGAATAAATAATCCGGTGAGCATCTTGCTTCACAACTTGCCAAACTTGCTATCCTGTACTGTACCTCCACTGAACTAAGTGCCACTGATGTTTGCTTCTTGCTAAGCACAAATTTAATCACTGTTGATCCAAGTTGAAGCAACACCCCGATGTGTTTTTCCTATCCACTACATGCCCTGCCTAGTGTGACTTTGTATAGCCCTATAATTGCACTCCACTCTCGACATACCTTAGTCCATACTCCACTGTACCTTGTAGATATCTGAGCACATGCTTTGCTGCAACCCAATGTAACCTCCTCAACTCAACCATAAACTGGATCAAGCTATTCACAACAAAGATATATATGTCCTAGTGTTGACCAGATACATCAACAAACCAGTAAATTGCTCGTACAGTGTACCGATTCTAAATCAGAAACATCCAACTTCTTTAAATTGGTGATCATAGATGTAGACATAGGCTTGCGATCCTCCATCCCGAATCTCCTTAGAATATCAACTGCATATTTTCCTTGTCCTAGGAAAATCTCACATGTCTACTGCCACACCTCCAATCCTAAAAAGTAGTGCATTATGTCGATGTCCTTCATCTTGAACTCTGAAGCTATATCTCTCTTGCACATCTCAATGAGCTTCTCTGACACGGTAAGAAACGAGTCATCTACATAAAGTACCGAGATGAGTGGATAATCTCCAACAAGTATAAAATACAAGTTAGGATTTGCCTCACTCTTGATGAAGCCCATAGCCAACAGATACCCATCAATCCTCGAGTACCATGTCGTTGGTGCCTGCTTAAGTCCGTATAATGCCTTCTTCAACCTAGACACATGAGAATCTCTCCCATGCACCTAAAAGCCCTAAGGTTGGTCAATGTACACCTCTTCCTCAATCATTATATTGAGGAAGGAAATCTTCACATCCATATGATGTATCCTCCACCCTATCTCTGAAGCAATTAGATATAACAACCTTGATAGAAGTATACCTGGCTACTGGAGCGAATGTCTCCTCATAGTCTACTCCCTCCTTCTGGGAGAACCCTCTAGCCATGAACTCGCCTTATATTTCTCCACACTACCATATGCAACATGCTTGATCTTAAAGATCCATCTTGAACTCACCACATATTTGCCTTTTGGTCTCGGCATCATGTCCTACACATCATTCTTCATTATGGACACATACTCGTTTTTTTAGGGTTAACCTTGACTCGGGAATGAGTCAAAGGTGGTTTAGGTCTAGCACATGTTTTGGGCCCATGGTGTTGTTCCATGGTATTGCATGTAAGTAAGTCTTTATAAGGCTTGAGGAGGCTCCATTGTATAGTGCCATGGAGGTGAGTGGTGACTAACTCACTTGGCCCGGTTTGGGCGGTCTAGCCAGGGTAATGAAGATCTTTCATCGGTGCTGGTTTTTTCCCACATGGCGTTTCCAGGGTAAATTTTTGTGTCTATGTGCATGTTGCTTATGTATTAATTTGTTTCTCTTGCATATTATTGTATTGTGCTCATTTTAGTCTAAAAACTGGCATTAGAGTCATGGTTTGACTATAGTTGTGCTTGTTATGTTGTACCGGTTTTTTTAATTAATTGTGGGGTGCATGTTCAGTGGTACCCGACACCCTAGCAATGTTTTTGGGTTCCTGGTTAGAATGTAATTTCCTCGGGTGCTAGAAGCACAATGTATCCCTCTTATATGTAGAGAATGGATGTTGCATCAAGTGTGGAATGAACCACTAGGTAGGTACGAGGGTGGCATGTGTACTCATAGCCTAGCTTGATGTGGATTGAAGAGGTTGAGTCTTCAATTACAGGTGGAATGTGAGATAGTTTAATCTTAGTTATGGGACCAAGATTGATGAACCGTGTATGTGAAGAGAATTCCTAGAGAATTGGCGGTTACAGTGGTCGAGGACCCATGTAATCTGCTAGATGGATTCTTCTTTATATATAGACGCCAATGACAAGGTTGGATGCTGGTACAAAAGGAACATGGAAGAAAATGAGCGAGCATGGGAAAGCGAGAGGATAAAGTAACAGATGGGGATGGTGTAGTCACCATGAATACACATAAAAAAAATTGATGGAGCAGTTTGCATGTAGATGGGAATATGGCTGTAAGACCTGGTAAGGCATGTATACCCCCGTTAACTCACCGGTAAAGTCGAGAGATAGACCTAGGTGATAGGGGGTTTGTGTGAGATTATTCGGTAAAACTTTGAGGGGGGTTGGTGATTACTCCAAGTGAAGTTTAAAGTGGGGATTTTTAGTGTTAACCTTGACTTGGGAATGAGTCAAAGGTGGTTTAGGACTAGCACATGGTATTTGGTGGCCCATGGTATTGCATGTAATCAGGTCTTTATAAGGCTTGAGGAGGCTCCATATGTAAAGTGGCCTAGAGGTGAGTGGTGGCTAGCTCACTTGGCTCGTCTTTGTCAGTTTAGGTTCAGGGAGATAATAGATCTATTATGGTGGTTTTTCTCGGCTTTGGGTTTTCTTAGTGTAAACATTGTGTGTCTATCTTAAATGTGTTGCTATGTGGTTTTGTGTTCTCTCATTATTGATTATATGTATACTCGTTTAATTCCTAAGACTTTCATCATAGCATCCCTCCAAACTTGATGGCCTGCTGCCTCCTCATCACTAATAGATTGATCTGTATTTATGTGAGAACGAAATGAAATAAAAAATATAGAACATAAACACAGACATATTGCAAGGAAAACAAAGATACAATAAACACATATTGTATTAAATGGCAGAAATAGAACATATTGTACAATAAAGTATCTAGAATGGTGGTAGTTGTATCTCTGAGAAGAGATGTGGCGGCTACGCTCATCTGTGCCAAGCTGAACATAAAATGAGGCCGAAAGATACTATTTTTAATAAGCACAAGGGCGAGAACCCTAAACTTCCAAAATATAACCCTAAAAGATGAACCGTCATAAAGTTTGCGGCCCCAATGTGGTTAGTTGAACAATGAACTTTCCGGGGTCATAAATTTTGCATATAACATCTGTTTGAGGCGTTCGATAGCCCATTAGAAAGGTCTATATGAGCACTACATATTTCAACTAAAACTAAATGCATGTCGTTGGAAACTATTTGCCCTCCCCCCGAATCACCAAATAATGTTGTTTAGGGCCTCAAAACGACCTCAAAAACTTAGGACCAGAAAAACCGTAAAAAAATTAGTAAAAAACTGCGAAAATAAACAATTATTTTGAGCTACTAAAACTAACTTTTTGGGCTAAGATAATGTGTGATTTACGTGACCATCCTATTTTTAAAGATAATTATTTAGTTTAGAGAAATACAAATATATATACCTACAATAATAACATACCACATACTATTTTTTTATTGATTTGATGAATTTAAATACTATTTTATTATTATTTCTAAAATATAGTAAATAAAATAACTATACCATATCAACACATTTCTATTGTCCCAATGAAGTTAATGATTTTATAAAAAAATAATAATTATAATAAAAACTTAAAATTCTTATATTATTACAAGCTAAACTTATAAATGAATCCATTGGTAACTAGGTTGCTAAAGGCTCTTCACAAGTTGCGATTGCCGGGGGGGG
>LPNX010202346.1:919105-958105 GCA_001517045.1 Pseudotsuga menziesii
TTTATTGCTAAAGAGTTAGTTTAATCTCATTCACTTTAGTTTCATCTCTTGGGTGTGATATTTTATGTTGTTAAATTTTTTTTAATGGTAAGTTAAAATTAATTTTTAATTAAGGAACAGTAAATTAAAAAAAAATTGATTTTATATTTATTTTAAAATGGTATCTAAGGTAAACTGTCGATCCTAATTACATGGCCTAACTTGATGGGAACATCGAGTGAGACCTCCACATAGCCACCCTTGGAATTGACCCTAAGACTTTTTGCTAGCATAAACAACTCTCAATCACTTGAACTAACCCATCAAGTTTTCAAAGAAAAATGTATATATACATATACATATATATTCTCTTGAAATGATTTTTATACAACTTACATTTGATTGAATTTTTTAACATAAACACGTTAAAAAATAAAAAGTAAATGAATAAAATAAAAGGTACTTGATTATATATTGATATTAATTTTTGGCTGGGATATTGAAATTTGGTTTCTTTTTGTGGAATTTACAATTGGATTTAAACCTCATAATTTTTAACATGGGATGCCAATGGAATTATAAGCAAGAGTAAAAATAAGAACAAATGAAATGGATGAAAGCTACACGGAGGCACATGGTGACTATGATGTAAAGAGCTTGATAAATAACATGAATGAACTATTCAATATTGATATCGATGCAATTGGTGAGTCAAGAATTTTGTATATTAAATTGTTCATCACGCGACTATACGCGCGCACACATATTTTTCCTTGAGCATTATTGTATTTTGAAATATAAATTTGTATTGTACAATACAAATGTATAACCAATAACATGATACTACCACATTGAACAAGTCATAAAATCTAATGAACAATGGCAACAACGACCACTTTTAAGACATTTGTTTTTCTTGAACATGGATGCAACTAAAAGAAATGAGTCCTCCTATCCACAACCATACTGAGATAATATAAATGTTAAGGTAAAAACATAATTTTCAAGGTAAGTGATATCACAAGCTTAATCCAATTTACAATTTGTTTACAAGAGGATTATTAACTTTTTTTTTTAAAGAAAAAAAGCCTTGGTGGTATAAATGCAATTAATCTTTTGATTTAACACTATTTAATACAAAGTATCATAATAATCTTAAATTTATCACCGAGTAATGGAAGATATATAAATATATTAAAAACACTCCTATCACATATTCAACTGCAACCTAAAAAAAATTGATTTGATTGAAGACAATATTCTAGTAACATATTTCATGAAGTTCAATGATCAAATATATAGATATACCAAGCACTCTCATAAAGCATAATGCAAACCTTATATTTCAAGTAATAATGTAATGTATTTCCTAATGGAACAATATTATTAATGTTTCCTGTTGTTAAGAATTGCACTTTTAATACACAAAGGAAGGTACAAAGTTAATATTATGATTTAGACCTAGTTTTTGTACTTATGTATATTTTGTATAAGCATTCAAAGCTCAATATTGATGGTTGTCATAACAACACATATAATCATGAAGTGATTGTGCCATGTCCCTATCCATCAATCTAATTGATGGAGGGGGAGATTTACGAATTCCAAGCTTCCAAATTTCGCTACATGGCCATATTACGAATTCAAAAACAAGAAAATGTGTGTGCAATGTATAATGGTAAAAAAATAGCGTGAACAAATTTATAATCACGCACAAAACATGCATATACAAGTATATTAATCATAGACAAAAGAATAAAATCATTTCACATTCAAATACAAAGAGAATACTTATCTTTAAACAAAGAAGATCTAGGCAATTAGTTGTGTAAGAGTGATCTTCCACCCAACCATAGGCATGTTAAAGTATTGTAACTTCGGAAGATATTCTATATGTATTTATTGTGTTCCTCCTCTAGGAGATGAGTTTGGTATTGTATGATTCATTGAAAGAATCAATGCAAACCTTCGGATGTAAGTCGGGTCAATAGTACCCAAGTGTCAATATAATAAATGTTATTTTTGGTGTATTGCTAGACAAGTCGACTCAGTCAGTTAGACAAGTCGTCCCTGTTAAGTTATAGCTCAAGTCAACTAAAGAATATAAATAGGGATGCGCTCCCCTTCATTTGTACACATCTTACACTCAAGTATTGCACTAGAGAGAGAGCGAGAGAGAAAGAGTATTCTGTGGAATATGAGCAACTATTCTTGTTGCTGGGGTTTTACACTTTACTTGGTTGAATTCTATACTGAGGAAGTTTTGCGGGGTTTTCTCTGTTGTGGTTTTCCCGATGAAAATATTTGTGTTCTCTTGTGTTTCTGTAATTGTCTTTCTTTCAGTGATCCTTTGCTTATGGTTATGATATTATGATGCTAAATGTTTTAGATATTGTATAGCCATTAAAAATATAACATGGTATTAGAGCCACCCTGAAAGAAGTCTTTTTACAGCTGAAACATTGCTACAACTACAACTACTAAAGATTAGGGTCTCATGCTTGAAAACCCTAGAAGACAAAAAATAGTCATGTTGAGAATTTTGCTATCACTCGATATTGGAGAAGGCACATGAGCTGAAAATTTGAAAATATGAATATAAAATCTTGATGTACCCTGTGTAAAAGTTTCAGCCTTAGATTCGCTATAATATAGGAGATATGATTCCTCCAACTCAAGGTTCCAACCTCTCCCAAAATTCAGCCTTAAACATGTGACCTAGGGAGAATCACTATATATCGGGATATGAAGGTTCAAATGAAATTTATAAATATGTTTCAAATAGGGCATAGACTATAGTTTATGTGGTAAAAGTTTCATACCCCTAAGGTGAAACAGTGACACGTGGAAGTCTGTACAAGTTTGCTATGCTGAGTAGTCCTGAAATAAGTCACCTTGGGAAACTTCGCATAAGTCCCACCTGGTGAATCCAATTCTACTCTAACCTATGGTGTTGGAAATAAGACAAAACAGGATACCTCAAGACTAATTTTGAGATCTTCAGGAACAGGAAAAGTTTGAGTTATAGTAGAAACACGATCATTCAATTTTGTAGAAGAAACCAGAGAAAAACTAAGGCTTCATGTTCCGGGCACTTCCCTCCATGAATCAGTTGAGGAAGGAGGACCATCAAACTTTCCCTAGGAGGGAACATATTTCTATGCAAGAATTTTCTCATTTTGTGTACTTTCAATTTTTGACCTAACACTGCTACCGGAGAAAACTAGGGCATCATATATTTTGCAGTTTTGTCCATAGTTTTGGGAAAATAAGTATGCTGCTCATATCGCCTTGAGGAGGCACATATTTCTATCCAATAATATCTAAAAGATACCTAAGTTAAAAAATTAGGGTTTCTATGTCAACCCCTAAGTACACCAGAACCAGTCTTCCAAAAGATCCTTCAAGTAAGCATCAAGTTGAAGAAATCTCACTGGTAAGTTCTATCCTCTCTATTTCCATTTGAGGTTCTCACTTTTATCATGATGAAAAACAATACCAAGCTTGAGGACACGCTTGAAAGATTCAAGAACTTCTAAGCATGGAATTATATAGTGCTTCTCATACTTAAAGAAGCATGACATGAAGAACTATGTCAAAGAATAAGCTACAGATCGAGACGGAGATGAAGTCGAAGAAAATCAAAAGAAGGACCTAGTCAAAATAAAGATGAGTATTTTCGTATCCATTGGATCCCACATGTATCATCCTTGAAGACTCGCAAGGATATGTTCGATGTAATGAACAACATGTAGGAATATGACCTTGAGAAAATGTAAGAAGGTGCATTGTCAGAAAACATTCAATGTTACTTCACAATAAGATCTGATCTCAAGGAGTGATTAGAAGTCGTTGAAGACATTGTCAAAGAAACATAAGCATAAATTACAATTTGAAATGGTCTCCCAAGTTCATTCAAGAGAGTTGTTCTAGTAGGAAGATCACATATGGGGGAATGCACATAAGAAGAAATTGATTGATTACAAAAGAAGAAGATATGACAATCAATCCCTAACAAATCATGCCAAGCAGAGAAAGAAAAAAAGGAAGAACATTCCCGCCAAGAATAGAAGGACATCTCACAACTCAATAGTTCAGTTGTGATGAGAAAGGAAACTTTGCGAAATAATGTCCCAAGAAGGAAGAATGGAAGGATGATATGATCTAGAAGTACCAGCTGATCATAGAAAATGATTCTTGGATATGAGTTCAAGACATGAAGGGAAGTTTTATGAAGTCTTCCAAGTAGATCTACAAGATCAAGTATACATCAGATCAAAGTATTAAAAGATACGAATCAAGGTTCATGGTTTCTATTAGAAAGAGAGAGTCGATTATGAAAAGACACTGCTCTAGGGGCTAGACACACCTCTTAAGTAGTAGATATTACACTAGATAGTTGGTGTAATCAAAGTAGAAGAAAAGATCAATCAACCTATATGGTTTGAGACTCTTTATAGAGAACTACCTATGCACAAAAGGATTTGTACAAGCTTAGTAGGCACCTGCGGGATAACACATACAATTACATGAGGAGCTTGAGGATCAACTAAAGTGATGTAGATCCCAAACTTTACTGTAAGGTTGAATCTATAATATTATAAAGGATGAGAAGCTCATATATGGGTGCAAGAGCAAACTTGCAACAAAGTTAGAGATGAAGGATATTGATTTCTAGTGACCTCGACAAGTGACATAGATGGATACAAAGAATACTAGTAGTAGAGGAGGCTACCTGTCTCTCCAATGTCCTAATACATATGCAGAGGTAGGATGGTGCTCCACTTCAGAGGGAGTGACTATGCTAGATCTCAAAGTTCAATAATCTTGACATGATTCTTGGGATTAGAGAAATATCACTCCAACATATTACAGAAAGTAGGGTGTTTCTCTCAATGCAACCAATGATGAATATATTGCAATTGAGAAGAAAGCAAGTAAAGATTCCTCAAGTAATGAGGAATATGATCCAAAATAATTATACCGATGAATATGAAGATTATACTCTTATCCATTTCATCATTGGATAAGAAGGAATGCATTGGTAGGACACACAGACATAGTTTTATGCGATATGTGGTGTAAGAAGACTTGCTTAGTATTTTTGATCATGAGCAAGATAGGAATAGGTCCTCAGAATCAGACGATGAAGTTGAACACATTGGTAGAGACTCCAGTAATTCAAGAAGACTGAGATCAAGATGGAGTCTACCAAAAACACAAAGATAAGTAAATGAATTGTCATTTCCTATATATCTAGTTGTTCAAGATGTATACATAGATATGTTTCTAGTTTCAGGAAATGTATTATGCATATTAGAATATTTGTAGTTTACTACTAATTTTCAAGTGATGGGTAAGTGGCTTATGTTGTTGTACAACGTTCCATTGCTACTTATGAAATATTATTTTGGCAAGATGTAAGGCATATAGAAAGTTACCATATGTATACGGGATATAGATGATTGTTTCATTAGCGAAAATAGCTGCATGATTATATGACATATATCTTTATGTATGAAAATTTGTCATTATGAATATGTTACGAAATGTTTCTAATCATACAACTGTATTTGACTTGTAGGAAGGATTGTATGCAATCACCTACAAGAGAGCAAATGATGAAGTTGCGGATGTACGATACAATTGCAGATAAGAATGATGCAGTTATAGATGCACAAAAGAAGAATGATGCAAGTTATGAATGTATGATATCATTGCAGATGTACAAGAGAAGAATGATGCAGTTACATATGCACGAAATAAGAATGATGCAAGTTATGAATGTACATGCAGTTGTGGATGTACAAGAAGAGAATGCTAAAGAACAAGTTGGAGAAGGAAGCTGTAAAGCTCAAGTATGTTCCTACAGAGGAACAAGTAGCAGATGTGTTGACTAAGCCTCTATCTCATGTAAAGTTTGAATACTTTCGAGACAAGCTTGGTGTAGTCCGAAAGGATCTCTCTCAAAAGAGGGAGCATCGGTAGATGGAAGAACGATGCAGTGATAGTAACACAGTATAGAGGAAGGTAAGTCTGGCTAGAATTGTTTGGTGTGAAAGGGTTAGTAAGTAAGACGAGACTTGTTGATCCTAGGGGGATTAGTATGTCTGGCTAGACCAATTTAACCCAAGTGGATGGGTAAGCTAGGACAAGGCTTGTTGGTCCCTAGGTATTAATTCCATCTGTCTAACTAGGCTTGTTGGATCGAAAGGGTTAGTAAGTTAGACAAAATTCCTGGATGGATCTACTAGAGAACTCACCATGATGCTGCTCCGAGATAGTTAGAGGGAAAGAAGTGGTTGGTATGTCTGGCTAGGCTTGTTTGGCCTGAAAGGGTTAGTAAGCCAGACAAGGCTTGTTTGGTATCCAAGGAGATCAATCTGTCCGACTAGGATTGTCGTCCCAGAAGGGTTAGTAAGTTAGACAAGATGTTGTTGTAAGTGGTTTCAGTATTGTTATACTGATGTTGTTGAGATGATTGTTGAGATAGTTTCAGTATTCCCATACTAATATGACAAATTCAGTATTTTCATACTGATATTGATGTGGCAAGTTCAGTATTTTCATACTTATATTGATGTGGAAAAAATAGTATTTTCATACTGATGTTGATGTGGTAGGTTCAATGTTTCTATACTGATGTTGATAAGACAATTTTAGTATTTCTATACTGATGATGATGAGGCAGTTTTAATATTTCTACACTGATGTTGATAAGATAGTTTCAGTATTTCTATACTGACGATGGTGAGGTAATTTCAATATTTCTATACTGATATTGATGATGATGTTGCTTCAACACTTGTTTGTTGATGCCGATGATGTGGTTGTGGTCCCAACACCTTGTGTTGATGATGCATATATGATTTTGGTCCCAACACCTTGTGATAATAATGTTGACATGGTTAAGTCACAATCTTTTGTGTTGATGATGATGATTTTGTTTCAAAATTTTTATGTTGATGATGATGATGATGTTCCAGCATCTCTATGATGATAATGCAGATGATTATATAGCATTTATTAACGATGTTTCTCTAACACTAACATGCTAATGATGTTGTTGTTGTTTCAATATTCACATACTGACGATGTAGACGATGACGTTTCAGTATTTACATACTGATGATGCAAATGTTGACATTTTAGTATTTACATACTAATGATGCAGATGATGATGTTTCAGTATTTACATACTGGTGATGCATATGTTGATGTTTCAATATTTACATACTGATGATGTAGATGATGATGTCTCAATATTTAAATAATCATGATGCAAATGATGATGTCTCAGTATTTACATACTGATGATGCAGATGATGATGTTTTAGTATTTACAAACTGATGTTGCAGATGATGTTTCAGTATTCACATACTGATGTTGAAGAAGAAGATTCAGTGTTCGCATACTAATGTGGAAGAAGCAGATTCAATATTCACATACTAATATTACAGAAGAAGGTTAAGAATATGATTCATAATTCACATATTGATGTTGAAGAAGAAGATTCAATATTCACATACTGATGTGGCAGAAGAAGATCCAATATTCACATATTGATGTTACAGAAGAAGGCTCAGAAGATGATTTGGTATTCACATACTGATGTGGCATAAAATGATTCAATATTCACATACTGATGCTATAGAAGATGATTCGGATGATTTAGTATCCACATACTGATACTACAGAAGATGATCTAGAAGATAATTCATTATTTATATACTGATAGAAGATGATTCAACACATACAAAATATGTTTCAGTATTTACATACTGATATTGCAGAAACTGAGATCGATGATGAAGATATATGATGATGTTCCAAAACTTCCTATGACATATAGAGATTCACTAGTCAGTTGTACAGTTGTGGTAGCAGTTGCTACTGTGGTTGAATACCTTCCTAGTTAAGAGGGAGTGTTAAAGAATTGTAACTTCAGAAGATATTCCAGATGTATTGATTCTGATCCTCTTCCAGGAGATGAGTTTGGTCTTGTAAGAGTCATTGAAAGAATCAATGTAAACCTTTGGATGTAATTCAGGTAAATAGTACCCAAGTGCCAATATAATAAATGTTATTTCTGGTGTCTTGCAGGACAAGTCAGCCCAGTTAGTTAGACAAGTCGATCCTGTTAGGTTATAGGTAAAGTCAACTAAATAATATAAATAGGGAGGCACTCCCCTTCATTTGTACACATCTTACACTCAAGTATTGCGCTGGATAGAGAGAGAGAAAGAGTCTACTGTGGAAAATGAGCAACGATTCTTGTTGCTGGGTTTTACACTATACTTGGACAAATTCTATACTGAGGAATTTTTGCGGGGTTTTATCCCTTGTGGTTTCCCCAAGGAAAATATTTTTGTTCTCTTGTGTTTTTGTACTTGTCTTTCTTTCAGTGGTCCTTTGCTTATGGTTATGATATTATGATGCTAAATGTTTTAGATCTTGTATAGCCGTCTATTTCTATTGAGAGACTACTCCCAAGTTGGGATATGATGCCACTAGGGAAAAGGAAACACCTACACGATTCTCTCTCTAAACCCACAACCCATTATTGTCTCAATTCATAACCAAATTCTCACCAGAGCTCTACAGGAATATCATTCAACCATCAGAGTTATAGTACTCGTTCCAATTGCCCCACCCAACAAAAGGAATGCATTTCCCTTCTCTGATCCATAAGTCCCTCAGGAAATAAAACCATTACAGTACTTAGTAGTGCGTATAATAAGAGTCCAACCTACTGTGTGTTGTTGGAGAACCTCCTGTAGTGTTATTTCATTGAGCCTTCTCAAGCATGAAAAATTAGCAAAGCTCAATGGGTAAGGGTTCCTATCCTTCCCAACCTCTATGCTCACCTACATCCATCTCTTTTCCCCTAAAAACTACATCTTTGTTTCCAAATTCAAATTTATAGTTATGTATAGTCTAGTAATTGGCAATGAAAATGGAACGAATAACAAAAGTAAGAATTCTCTGTAGTGTAGAAATTGTTGTGTCAAAATATGCATAATGGAAAATGGATGGTAGACTCCAAAATATGAGAGAATGGTGGAAAATATAACTCACATAAATTCTGAGCATAGAAGAGGGGAATCTTACAACAATCATAGAATTGTACTCATCCCATGCTTCCATAACTACATGAGAATAATTTTCTCACCAACCTCACACATGCATTCAATGATTAGATTTAATAGTCCAAAGGTATTAATTAGCTCATTTAAGGAAAATTAAATCAATTGGGTGATTTATAAGGTTGAAACTAGACAATAGAGGATTTAATCTCCCATAGGATCCCTTTCCTCTTTCCCTCTAGTGGAATCATAACCCCTATGGTGCTCTTTACATTATATTTTATCCAATTTTATTATTTTCTCACATAATATTTACCTGGATTTTACGTCATCATGAAAATCCAACCACATGGTGCATATATACATATTTGAATCATACATGTCTAACCATTCACTAGTCGGGCCTTGGACTTGAGATTAAGACTAGGAATCCATACTAGAACATTTACATCATTTTACATAATGTAATTCAATAAATTACAAGGGCCAAAATGGGGGTATTACATTCCCCTCTCCCTTGGAATAATACCATCCTCGATGTTCTCTTTATTTTCAACAAGATTCCATTGTTACGAAGAATTTTCATCAGTCTCATGACCCTTGTAAACTTATGTTTCCTTGATCCCTAAAGTCCCTTTCATGGTGGATGGATCATTATTTCCCCTGTCTTGCGGTTATAATCTTATTTTCTGACCTCGATGCACCTTTCACATATAACATAAGGAACCCATCTCCCTAAACACATCTTTCTCCCTTTGCAACATGTTTCATCGATGCGTCCTGCCTCCATTGTAGAGCGCGTCGACCTATCTCAATGCCCCTTGTTGCACAAACAAAGTACATCGACCTCTATACGGACATAAAATGAACTTTTGATAAGGTTTTCGAGAGCAATATTGATGGATATAACATTATCCATATGATCTTGGATCTGACTCTAGTTCCCTGGTTCTTGGGATCATATTCTACCCAATTTCCTTAATCCTATCAATCTACCCCTATCCACAACGGTACTATATATTGAGGCCTTGGTCCATGGGTTGGGGGAGGAAGTCTAACACAGGTATATGTTGGAGTATTTGGTCCAGAACACTAGTGTGTTTGGTGTGCTACATTTATTTTCCTGTATGACTTGTTGGTGGAAGGAGACCATTGGGAAGAGGCTACAATGCCAAGGCCTAAATGGTTGTACCATTTCCTTTTACGTCTTTTAATACAAATGATATGTTCTTTCCCATAATTTGATTGTGTTAATCATGTTATATCATAACTCCTTGGCTATTTCGTTAGACCAGTATTATTACCACTATATCAAGCTACCTTTATCTTGTTTGTATCTCATTAGTTGCAGGTACTAGTGTGCAAAAAAATGGATTGAATTTGTGTGGAGATAGCGAGGACAAATGCCGAATTCAAGGTAAGATCTTGTAACTCCATCTATTTGTCTAATTGGAATGATCTAGGTTAAAGTATGATCTTTGTGGTGTTTTGTTCTAGATCTGAATCATTCAGGATAGAGACTTTGGTCTTTGTCCACATTGATTGAAAACTCTTAGAACAAAATTGGTGACTCTGTTGGGGAGCGTCTTAGATATCCCTCACTTGCACTGAGATCCTTAGATTTTATTTTCTTTTGTTTGATTGTTGGAATTTTTTTAGCTTCGTCGAGTCTTGAGATCGACCAGATATGTTCTAGACCCTAAATCCTGTTTAATATTCTAAGAGGTTTAGGCCTATTTTGTTTTTGTTCATTCAAAAAAAACTTTTCACAGATGTTGACACGCTCTGACTTTGAGCAGAGAGCATCTTATATCACAGGTGCATTTTTATTTTACTCACAAAGCATCGAGGATGCACCTACGTTCCTAATATAGGTGCGTCGATCCATGTGGATGCGTTGTGTTCCACAACAAGTCGCATTTATCTACAAAATTATGCAATGCATTCAAATCCCCGCTCAAGGTTGGCTTGGGTACATGTTTGAGATCTATTCATGTTAGTATTGGTCTCTGATTTTCTCCAGACCTGTTATTTACTTCCTTTACTTAGTGTTCTTGAGATTTGTTGCGGTTGTCTGTCACTCTGACTTTGCACTATAGTTGGGAGTGTTTTTAGCTTGCATTTTAAGTGAAATGAATTGTATTTTTGAAAAAAAATCACTCCTCATGGCCGAGTGAGGGGGCATGAATCATATATTCTACAATCTCTTTGACTTATATGTTTTTAACATTCAAAGAGGAGTTTATGTTTCTTGCATTGAAATTTTTTTTTGTTTCTTTGTTTGAAACCTCTTCCTCCTTTCTGTAGATAATATCATTGAAATTGGGAAATTTGCATTTCATTTTCACATGCATGTGTTGAGTTTGTTTTGAGGAATTTGGTCGATATAGTTTCAAGGGTGAGTCTATGTTATTGAATTTTTACAATTTGGGAAAATATTCTCTCTTTCTCTATCGTGTAGATAATCCCATTGAAGGAGAAATCTTGCATTCGTTTAGTAGGTGCATGGTTATGGGACAAGTCCACACTCCATTGGTCCATTTAATCATCTAAGATAAAAATAAGTGCTAGCGTACGTTAAAATTCTTAGTAAATCAAGTGATGGGTTAGAGACGTGTTTCGACGTCTTAAAACATAGGAGCTATCATTTTTTTCTTACATTGTATCTTGGGGACTGTGCGGTTCTTCCACGTACTAGTCGGTATATCGAACGACCTTTCACGTATTTTTATGGAATATAGAAAGGTTCTTTCACGTACTTGATGGTATATAGGAAGGACCCATTCGAACGGTTGTGCATCTGACAACACTACTACATATTTTAGCTCCCACGTACATTATGTATATCGAGAGACTCCTCTAGGATCCTGAAACCAACCGAGTAGACTATCGGTCGCCTTGTCGAAACAATACACCGATAAAAATGCTCGGGGTAATACTACTCATGTATTGTTCAGGTAGTTGGGTATACAACCAAAGTTATGGTCCAAAACCCCCTCGGTTTGCATTACTATTGGACCCTGCGGTATATTGCGAGTTGTGGTGACTTGACACTCCCATGAGGATTTGTCTTTTTCAACCCCACCTATCACATAAGTTTGATTATTACCGTTAGATTGAGTAGCGCTTGTTGTTTATATAGTTAATAATTCTTTAGGGAGAGAGATAGCTTTGTTACTATACATATGGCTATGCCAACTAGGACTACCAACCAAGGGACCCCTTCTCAAGAGGAACCTACTATTTTTCCTTCATTTGGAAATGTTGGTCCTCCCTTCATCACCACTTTGAATATTCCCCGATTGACTATAGGTTTATAGGTATGGTTATTCAATCCAGTAATCCTGGATGCATCCAATGTTTTGAATGGTAATTCCTCGTTGTAAGAAGACCCACCTCATGTGAACAATCCACATTCTGCACCAGATGTGTCTTCTTCCCTTTCTCCCTCTTAACCCATTGAAAGTTGCGATTCTAGTAATTAGGTGGATAAGAAGAAGAAGGAAAGGAAGATCAAGAAGACAAAGAAAAGAAAGATTAAGAAGAAGAAAGACAAACAAACAACCAAGTCTCAACCAACCACTTATTCCTGTACTGGAAGTGTCAATTTACTTGCAACAACACCTTGAAAACCCAAGTTCCCTTGAAGGATTTGTAAGGGTTATCACCTTATTAATGATTCCCTTGGTCTATCCAAGGTCTTAGAAGTGTGGTAAAAAAGATCTGAGCACCTCGTATAATCAACCTATGGTCATCATACTGATGATACCCAATCAATCAGTGACTCTCTACGAAAGAATCGAAAAGGTAGAGTCAAGAATCCATTCCTATTGTGTAAGGACATACAACTCACTTACATTTTTCCTCACATGGATGAAGCTTCGCGATTGTTGAAAAGTGTTTTCGTGCCTCAGAAATATATTATTACATTTTCACATAAAAGGAGGAGGAGGTCGACTTACAAGTGTTTTCCATGGTAATATGGCCATGGTGTTCAAAGCAAATGTTTTTAAAATGACACAATGCTTTATTGCTATTTGAACCAAATCAAGGAACGAGGTAAATGTTATATCATTTATGGTTCATGTTATTGATTGATTATTGTGTTTGAATCATTGTTTTTTTTTTGTAAATAAAAGATTGTATTACTATGAAATCACAAGTAGAGAGACGCCTACAGCCGAGGCTGTTGATCCTAGATTTGTTATCATTTTTGGCAAATAAATTATTCATTTAAATACATATTTTATCATCTTTTGTATGTTTTATGTCATGCAGATTATTATTCAACTTCAGGTATGAGTGTTTTTAAGGTTTATATAAAATTATTTTATTATTATCAATTTTTATGGTTTTATTAATTAAAAATAAGATTATTGAATCATATTTGATGTATTAATTAGTTTGTATAATTGTTTACAAGTTTTATAATCTTTTTGGGCCAAGTTAATATGCAAAACACATTCAGCCTGGTTTTTGCACAGCGTATCCAACTTGTCATTCATCCCGTTGTGTGAAAATCGCTGGTGGTTTGCCAAATGTTGAGATGTGTTGCTGTACACTCCAGTCCCGAAGCATGCTAGCAGGAAAAAGCTCCATTCGCCCTATATCAATGCACATCGTATCCAGCTCACGGCCCAGCCTTCCATTCAGCACTCCGTCCAGATCGCCTATCAGACTGCGCGCTGCTGAGAATTAATTTCAGGCATTTAAAACGTGAACCAGCTGCCAACGAACCTTTATCCATGCGTCTGGGTGATAAATCCATGTTCTAGATTGTTCACCAGCCTGCATTCTCCTTTACTCGCCACCACGTCAACCATCCATGCGCTGGACTATTGCATTCAACCCACACTCTAGAAGATGTGCTACTATGCTCTCTTCTGTTCACCATCAGTTGCCTGCTGCGATAAGGAAGGATCTTGTTCGCCACCTCTGAATATCGTTCATGTTGAAGAGAAGCCCGTGCGCCACATATGAACACTGTTCACGCTGAAGAAGGAGGATGCCTGTGCGTTGGCTTGTAAACAATTAAACACTTTAAAGATCGGCTAAATTTAGAGAGTAGTCGACCTCTAAAGGGTCGACTTGCTCATCCCTATAAAACATTATATAAAGCTGCAGCCTCTATGTGAGAGCTCAATTAGTTAGAAGAAGTCAGTCGGTTAGCAGAGTTAGGAGAAGAATTCTTGTTGTAATTTGTCCTTGAACACTGTATTTTTGTTCCGTTATTTGAATAAAGAGCTGTATGTGTTGTTGTTGAAGATTGTGTTTGAGTAAAAGTTAGCCAGGCACCACCCCTGATTGTCGAGAGGGCCCCTCATCAACCAGAGGTTTCTTTCTCTTCTTGTTTATTTATTTTCTTATTTTATGTTGTAGTTAGTTTAATTCACTGTTTGTTTTATTATTTCTATAATGCAAGTTTATTTCTGAATTAGATAACTAGATTGCATGCATAGTTTGCTTTCACTTCTGAATTAGATAGTTTGTTTTTATTTCATTTCATTTCCCGTTCAGTCTATTTACAAGTTAAATAAAATAGGTTGCTTTTGAATTCGACTTTGTTTGTTTTATTTCTATTCTGAATTATAAGTTTATGCAATTTACATTCCAGTTTATTAATATTCCATAGTTTCTTTTACGTTTATGTTTATAAATTTGTTTGAATCTATTTCATTGTTAAGTTTGCTTAATAATTAGGTTTAATTATTGTTTTTATGCATTAGGTTTGCATCTGCACGAATTTAACTGAAGATTAGCTCATTTAGGTTAGTTTTCATTTATCTTAACTATGCAGACGGTCATTCGGACAGCCTGTTCAGTCTGTTATTCAGCCCCCTTTTCAGACCCACAGTTCAGTCTGTCATTCAGCCCTTAGTTATGTTTTTGATGTTTTTATGTATTTTAAGATTGTTTTTAATTCTGTTTTGTTGATATCTGAATTATGGTTTGACTGTGATGTTTAGATATTAGTTTTATTTAACATTTGAATTAAAACCTAATTGTTTTAGGTTATTTGTTGAAGTTTTATTATTTTTCCTTATTTTTCTTTTTGCCTTGAATGTGTGTTATTGCTGATTTTGTTTTATTGCTGTATTATTTTGTATTTATGTTTCTAGATTGATTTATTTGGTTGTATGTGAGATTTAGTGTTTCCCTTAGTATGTTTTTAGGTTGTCTTTTTATGTCGTGTTAATATTAAAAGAACTTGTAGGACAAAACCTAAAAAGATTTCTTTTATTAAGTTTTCTACTTGCTTCTTTTATCAAATTTGTTTATTAAGTTTTCTACTTGCTTATAAGTTAAGTTTTTCTTGTACCCTAGTTCCCCATTTGGAGAGTTAATTGTTGATTATATTTCACTTTAAAGTTTATTTTCAATTATTTAGTTTATTAGTCTACCTCAGTTTAATTACTTTAATAAGTACATTTTTAGGAGTTTGACTTGGTTTTTCATTTTGAAAGATATTTTGATCTTTTGTTTGTTAAAATATTTACACGACACCCTCTACCTTCGCATATATTTTGTGTCAACTCAAAGCTTACCAACCCCGGTTGGTAATTAAAAAATATGTGGATTAATTTAGACATTATAACACCCAACAGAGGCCATATCAAAAAACCAGCTCAAAATATTTTACAGACCGCCCCTAAGGCACCTTTCTTCCCCAAAAGAGGGAGATCCCTGCCATGGCAGAGTTCAATCCCATAACTACAGTATTCTAACTATCAAAGTAAAAATTACTAACAACAACTGTTCCTATTGACAGAGACTTGCTAATATGACGACATGACCTTATCATAACCAAGAACATAAAATCAAGGCAGAAGGTTGAAACTAGGGAAGCCCATGTTTGGCACCTGACTGCCCTCATGTTGCTGAGACGTGCCACCAGATTGCTCCATTCCCCACCCTCCAGACCGTCGACTGGGACCACCATCCCGAGGTTGCTCCATCCCCGAATGATAAATGCCAATTCCCATCTTTAAGGCAATTTGGTCTACTTTACGGTGCATTAGGCGATAGTCGTCACTGTGTTCATAGAGCTTCCTCTGCATCATTCGACACTCCGCATGGTGTTCCTTCCATGCTTAGACATGCACCTCGTCCCCCTCCGCCTTCACTGCAACTTCCTCCTTCTTGGCCTCCATATTAAGAGTAGCATGCGTGACCATATTCATGATGACCCAATACAACATTATTAAATGATTATGGGACGAAGCCCTTCCTGCTGTAGAGCTCAGGTCCACGACCTAATCCTTGACCTCCACTCGAACCTCCTCAATCGACATCCTCTTAAATTTCTCCCACAAATCCTTTTCCATTCTCTCCGTATCCTTGCGGTCCAACAGGGGAACGCGGTCCTTGAAAAATTTCACTGCCGCCTGGGCTTGGAGTTGCACCTGGGTGGCACTACCCTTCCCTCTCTTGGCCACCCCTTCCCCTTGTAGTGATTCAATACCGAAGTGTCACAAGTGTTGAGCTTCCCATAACCACCCCGAGGAGGAGCCATCTCACTCTTCAGTCGCGAACCCCTCACAAAGATCTTCTGTCCCTCCCACAAACTCTCCCTCCCCAAAATAACTAACAGACCAGCGTGTTGCTTCCATAGAAAATGGATGATGAACCAAGCAACCGGATAGATATTAATAGGAGGAGGGGAATTCTTTACCTTAACGGTTATGTACATATCGTTTATCTCCTTGATCCAGTAATCACCCTTCCCTATACTCAATAGGAGTTGAAGCATCATTCCTTTCATCATATCCAAATCCTTTCCACTTAGAAAATCTGTCCCTCCCACCCTTCCCTGCCGAGAGCCATACCCAGGATTAATGGTGAGAGGACTGGCATGGATTATAATGTGCATTACCTTCATTGCTATGCATGGCACCGATCGGGATCTGTGGATAGCTCCCTCCATCCCCTATCACCACCTTTATTATCCCTCACAACATCCCTCATCTGTCCTCTCAAGCTGACGTCTTGCTGGGCCAAATTTCGAAACCTGGGTACCCATTGAGCCACTCCAAAGGCCTCAAACCGTCCCATCATGTAGGCCCCATTCTCCCCTGCACCAACGTTTGCCAACATGTTCGCCACCTGGTTCGCTTCCCTTCTAACATGGTGAAAAGAGACTTCCAGATGGGATATGACCAGGCCACGAAGGACTTCCAGCCTACTTTCCAGATGCCAACTAGATGTAACCTTCTTAATTATTTTCCCGTTGGAAAGCTCCTTCACCATATGAATGAGTATGTTCGAATCCCCTTCTATCATCACCTGGATCCACCCTTCCCTAAGCATCATGTTGAGACCCTGGAGCATGCCTTCGAGTTCCACGGAGTTGTTGGTATCAAAGCCAATTGACCCATAGTAAACTCGAAGAATGTCCCTTGCTGAATTTCTACAAACTCCCTCGTATCCTGCTTCTCTAGGGTTACCTTTCATCACCCCATCGAAATTTATCTTATAAACTAGGAACGGAGGCAGGGACTAGGATGAAGGGCTGAAGACTCTACAAACCTTTTCACCTTTTCAGAGGCCATCAAGCGTCCCTGAGGTTAACCCCCATCCCTCCGCAATTATCCTCTCTGGGACATTGAATTCTTTGTCTTCGTCATCCCACTCCATAATGTGAATTGTCTCAACTAGGTTCGAGGTGAGGGTTTTCCACACTTCCTTCTGCGTATGTTTCTTATCCCAGAATATTCAGCCATTCTGTTCCTTCCAAGTCACCCACAACACCTGTCCCAGAAAATTTTTCCACAACGTGCTCATAATGCGAGTTTTGAAATCTTTTGGGTTCCAATCCCACAGCGTTTGGCCCAGGTTCTCCATGCATCTATTGCTTTGTCGAAAATACTGAGCCCTCCTATCCCATAGTTTTGAAGATAACAAGCAAGAGTTCAATAGGTGGTTCATGCTCTGCTCTTGGCACTTGCATAGGGCCCATTGGGACGGGCCTAACATTCCTCTTATTCTCAGATTTTCCCCTGTTAGTATTCTGTGGTGGGAAACTAGCCAACAAAAGGTGGCTACCTTTGGCCAGGGATTGGTCAATCAAATCTTGGTCCATATCTCATCCTCCACCTCTTGTCTTCTTATCCTAATATTGTATGCCTCCTTTATACCGAAGGAACCTTTCTACGTGTAACCCCATCACAGGGTGTCTTCCCCATCCTTGTGCAGAATGCACCACTCCTGGAGCTCATTCTGGAACACACAGAGGTCTTCCTTCGAGATCCTCTCATCACTTCCGTGCGGATAATCCCATTGTCTCTGGTCCCCCTGGATACCCTGTTCCTAATAGTGGTATACCTTTGTTTTTCCCTCCACCATCCCTTTGGATCTAATGTGCTGCCAACATGGACCGTTCGCCAATATGGGGAACTGGTTCCATGAGTCCCAGAAGTTGGACTCATTCCCCACTTTGAACTCCCAGAAACTGTGATCCTGGACTATCTTCTTACCCACCAGAGCCTTCGAACAAATTTGAGATCTCGGGGGTTCCTCATTGAATCTTATTAGCTGGGATTTTGGACGATCCCTCGTATACCTTATTTTCCATAGCTTGGCCCATGGTTCCTGCTCACAATTACACCATCTCCACCATATTTTGGTGCCTTGAAATTCCCCCGTGATTTTAAGATAACAAAGACCCAGCCCACCTTTTTCCTCCCAGCTAACCAGATAGAATTTGGCCTTTGTTTCTATACCTGCCCAGAGGAAGTTTCGCTGGATGCTCCTAATCTCTTTGCTAACCGCCTTGGGGGTTGAGAGGATAGAGAACATGTATACTGACATGGCTTGGAGGATCAAATTTACCAAGACCAGTTGACTAGGCGGGTTCAGGGGTTTGAGAACCTAGCTTGATAACCTACCCTTGATCCTGTCGATGAGATCCTGCCAGGATGCATTGTTGATGGTTCCCTTGCCCAAGGGAACACCAAGATACTTAGAAGGGAAGGAACCGTTGGTAAATCCCATGATTTTGACTATAATCCATTGAGTGATGGGAGAAGTATTTAGAAAAAATACCTAATATTTCGCATCATTGACTGCAAGCCTCGACACCTTGGCAAAGAGCATTAAACTCCTTTTAAAGGCATGGGCTTCTTGGACTGAAGGGTGCCCCATAAGCATCGTGTCATCCATGAATTGCTGGTGAGTCTGTTTTTCCATACCCTCGTGGAGCGAGAGTCCCCGTATTCCTCCCTCCTCCCCCTAAGTTTGGATGAGTTCGCTCAGGCCCTTCGCCATTAGGACAAAGAGAAAAGGGGAGAGCGGGTCTCCCTACCATATCCCCCGAGTCAACGCAAAGAGCTTCATTGGAGATCCATTTAGAAAAATCGAGAAGAAGGGAGTGGTGACTAGAGCCATGACGCATTCGACCCATTCTGAGCTAAACCCATACGCTCTCAGGATTTTCTCCAGGTATTTCCAACTGAGCTTGTCATAAGCCTTGGTTATGTCAAGCTTAATGAGCATCCCTAGCTTTCTCCTCCCTTTCAGAGAATGGAGGATCTCATGGACTGCTATGCTCCCATCCATAATCTGTCTTCCCTCCACAAAACCTGATTGTTTTGGACTGATCAGGCCAGGGAGGATGGTTTTTAGTTGATTCTCTATTACCTTGGATATGATCTTATAAATCACATTACAGAGGGCAATGGGCCTAAATTTGTCTGGGGTGTCTACCCCCTCCCCCTTTGGAATCAATGACAAGAAAGTAGCATTGAAGGATTTTAGGACCCCTCGCTTGCTCCTTGATTCTTCAACAATTGACAAGACCTCTTCCTTGATCATGTCCCAGAAGAAGTGGAAAAATTAGTTGTGAATCGATCCGGACCAAGAGCCTTCCCTTGGGCCATATAACTCACTGCTTCTTCCACCTCCTGCATGGAAATGGGATTGTTAAGCATATCATTGTCCTCCCTGTTCACTTTTATGGGGATGAGATCACTGATCAGAGCAATGCACCGTTCTCTATCATTGTTGTCCTCGGTCATGATGCCCTTGATATAGGTCGTTAGTTCCTTGTCTACCTCCCCCCTAGTCTCCACCTGGGATCTATCTAGTTTCTTGATCTTATGGATCTTTGAACCTAATCTATTATGGACCACAAAATTGTGGAAGAACTTGGTGTTCTTTTCTCCCTCCTGAAGCTATTTGACTTTGGACTTATGCTTCCATAATATCTCTTCCTGTCTCTCCAGTTATAGGAGGAGATCCTTCTCTCTCTCTTTCATCTCCATGTTCCATCCAGACTCCATTCCCTTCTATTGAATTAAGTCAATGTCCTGGATAATCCTTTTTTGTCCTCAAATATATTGCCAAAGTCCTCTTTGTTCCACGTGCATATCCTGGCTTTCAATGCCTTGAGTTTATGTTGAAATTTGTACATCTTGGTTCCCCCCGGGTTGTCCAGTTCCTAACACCATTTCTCCACCAGTCCCTTAAAGTCCTTATGTTCTAGCCAAAATTGCTCGAATCTAAAGGGCTTACTTAGGATGGCATTTGACCGGTCTTGCTCAATACTGATTGGCCAATTATCCAATCTTGCTGCTGGGAGTACACTTATCCTTATCTCCCCCATCCCCTGACAATTTTTTCTGACAATAGGAATCTGTTTAGCTGTGAGGAAACGAAGTGCTCCCCTCCCCTTTTATTATTCTAAGTGAACCACCCATCCCCTGTCTCCAAATCTGCCAAAGGTCCAAGGGTAAGAATCTCCCTGAATTCTTCTTGGTACTTTTCCAGTAACCTCCTCCCCCCTTCTTTTCCCTGACATAGGTAATCAGATTGAAATCCCCACCAATGATCCAGTTCCCTTCCTAGGCCATAATCCTCAGCCTTCACCGATGATGGAGGAAGGTCTACTTATGGGGAAAGGCACTAGGCCCATATGTATTGACTAGGGTCCCATTGACCCCAGTCCCCAAAACTTTGAAGGAAGCCATCAGGGAGAACCAGCTAGCTCGCCACTATGAGAGTTCTATCATCCTTGGGTGCCATAGAATCTCCACTCCCCCCCCATGCCTTCTATATCTATTGCCATTACCTCGCTGCCCTTCCTGATTTTCTGTCCCAATCTCAACAAGGCTTCATAGCTACATTTGGTTTCTTGTAAGAATAATACTTCTGGTTTTTCCTGCCTAATATTCCTACTTAGGGTTTAAATATTTCTTGGGTGGTTACACCCCCTAATATTCCATGAGATTATCTTCACTGGGTAACCTTACTTACTACATAAAAGGCCTCCCTTATCGTCGGGTACTGTCCTGATTCGATCAGCTTGACTCCAATCACCACTATCCTCTGCTTGTTCATCTTGTGCCCCCGCTTTAGACCCTCCTCTGGTGATTTCCTGTTGCTCCCCTTCACAGGCTCTACGTTGATCCCCATATCTTGGGAAGCTGTAGATATGATGATGGATTTCTGGAGGAGTTTTACTTGCTCACAGGAGACATATCATTTTCCCGCCTTTTCGTACTCCTTCTCTATCACATCCAGATCCAAATCTACTAGTTCCATATCTTCCACATCATCTTCGTCCATTTCCTCCCCCCTGCTGATCTCCATGGACCTGTCCTTGATCAGTTTGATCTCTTCCTCCTTCTTCTCCTTCTGGCCGGCTTCTCCATTATCCTCTTCCCCCAAGATCTGAAAGGGATTCGAGCTTCCCGGGGCTTTCTCGACCACTTCCTTCCATAGTTCCCCCCCCCCATTGTTCTTTCCCCGTCTCTTACTTTTAACCTGCGTGGATCTCTAGTTGGATTGCCTCTCTTCCCATTCTTGGTCTGCATCCAACTTCCCCTGGCTCCTCTTGGGGAAGTTTCTTCTAAAATGACGATATTAATGGCAGATTTTGCAGCGGAATGGGAGCTGTTCATAGTCGATCTGTTGAATCCACTCCTCATCCTCCTAGTTCAAGCTCACTGCCTCCGGGTGGTCCTTAGACAGATCCATGTAAACACATATATGAGCATAGGTCATATACCTCTGCTGCCTAGTTTGCTAGGAAATATTCACAAATTCTCCTATGGAATTCCCAATGTCTTTTAAGATTTCCAGATCCCAATATTCTCCCGGGAGACCTACCAACCGGATCCACACAGGAGCAACCGTTAGATATTTTGTTTCTGGGTTAAATCGTTCCTTCCAGGGGTGTAGGTATAACTCGACCGAAAAAAAGAAATAGGGTCCCCCCTTCAGAACTCTGTCTCTATCCTCCTGATTGAAGAAAATGATGGTGGAAAATCCCTTTTCCCCTAGGTGGAGGTCATAGTGGCCTTTGGGCTTCCAGACGCCCTGGATCCACCTTACCATATCTCTGTCTTTCGGCCATACTCCCACAAATTTCCCGATTAGGTCCTTTTCCTTCCACATCTTGACTTTCCCTCGGATTGTCTTCGACCGAATCTGAACATCAGGGAAATTCTGGGCCCTTGGGAGACATCCTCTCTGGCCAGATATTCTCCCCCCTGCGTTCCTCCCTTCACCCCATCCGAGTCCCCGTTGTCTCCTTCACTCCCACTCGTCGCCTTGCCTCGGATCATTGCTCCTTCCATGGCTACCCACGGGGGGGGGGGGGGGGGGGGGGGAAGGGATAAAAGCCCCCTCCCCACCCTGAGCTGAAAAACTGCGCTACCACACCCAATTACTCCTTCTGCGTTCCTAGAAATTCACCAAGCCCTCCGCCAATTAAAGTCAAGTCGTGTTTGAATCATTGTTCTTATTAGTTTTATTTTATATTTTTTCTAGTTAGCATACTATGTTTATATATTTTCTAATTAACATACCATGTTGTAGATGTAGGTTATGGTAAACATATTGATGTAAAGCAGGTAATATAATATACTACTTATATGTTTATTTTTTATTATTTATTTTTTTTAATGTTTTTTTATCAACGGTTTATTAATGTTCTAATTCATCTTGAATTTAGGTTGTTTGTAGGATTCCACATCGCCTAGTCGCGGTTGTTCAATGATGCCTATTATGACTATCCTAACCCTTTTAGTTCTATTAAAAAAAAGTATCGAGTTTGGAGAAAAAAATTAAAATTTTGATGCATGATACATCTAAAGAAAGTATGAAATGATAAAACATAATTTATTGGAAAAATAAATTAGTACAACATATGAAAATTTAAAATTTGTTTTGATAAATTGGTTTAATGTTATCAACATATTTTTTTTTTTATGAATTAAAGTACATAACATAAATTTGTTTTATTTATAGATGTTATTGATATCGGACGCGTTGGGAATAGGGATAGCACACCTACATCTACTTCTAATGCCTCTACTCATGGTGGTTCTTCTAGTGCCCCTAATCCTAGGCTTGTTGTTGGTGCCCCATCTAGTACGATATCTAGCACTACTCTGACCTCTATTCCTGGTCCTTTTGATCACCTTGCATCAGATGTTGATATGAGTGCATCACTAGGCATAATTGTCACGAAAAATAGTGAATTACCTATTACTTTACATATGGATGAATAACTGGTCCCACTTAAGGGATTAAAATTTAATGGTATTTACTAATCTAGTATATTTATTTCATTTTACACGATGATGAATATTTTTATATCCATATTCTAAGTCTTATCATAATATATGTTTGTAATAGAAGGAATTTATTTAGAGTTGCATGAGAAGGAATTTTCTCTTTTCGCAACAAAAATAAGAAATGACTATAAATATCAAAGCTAGAGTTTGAAAAAAGAGCTGATGAAATAGATGATCCAACTTTCTGGTCAAGTATCCAACCAAAACATGGTTGATTATATGGTAGGAAAGTATTTGAAATTAATGTTGGACAACTACCGCACTAGTATGACACTATATCCTAATTATGAGCATCCTACACTAGTTCCTATAAATGAGTGCTAAGGAGAGGAAGATGAAAAAATAGGAATGTTTTCAAAAGATGGAGAGTTGGAAAGGTAAATAGGATACAATATACATTGAACTTATAACTATGCATTTGACCTGATTGACTAAATCACATTAACATGCACTCCAAACTTTTCGTAGGCTCAAAAACACTTTGAAGGTCACCAAAGCTAGATTGGAAAAGGTTGGGTAGCACAAACTTGACCAGGGAGGATTTGTTGAAATAAAAGGGATATACGTAAGTACTTGTAAAATTTAAAAGATTTCATTATTGATTTGTTCAATTATAATTTAAAATATTTCATTATTGAATTATGCTATTTTATGTAGTCAACTGACTATGGTGTTACGCCCACCAACAACGATCTAAAGTTTCCTTGAAAAGAAGATATAAATCCTCCGTCGAAATGAAGAAAGACGAGGCACATAATACTTCTATTGTTAGTGAGGAGGTAAATACGTTTGTATTTTGAATGGTTATAAATAATAAATGTGTTTATGGTTTATGGATTATAATATAAGTGTTATTGCAAGCACATGAAGATTTTTTAGGGATGAAACACCCATTTTTAAGGATGATGGTGATGATCAACTAGAGGTTGACCATACCACTGTGTCTAGAACACCAACTGATATTAAAAATGTGACTTAGATATTATATATTTTACGTACATATAATATAAATGAGGTGACTTATAAATGGTTTGTTTTGATTGTTGATGTGGGTTCCTACTAATCAACCACATGCATGAAGGTGCATTTTGCATACTCAACAACCACTAATTGAATCGAGAGAACGAGAGCATCAAGAAGGAGTTTCCAACATAAAAATTGTGGAACTTCTTTAAAAATAAAAATAAAAATAAAAACTAGAAAGAAATAGCGTAGTAGAGAAGTGTGTTGTATGATTGACACATTATAACCTATACATTGTACTTTTGATATTATTTAGTGTAACATTTAACATTGTTAAATATGATGTTTTCACTGTTTTCCACTCCGTTGTGTGTGTGAATTCCTTACTAATTAAATTAGGTATGTGGGAATGAGAGTGATGTGAGGGGGGAGTGTCATATGGGATTCCACCTTCTCATGGGAAACCTCATCAATAGAGAACAAATCATTCTCAAATGTAAGAAAATATCAAGGTAGTAACATAACAACCACACCATTAACCAATTAATGAGATCAACCTTTAAATATATTATAATTAGGTTTTCATGATCAAGTTCTTTATTTTCTTCCCTTTTTTCATATGCATATAAAATAAGATGGAAATGAATATTTGTGGCTTATGTTGGAGATTTAAGTAGCTTTATTTAGTCATTTCTCATTTCACAATCATTAGTATAGTTGGTTGTTGCAAGATCATTGTCCTTCTTATGTTTTATTGCCAACTCTATGGTTGTCATGATGATTTAGGTTTTCCCCTTTAGAATTTTTACAATATCTTACATGATTTTGTGCATGCTTATTTTTCCTAATGAGTCCATCATATAAACTTCTTATTCTATCATGATTTCTTGTAGGTTTTATGTTAAATAAGACCTCACTCCTGAGTCCCTTGAATATGAAAGGACATAATTATTTTGGTTGACATCCATTGTGACAGTGCAACGGTGGTACATATGGTTTATAAATGAAAGTTTGTCAATTTAGAAACTACATAATACTAAAAAATCCTTTGGAATGTGTTTGGGACACAATTCATTCCTACTTTTCATTATGTATGTGTTTATCTAGGAATTGGAAGGACTCATTAGCTTAGCCCAAAAGTGCATTCAATTGATTTTTTTTATTGGTGATAAATGGGACTCAAGCTTGGAATAATTGGGGATAGCATAGAGGTTTGTACTAATCATGATTCACAAAACAATACCATGATGTATATTTGTTGGTTCAAATAGATTACACATACATGTGGCCTTTTACTAACTTCTTCCACCATGTATTTAAGAGCTTTCCCCTCCCTTATTTTTTAAGAAAATTCTCAACTTCTCTCCAATAAATTCTTGTGCAACTCAATTTTTCATGTTAGATTGGAATCTCTCATCTTCAATGGTACCCTCCATAGATACACTAGGATGGAAAACCATTATTTATTAACCAAGGAAATGATGTATCAAAGAGAACTATGTCAAAAATAAGAAAATAAAGATTGATATCATTAATAATCTATCCAAAGTAATGAGGGTTTATGATGTGGAGAAATGAAAATGATATGATGCAAATTTATGTTAATATTCCTAAGTGCTTCCAAGCACGAGTGTTTAATTTAGTATAGTTCCTAAGATTATAGGCATAGACACTAGGATTCACTCATATTCAAAACCACAATATCTTAGTATTGAAAAAACAACCATATAAGGTAGGTTGTCTTATACCATTTTCTTACTATTGACCACTTATATGACTCCTTGTATGCCACTCTTAAACATTAATGAGGTTGAAATCTAGGCCTCAATATAGAATTATAGAAGTTGTTAAAAGTGGTACAATTCCATGTGGATCTTAGGGACCTAGATAATGACTTGCAAGACTAGACTGACATGACTTGGTGCACTATTATACTAAGAGAGTATAAAAGAAGGCTCTTCACCATTAAATATCACATCAATATTCATTGTTCAAAGGTATTCAATTTAGAAAAGAATCTACATTGATCTAAAATCTATTTCACAAGGTAATTGATTTGCTATGAACATATCTTTCCATGTAATGCAACCTAAGAGGTCAGACTAACATAAGAAACAAATCCATGGCCACACAAATTCCATTAGACAAAAACACCAAAATAAGTGTTCTAGGGACATGTGCCATCCACACTAAAGGAACTATGCTCCTTGAATTATTGGGTAAGAAATCCTTTTTCCTATTGGTCAGTCCCCCATAATTAAAAAATAGGAAAATATAACTACTTTGAAATCTATGAGCAACTTCCAATGTCTCTTCAAACTAAGAATCCAATTATAATCCTTGCACTCCAGTCATCAAATTTTATTCGACTATATTTCCATAGGCATGTAGTAGAGCCATGAATAAAAATAGGTTATATTGTATTTTGTAAAGGTTTTAGACAACCTCATTTCTAGTCCTTACATGAGGCTTGGGGCTTGACCATGCATCTTAAGAATATGGTTATGTAGAAATTAGTATCTGCATTCATTCCTATATAAATTTATTGATAATGACTAGATTAAATTTTCACTTATGTCCTAGCCAAGGATCCATTTCATTGTCTCACTATTAAGCAATTCTTTAGCTCATTGTATGTCTCTTTTGGACATTTTTGAGGCTAAAAGCCAAGATTATTTACTAAATATTTGTCTTTCATGTAGCAGAAGAGGGGACAATGATAAACAATGATCATTGAATGGAGATACATAATTCCCTCCATGATCAAAATTGCTTTATTTCCTCATATATCTTCCAAATTATTTTCAAAACAAAAGTGACAACAATTTGCACCCAAATAAGGGTGATCAATAAAGATCAAATATATTTATCCCACTAGTATTTCTTTTCAATGTGGTTCCTTCGTGGGTTTGAATATGAGAACCATCTTCTAGGCCTCATTAACATTGATGGATTTCACTACAGATGTCACGAACAACTAATGTCCAGTTCCAATTTCAAACTAGCTTCTACCAATTATACCAAGTTATTGTAACGATCCATAGTCGTCCTTTGCATTTTTTGTTACTTTTGTAAAAAGAATGTACATTATCCCTAACATTTCTTAAAGGATGAAGCAAGAATTTAGATAAGGGAAAGAATCAAAGCAGATTTTATATCTTTAGTTGAATATTATGATACAATGCATTTTAACAAACCGTCAAATTGGCTATTATAAAACATTTTAAGGGTTGACAATAGAAATTATAATCAAAGTCAACTCATCAAGTAATCAAGTGTTAATATCAACTTCTTGTTGTATACTATCATAAGACCCATATGCATCTCACTAAACAATAGAGATCTTTACTCTATAAAATTGTTAAAAAATTTCACTTCTCTTATTTGTAGAAGTGATCTTCTCTTGAATTCATCCCTAATTTAACGTGTGTATTTTTTGTCATTTTTATTACGTCCCCCATTTGGTGTAACTCAATAGCACCAATGTGTATATTTTCTCGTCTTTAGTACATTCCATGTTTGGTTTAACTCATTGGCACCCTTTTTTGGTTTGGTCATTTGTCTTTACTCTAAACTTACTTGCTCTATGTTGAATAGAACCTATGCATCATTGAAGTATGCATTTATGTCCCTCCTACAAATAGTGAGAACCAAAGATCCCTAACATTTGTTCAAAGTTGTGTGTCTACCTTATGAACTCTTAGGTCCATTCACATACCAGTATTGTCTAGCTTATATTATAAGAAACAAATAGTGGAGATAAATCCATTATCTAATATAAGATTTTCTTGGTGCTCCTTAGCTACTTTTGATCTCATCCTCTTTCACATAGCATTATCCAAAAAATATATTCCTTTTTCATCATGTATACTAACCCTACATCTTACACTTCAGTAGATGGTGTAGTCTACATTATCTTTTAGTGATGACAACACACTAAAAGCTGGGAAAGGACATATAACAAGGCTCACATCAACCATCAATCATAAGAGTAGGAATGATATACACATGTTTCTCAACTCTCTTCTTTATCTTAGATTTTTTCTTGCATGAAATCTAGTCCTACTAGTACATTATAAGCATTAACATCACCTTCATTAATCTTACTGGTTTAATGTTATTCGAAGAGACTAGTTTTCACACACAATATTTGCACTCATTTGTTATCCTTTATGGAGCTTGATGACCATCTTAGTTCATGATCACTAGGGCTCTTTAGTCATACCTACATGCTTATTAGGTTGTGACCTATTAGTATGTCGATATCCGTACCTAGAACAGTGATCAATTTTTAGTCCCAAACATTTTTCTTGGTTCATGGCTATTGCACGTAGCTTAAGCGACGTCTTAAGCGTCAAATGGAAAGGGACGATGTAGGATCAATGTGTCTTAAGTGATGTCTAGGACTCCGATTAGACATCAATACTATGGCACAATCATTGAATTGAAAGTAAGTGGTGTCGATTGTACATCACTTAAGCCTACGTCTTTTCTATCAGTTAAAAATCGACCCAACATCACTTAAGAGAGATTTTTTTTTCTTTATTCAGATTTGTGGGTTGGTTTTGAAGTTGTTGACCAAACATCGACATCACGTCGATGAGACATAAAACAAGTGATGTCTAGCTATAATTATTCAATGTCTCTTAAGAGACATTAAAGTGACGATGCATCGACACTATGTCTTCGACGTGTAGTCGATGAGGAAAAAACTAGTGTTTGACATTTAGTTGGCATTAAAAACGTTGAATGAATGTCGAATTTAGACACCAAAATTAGTAATACAAGTTTAGTTAATGGCTTACCTCATTTAACTTAAATGAGCAACACCTCGAAACCTCTAACTTTACACTTTAAAAACTTGTCACACTAAACTATTGAAACAAACTTATTCATTAATCATTCTAACTATGAATGACCCAAACCCTAATATTTTGAAATTATAAATACTTTTGTCATCCATGACCTCCACTTTATAGAATGGAAGAAAGCTCAACCATTCATTCATCCTCCACGAGAGGCCCACAACCCTTTCATTTTCCTTAAGTCACCCACCCAACGTTTGCAATTCTTTCCTATGAGGTACTACAACATACATGTCAAGTGTCAAGTGAAGGTTCGAGGAGAGATCTGGATTACAAGAAGACAAGTGAAACTGAAAGTTCTATGTTAGGTGAGATATGAGGTACTATAGCATTTGAAAATATATAGGACGTCAATATACTTTTAGTAGGTAAGATATCATATAAGTGTCGTTAATAAAATCTTGGTGGGTAAGATATCATAGTAATAACATCATTTGAAGGGTCGAGACCTTTTAAAAATGAACTTAACTTGTGAATATTTAATATTGTTGATAGTGATTTACACACCCTCTCTCTAAAGATTTTATGTGTCACTTTTCCAAAACATTAGAACTCCTACTTTCATCATCATTATTTCCTAACCTAACAAAAATATGTACAACTATTTTGCATATTGTAAAGTCTTCAATTATATCGATGTAAAATCTTGTTTATTATCTAAAATATTGGATAAATTATTTCCCTAAATTAACCCTTATACAAATTTAGTTGAGTGACAAAAAGTATGACCCGTGTCATGCCGTACTTGATGTAATGTTTCCATGTTCAATAATTTTATAAGGCAAATAATGCACCTTATACAAATTTAGCTGAGTGACAAAAGTATGACAATGTGTGTAGTGCCTTACTTGATGCAATGTTTCCATGTTCAATAATTTTGTAAAGCAAATATTGCAACATTACTATGGAGGCAAGGTTGTCCATAAGCATGAAATTTGTTTATAGTTTGTGGCTAAAACACATGTGATTTCTTTTTGTAACATATCAACACGTAACTAGCATGAAGAATTAAGGTATGTGTAGGGGGATGTGTGAGATAATTGTTTTATGTATGCATTATGTTAATTAAACAATATAAAATCTCAAAGCATTGAAACTATGTTTAAGTAAAGGTATTTATATTTAAATATAATATTGTTTTGTAAAATGTGTATTTGTGTGTCAATGTGTATACACAAAAAAGAAAAGGACAATATAGAATTTTTAGCATATATACAGAAAGAAAATAAATAAATAAGTAATTGGTATTAGTTAATGGAGATTTTGTATAATTATACATAGATATTGGAAATTATATTTCTCTTTTTTTTTTCAAAAATAAAAATAAAAATAAAAATTGCTTCTTATTCGAAACTATTTCTTAATTACATTTCTCTTTATTTTCAAAAATAAAAATAAAAATTGCTTCTTATTTGAAACTACTTCGTAACTTAGTATGAGTTAAATTATGCATTAAACTTATGAACCATGTTGATTTGGTGGTCACATTTTCCTGTAAAAAATAAAATTTATGATGATTAAAGATTTTGATTACTTTTAATTTACATTCACACAAACTAATAGTATGCTAATTTAAGATCATGTAGCATTATAATTATAATATTAGTAGTAATATTTGAGTTTGAGTATGAATACGATTTGAAAAAAAATATGTAAAAAAAAATCTAGTATTATTAAAATACATAAATTGTCATTTTATAAGTAAAAGAATGCATTTTTAAAATCCAAAATATAAATGTCTATTCAATTTTTTTGAAGTAATATTAATTCTTTATTGTAAATAAATTTCAACCTATCTCAAATTTAAAACATAACATAGGATGTAACATACTGAAAATATAGTTTAATAGGTAAGTATGGGCTCATGATCTCATTCTATATTTTTTTTTAATGTTGATTAAGTAATGAGTGTTACTTAAATGTTTATTTAAAAGATTACGTCAAACAATACTCACAAATTTGTTTAAAATGATTCCTGTTTTGGAATTTCATTTTTTTCAATGTGATTTGAGTTTATATTTATTTATAAGAAAATCAATATAGGATGAAAGTAATTCTTGTTGAAATTCCATGTTTATCTTAACAATTTAATTTTAAATTGGTATCCATTGAATTTTTAAAGTCAACTTTACCTATCTTATCTATACTATGTCAAATATTTTGCAAATTTCAAATTCCAAATACATTTATGTATAAGAATTCCCAATACTGTCCAATCTTGCTACTATGGTTATAATGACAACATAAAATATAGTGCTCAATGCAATTGTGGTATTTTCACCTTCTATGTTGCAATTAACCTCAACAACTATTTATTTAATGTAATTAATGGTTTTTCATTCCCTAATAGTGGATTCAAAGCTTGTTAATGGCCATAGTCTTTACTCATAAGCCATATGCAAGGCATTTTATGCCATTAGGAAAAAAAAATCATGTAATAATTATGGTTTCTTTCATACTATAAATTTTTCCCTACTCATGGATTCAAAGTTTGTTAATTTTGATGCATTATGTCTATATGCCAAATACAAGGCATTTTTTACCATTGTAAAATTTTCATATTGTTTGGAAAACCATGGGAGTTAGAAATTTGTGGTTTCAAAAGGAAGTTATGGTCCTTAACCCTTAAAATTCAATCACAGACAATATATTAGAAATGCTTAACACTTATTCAATATCAAAGTCATTGAGTCAGGAAAACTTTGTAAAATGAAATTAGAAATGCTTAACACTTTATTCGATATCAAAACCCTTGAGGTAGGGAAACACCGTACAATGATCCTTTTATGGAAATATTAACTCTTGTTCACTTGTCTCTTCAAGGGATCAACCTCTTGATGACATAAGCACCAATACATCTCAATACATTGCTTGCTTCAACCTATTAGGAAATTTCTACATAAGGAACTTCTAGTAGGCAATTAAACGCTATAGTAAGCCTTCTTACAATTATTGTAGAACTTTCTATTAAGCCTTCTTATAATTATTGTTATTCACACTATATCTAGTTCGCATCCCTTATATAATAGAGATGGTATTGATACATATAAACCTTTCTATCTACTTAAGGGGGTTAGGGTAGGACCCTAACAAAGAACATTAGAGGAAATTTCAACTCAAAATGGGCCTCCTAAGGAAAATTAATAAAATAATTGTTAAAATAATAAAATAATATTTATTAATTTTGGAGGAAGAAAAGAAAAAACTATTTTTTTTGTTCATATTTTCGACATATCTCCCTGTGTGTTTACTCAAATTTCGATCGGGAGAGCTCGTCGGATGTGGAATTAAATTCTGCATCCAACGAGTACCCACTCGGTATACTTTTTACCGGCCTCACTACCCCAAAAACAAGAAATACCTGAAAAAACGTGATGATGATGTCATCATCACATTTTTTTCCCCAGGTATTTCTTGTTTTAGCGTAGCGGAGCCCATAAAAAGTATGCCAAGTGGGTACTCGTTGGATGCAGAATTTAATTTTGCATTCGACGAGCTCTCTCGATCGAAATTTGAATAAAAACACAGGGAGATATGTCGAAAATATGAAAAAAAAGTAGCTTTTTTTATGATACCTATCCCCAAATTTATATTAAAAAATTGTTTAAGAGGTGCTACCTTTTTGAATTTTAAATCATTTTGATTGGCTAATACATCATTACATGGAATTTGTATTATTTTTGGAAGGCCCATTTTAAATTGAAATTTCCTCTAATGCCTCCACATCGTTGCTTTGTTCCTTACCAACTAACTCACACAACTTTATAGTTTTCCTCAAAACTAACATTACCAAGGATTCCAATCTATCCAACTTTCCTCTGAAATAAATAATTCCACCTTGACCACACAATGCTTCATTGTCACATATGTCTTTTTGGTCAGTTTCAACAAAATATGACTAAATCACACCACCACTCGCTTTGATGCAACTATAGAAGAATCCTTCACCAATTTGATGGCTACTTCTATTAACCTCATTATGGACATACATGACATTGGACCCAACTTTTTTTATTGTTGTTATTAGCAAAATGCAATGTATGGGTGCTTCAAAGAATGCCAAACAATGCAAGTGTGGAATTGGTGTTGTCTTAACATTCCTTCAAAAGACCTTCCCTAAGGTCAATTCGTTGTCGTCCAAGGGGATCAATATCAAATATAAGGTGCCAACCCATTCACCAAATTTTAAAGGTGTTGAATGAATCATCCCTACTATAGTCTTCACCTACGAGTTAACTTCCTTGAAGAAAGCCTCATTCTTCTCAAATTTGTGATGAAATCTCTTCATCATTCACTTGATTATAAAATTGTGAATGGTACTAAATTCTATCAAATCCATTACTTTCATCCCACCCACAACCATGTTTTCCAAGCAAGGATCATCCACATCTTGGTTCTGCAACACTCTTTATTGACTCCATGTCATGATCTTGCCTACACCACCTATGAAGGCACTCAAAACCTCTGAATTGTTTATTGTCTTTTTCTAAGATTGCCAACCTTTCCTTCATGGGACAAAACTTCACATAGTAGATTTAACTTCATAATTAATAAGTAACAATCTCACCTCCATCTAAACTCTATTTCCCTTATTTGTGGTGTCCTTCACTTCACTACGATACACCTCTATAGGATGTGATTATGCTTCTACCCAATCCATCATAGTTTATAGCTGAAGATAAAAAGATTTGACTTTCACATGGAATTCTTCCAGCATTACTTGGTGGAATTGGATAGCTTGAATGGTCTACCTAACTAGATACTATAAGGCCATGGTCTCACTCCCAACGTCTCTTATTTCATCTTCAAAGCTCTTCATAATTTTAACATGGTGTAACCTTGAATGATTTGCAGCTGCTAGTCTGGGAAGTTTTTCATCACTTTAGATGGAGTCTTAGTCACCTCTATGAAGTGACATGTACAACACCTATGTGTCTTATAAAGTATTCCTAGGTTTGATTTCCTTTAAATACTTCAATTCTACACTTCCCAGTTTTCTTCCTTTAACCCAAAACTTTAGTGACTACACATGTTGCACTTCAAAATAACTATAGTCAAAGACAACCTTCACCAAAAGGTATTTAAATACAACTTGGTTAGTGTGACTTAGAAATGTTAAGGAGAGTTGACCACTATCAAGTCCAAGAGGAGATATGCATTCCTTCCTCCATGTTCACCACTAGCACCTTTTGTCATCAACATGAACTCTTGGAGGTGATTGTTTAGAAATGTTCGACTTGTCTCAACACCACTCTACTTTACCTAATGTCAGAAAAGGGTAAATTGATGAAAGACATCACAAGTTTTTTTAAAACAACTTTGCCACCACCCTTTTCTCTCTAAAACATGGAAGAGCACTTGATTTTGTAGTGAAGCCCCCAATTTCTTCATAAGAATGTTGGGATTGATTTGATGCCACCTATAATGATCCTAGAAATCAACCTACAATTCTTTTCTTTTTCCACCACTAAGGTGTTGCAACACTGGCTAGAAACTAGCCTACTAACTTGGTCACCCAACTATGCGTCACCAAACTATGACCCAAACCAAACTATGCGTCACCAAACATGACCCAAACCAAGAATGCTCAAGCTCCATTAGTAGTTCTACAACTACCTAACACACATGAAAAGGAACATCCAACCATGCCTTGAAAAACCCCAGCTTATAGTCTTCAACACATAATCATTTCAACAGTAATAAACACAACGATGTGACACATTGATAATTAGGGAAATACCGAATATATGCACTTAAAATTTATTAAGAGGATGATACAACCAAATATTTACGAAGGAGAGTTTGGTCAACCACCATGGAGTCTATGTACATACAAAATAACACAATCCCCTTGAAACCTGTAACTGCTCTACTTGTAGAATTTCCCTTGCAATTCTTGCAAGCTTGCTTGTTGCAACCTCAGACTTCTTCTAGAGAGTAATTCATTCAAAGAACCTATTGTTTACTTTGAAAACCTTTCCACCTCTCTATTGGAACTATTTTCCGTATGACGCACTAATCCTACTGTGGTCACCCAACCCTTGTAGGCTAGTTAGTTATAACCAAACTTCAAGTCTTCAACTATACGTCTTCCCTAGGATCAAGTCAACCACCTACCTCCTTTCTCAGATATATTATTGAACACTTGAACTACTTGAACAATGCTCAAGTTCAATTAGTTAGTTACAATCCCTAACTTTAGCAACCAAAACCTTAATACCTCAATACCTTACACTCTATAAGCTTATCAAACTAAATTATTCTATTGAAGTGAACTTATTCACCTAATAATAAGTGCCCCAACTCATGATATTTTGAATCCCTTCTACCATCCATAACGCAGAAAGGAATTCAACCATCTCCCTAGATGACCTAAAAAGAAACTAAGAAACTTAACCATCTCCCTGAATGACCTCAATGGAAACTAGGAAACTCAACCATCTCCCTTAGTTTGGTGGAAGTCACTTTACCTTCCACATCCTTACATGGATCCACGTCCCTTCCATCTTCCTTGAGTTACCGAACGGTTGCAACTCTTTTATACGAGGTACCATAGTATATAGGCCAAGTGATGGCTGGAGGGGAGATATGAATTACAAAGTGTCACTACCATTAGGTGAGATATGAGGAACTATAGCATGTGAAAATATAAATATAAAGGATGTCAAAATGATTTTAGTGGGTGAGATGTCATAGTAATGTCGTTAGTTAATAAAATCTTGGTGGTTAAGATATCATAGCAATAACTTAATTGGAAGGGTCGTCACTTTTTAAAAGGGAACTTAACTTGTGAACATATATTATTGTTATTGAACTTATTGATATTGATTTACACAACCTAAACCTAAAGCTTTTATGTGTCATTCTACCACAGTTTTCCTAATTATTAAATGCCAACTTTAGTCATCATTATTTTCCAACCAAAAAATGACAAATATGTACCACTATTTTGCACACTGTAAAGTCTTCCATCATAATGATGTAAAATCCCATTTATTATCTAAAACCTAATTAGATGTTAATTGGATTAAATTGACCGTTATACAAATTAAGCTCACTGACAAAGCATGGCCTTTGTCATGACATACTTGATGGAATGTTTCCGTGTTCAATAATTTTACAACTCAAATATTGCAACCATTACTATGAAGGGAAGGTTGTTCATAGGTATCTGAATTTGTTTATAGTTTGTGGTTAAAACGCGTGTGATTTCTTTTGGATGGTGTAAACACGCAACTCATGAAGAATTAAGGTATATGTATTAGGATGCGTGAGAGAATTGTTTTTATAAATACATAGTGTGGACAAAATATAATATTGTTTTGTAATTTGTGTGTTTATTTATAAAATAAAAGTAATATATTATTTTAGCTTTTTGTCATGTGTTGTTTGTATTGTCAATTTCGACGTATGTTTTGGATTCAGTAGTTGAGTTCATCTTCAAGAGAAAGGATATCTCAGTGGAATGTGAAGCTATGTTCTTTTTATAAATAGTGAACTAAGGCAAAAAAAATTATTTAATATTCATCAAGTCAACTTAGAATTTTTGCGTAGTTTGTTTTTATTGTTTTGTGTATCACAGGTTTCCAAGTTTCGCTCAATATAAGCCCGTCATCTTTGTTGAAGTTTTTATGATGTTTTTCTATTTCTATTGCTTCTCGAATGCGTCTTTTGTTGTAATTATCTTCGATTGCAATGACTTTTGCATCCTCTATCCAGATGTGATGATTGGTTTCCAAGAATGTTCGACAATTGCTGACTTTTTTATTCTTTCATGCCTTATGTCAGCACAATGCTCTTCAATTCTGATATTTATTGCACGCTCGGTTTCCCCGATGTATATTTCACCACACAAGCAAGGAATCGAGTAGATGCCCTTTTTTAACCTAGGATCTATGGGATTCTTTGTTTTATCAAGCAAATTTCTTAGGGAATTCGGAGGGGAGAAGACAGTTTTGATTTGCTTTTGCTTGAGGATTTTTGCTATTTTATTAGTTGTCCCTTGAATGCAAGGGAGAAATGCTTTTCTTGCGTGATCCCCTTGGTTCTTAACCATTGGTTTTTGTGCTTTTAAGAAAGCTCTCTTTATGTCTTTTTGTTCGTAACCATTCTCTTGTAATACCCTTGATAGATGTGATAGTTNTCCCCTCGGTTCTTAACCATTGGTTTTTGTGCTTTTAAGAAAGCTCTCTTTATGTCTTTTTGTTCGTAACCATTCTCTTGTAATACCCTTGATAGATGTGATAGTTCTCCTTTAAGATGCTCCGTATAAAAAATTCTCACTGCTCTTGTAATTCTCATTGATTCTTCTTGTTTTAGATAGCACTTTTTTAAGGCAAGAATTGGATAAAATAATTTGAGGTTTCGAATAATAATGTTTAAATTTACTTAATCTAGATGNTAGTTCTCATTGATTCTTCTTGTTTTAGATAGCACTTTTTTAAGGCAAGAATTGGATAAAATAATTTGAGGTTTCGAATAATAATGTTTAAATTTACTTAATCTAGATGNAGCATAAATTCTGCAATCATTTCTTCGTTTCATGAGACTCTCCTCCATTTGCAAAATAGAGGCATTCCTAGCAAATTTATCAGTCGTTGTCTGAAGTCTAGTCCACATTATTTTCAATATACAAAAGAAATACTTCCTTGTTACATTCTNGATATTTGATGGCTCTAAATTTATATATGTATTTAGAAACATAATTTGAATAACATAAAATCTAGAATTAAAAAAAACGGATTCCAATAAAAAACTAGTAAGACTAACAAAATCATCAAATATTTNGATATTTGATGGCGCTAAATTTATATATGTATTTAGAAACATAATTTGAATAACATAAAATCTAGAATTAAAAAAAACGGATTCCAATAAAAAACTAGTAAGACTAACAAAATCATCAAATATTTNTTTGGAGATGTAAGCAGAATATAGAATGAATCATTCTACAGTGTTAGCTACTATATTTTGAGTTTGTAGAATGAAAATGACTAACCAGAGTCGGTTACATTATCTATTTCTGNATATATATATATATATATATATATATATGAAATTTCATTGTACTTATTTCTTTCTAACAAAGAAAAACTTTACTTCTCATTCAAACATACACTTTAGGTAAAAGATGTTTAAATTNTAGGGCAAATAAATCTTCTTTTTCGTAGAGAATCAGATTACCTGATTATATTAGTTACTTCAATATTGCAAACTTTACATCAAGTTACAAGATCTCTACCANGCTATCTAACCAGCGTAGATCCAAATCCTGGGCTCTATCAAGCGCCGAGATGGATCAAATCTCTAACCTCTTCAATTTGAATCCAGCGAAGCCATCTCAGATTTGGTAAACGCACCGTCCTCAAAATGACTTCCAATAGATGATCTTCGTCAACAAGAAGTTGCAAGTTGGGCATAGTATTGTGTTGTCTATTGCAAAGCTTCATCACACCTTTTCCCAACAGGCCATGAATCTTCTTTTTAATCGATGGAAAACCTGACTGCAACGATTCGTAATACTTGAACCC
>LPNX010202346.1:963492-1011519 GCA_001517045.1 Pseudotsuga menziesii
ATTTATTTGCATACGTGAATCTTAATAGTAACATCGCATGAGTTCAATTCTGCATTAAACTTGTAATTAATGTTAAAATTTGGCATTCACTATTTTTTTTGGTCAAAAATAAAATTCGTGATATTCAAATATTTTGACCTCCCCTCAATCTACTTTCAAACAAATGAATAATGAGTCAATTTTAAATATAATGACGGCAGGATCGTGTAACATTGTAGTTATAATGATAACATGATTCTTAATACTCAATCAATTGTTGTATGTTTACTTCAGGATCATGTAACAGTGTAGTTATAACGATAACATGATTGATAATGTTCAATAAGTGTTGCATATTACCTTTTGTGTTGCAACAATCCTCACTGATTATTTTATTTCATGTAATTAATAGTTTTTATATAAGTTGAATGAATTCATATGCTCGTTAATATGCTACCCTTTGTCATGTTGTTTTAAAATGAATTCATTTAATTAATTATGGTTTCTAGATATTATATTTTTCTATATTCATGTATGTAATATTAGCTAATGTTGATGCATTATGTCTATATCAAACACAATGCATACTTGAGTATGGAAAATTTTCATATTATTTGGAAAATTATGTAAGTTAGAAATTTTTGGTTTAAAAATATAGTTATGATTCATAATTTTTAAAATCAAATCACAAGCAATATATCAAAAATGTTTAACTGTTTATTCAATATCAAAAGCTTTGAGGTAGGAAACATTGTAAAACTAAAATAATTTCATTTTAAAGCCAGATCTCTTAGGCATTGATAGGGGTCCAATTTCTTGAGGTGCAAATTTTTTTATCTTAATTTTTTTACATGTCAAGAATAAATTAGACCTTGAGACTTTGGATCCCTCTCAGTGCTTGATATCTATCTAGGTTTAACATGGATCTATGCTAGTTTTAATTTTTTTATTTTAAGAGGTGACATGTGTTAGAAAAACAAGATCACAAAACAATAGCATAAAACAAGATGCAAAAATAAAGTACATAAACACAATAAAACAGAGACACCAATATAACGTGGTTCACCCAAGATGGGATACGTCCACACAGAAATTGTCAATCTTTCTATTAAATCGTCCAGGAAAATGAAGGGATATAACCTGCAACACATCCGCTGCAACTTCCTATTTGCTCTCTCTCATAGTCTCATTTTGCACAATACAATACAATAGAAAGTCGTAATATCATACAAAAGAGGTTTTCCTTCTAGGGATAAAATCCCTAACATAATTTCTACCGTAAGATCCAAGATCCAATGAACGACACAAATTGACTACGAAAAATTACAACATTTTACAAGGCAAATTTCGCCACATTTCAATGGTTGAAAAATGGACAAAAAACATGGCCCACAATTTTTTGTCGAGGGCTCGCCCTCGAACCCTCATCCCGGGGGCCTCCACGAGGCCCCTAGACCCCCCTTATGTTTTCCATCAGAGAGTTGAAACATGGATGAAATAATAATCAAGCTCCACACCCAACAACATGAATTTTTTTAATTACTTTTATTTTTGGTAACTTTTGAGCCAACATGATTTTTTTAATTACTTTTTATTTTTGGTAACTTATGAGCTGACATGAAGTTTTTTACTTTTTATCTTTAGCAACATTACGTTGTGTAACGTTACAACATCTCCTCCATACTGGGCTGTAGAGCACCTCACTACTCTCAATGTAATGATCCAATATATCATAAATGCCCAACACTTTATTCAATATCAAAACCATTGAGGTAGAGAAACATTGTACAATCATCCTTTTATGGAAGAATAAACTCTTGTTCACTTAACTCTTCAAAGAGGCAACCTCCTAATTAGCTAAGCTCCAATACATGCTTCATAAGGAGGACTTCATCCTAATGTATATTTATCTAGAAAATATAATAACAACCAAATGCTAACCACCTAATGGACCTTCTTTAATTAGGTCACATTATATTTATTCCATTCTAACTACCTAGTGGGTCTTATGTAGTAATTAAAAATATAGTGGAACCAATCCACTTTACATTGGATCACCACCATAACTACATTATTATTAATTTAATGTGCTCTTCAACTCCTCGTTACACCTTTAGGGAGGATCCCACCATTTCATCCCCCTTCAATGCTTGCAATGATGTTGTATAACCTTAAACTAGGGTTTGATGTATAAGTGTTAACTGCAAAGATGAAGTGGTTAGGAAACCAAGGTCCCAAGTGTTGGCCTCAACACTAAAGTGGTCCAAGAATATCATCCTTAAACTTAGGTTCCATGTCCAAGTACTCATGTTGATTCCCGACTCATAACACTTGAGATTGACAAGTAGCTGTGTATTGTGGCCCAAATTCCCACCACAGTGTTGTCGATCCAAATAAAGAGAACGATCCATATCCAAAAGAGCATCCCCACAGCTGGAAAAGGTCATGTGTGGGTCTAGAAGGAACACTACCACTAGAGAATATGAAGATAAAAAAATTGTTAAAGACTAACCTACTCTAGACTTTCCACAATGATGTTTAGTTCATATGAAAAAGTAAAGTCACCAAAGAAAAGTTGGAAGTACTTGTTCTCTTATAAATTACCATTGTCCATACACCATCCATAACAACCCTCTTTTTGGTCACATTAGGCCTATATGTCTCTTGTATAATCTCCTCGAATCTTCTTAATAACATGGAGATCATCAAAAATTTTAAAACTCCCTTGAATATCTATACACTTATGAATCATGTCTTGCAAGCTTTTGCTACTTCCTCACACCTCATGGTTCACAACTTTCCCATTCTTGAGCTTTGTTAGGGTGTTGAGGTAGAAAATTTTAAATGGCCATGACTCCTTAACATTGATTGAAATTGCTATTATAAACCTAATATATAAATTATATTCCCCATACTTCAGATTGATTTTTTTAAAATTGGATATTTCTCCGAGAGGAGCTCAATTCTTAAAATTTTGCATAGAAAGCTACATAAATGAATCTAAGTGATGGGGCCCTATTTTTCCCAGTGAAAATCCTAAAAAAATAAAACTTTGGCCCAATAAAGAGCTTTTATACCACTTGTTATGATCCTTATCCCTTAAACACACAAATAATATATTAGAAATGGTTAACGTTTTATTGAATATAAAAACCCTTGAGGTACAACAACATCATACAATGATCCTTTTATGGAAGGATAAACTCCTATTCACTTGCCACTTCCTTGGGGAAACCACTTGGTGAGCTAGGCTCAAATACAAAATATAGTTAAACACAAGTTTCATAAATAGGATTCCACCCTTATTTTTATTTATCTAGAAAAACCTAATCATAACCAAATTCTAACTACCCAGTGGATCTTCCTTAATGAGACCACACTGCATTTATTCCAAGTTAACTACCTAGTGAGCCTTATTTAGTAATAACAAACATAGTGGACCCAATGTACTTTACATTGAATGGCCACCATAACTACACTCTTATTACGTTCAACCACCTTTACCACCCTTACACCCCTAGGGAGGATCCCACCAATATGACAAATGAAAGACATTTTATGCCGCTATAAAATTTTCGTATTGTTTGGAAAATAATTCCATGTCATTAAATATGTTTTTATATACTATATTCCCCCCCTACTCATGGATTCAAAGTTCGTTAATGTGATGTTTTCATATTGTTTGGTAAGCCATAAGAGTTCAGATTTTTGGTTTAAAAACAAAGTTAGAAAAGAAAACAACAGAAAAACAATATTAACATGGAGATCACTAATAATGAATCTTCAATAAATCAATAGAAACCAAACATACTATATAATTGTTTCTCCAACAAAGATAAAATGAAATAGAAAATATTTATTATACAACACAAAATGTCAAATTTAAGAACAACAAAACTATATAGTACATCGACAATATATATGAACTCTATACTCGATAGATTCATCTCAACCCTAGATCTATTAAACATCCAAAACGATCAAAATTATTTAAAATTTACAATTAATAATTTTACCTTAAAATATATTTAAAAATGAATTTGGTTTCTCAAATTGTATGAAACCATGGATAAGAAAAGTTGTAAGTAATATTTTAATTAGATGGGGAGATGTTCTTTGATCCACTCCCATGGAATTTAATCCACAAACACTTGCTATGTATCACGTAACTGTAATTGTTAGTTCAAGCATGTGACTATGGAAAGGGAATTGAAGTCACCAAGGAGGTGCATGCTTAGTTATTACATTATGCATGCCCATGCCTTATTAAGGACATTATTATGAAGCATCCTCTCGAAAGTGAGTTTTTTCCTCTATGAGTTCTTCTAGTTGATGGTTTTAGTAGGCCCCCCTTCTTTGTCATCTTTGGTTATTGCTTGAGTCTAGTATCCTATGTATCCTCACAGGGGTCAAGTAGGACATGGATACTATTTCTTGTATGTCTCTAAGGTTTTTTTCTATGGATAATATTTGGGTTTGTCTTTCTATGTACTCATGGAAAGAATGGCCAATCATAGTATGTATGGATGTTGTGTAATGTGCAAATTAGTAAAGTTAAGGAGAGGCCTAAGGGGGTGTAAACATTAGCTACCAAAGGCATAGTGTGAGATGACCAACTCCTCCCTGCGGTAGTTGAGGTGGAAGGAAAAATAGGATCACACTTTTTTTTTGGAAGCATGGGTTCAGGATCAACAAACAATGTAAATTTTTATTAAACTATCATCACTCTAGGAAAAATACCAAGCACATATGGAACTTATGCAGAGTCACTAGAGGAGGTATGGGAAATTGCTAGAAAAAATGGAGTCCATGTACTCACTAGTTTCGGGATTGTAGGCCATCCTCAACTTCCATCCCTCCCCATGTAGTCATGAACATCCAAGGTCAAGGAGGAAGAATCTACACATTTATTTCCTTTCATTTTGAATAGGAACTCAATGGAAGGAGAATATATAGCAGAAACACCAAAAACATTTGCACATGCAATCTAATGAGTGAACCATGGAGAACTAGGGTGGAGTAAAATAAGGAAATCTCCCGAGGAACAAACTTAATGTAATTTTATCTATTTGATTACATGTTTTATCAGGTATCTTATATATAAATCAATATATAAGCCTTAATATAATTTCTAGATCTATAGTCATAGGGTTTGGACAAGGTTGAAAAATCCATTGTTTGGGTGGTTAAACCATTCATTATTAGACATTGTTGCTATAGTTCAAAGAAACAAAACATTTCTATCAAGATATTGTCAACTTTTGGAAATTTCATATATATTTTCTATGCTTATCAAGGGAAAAGAAACCAAACATCGAAGAGTATCAAACAAATAGATGGGAAAATGTTTCAAGGAATTGTCAATTGGATCTATCCTGAGCAATTGAGTGGAGGAGTGTTATCCTCCCCACCCTAGATCAATTCTTTCTAGTGACATGTTAATATCTTAGTGTATATATTCTTGTATCAGCCTTGAACACTAAAGAGTCTAGTTTACCTCGGGTACCATCCTTAGAATGAGGGGGACAAATGAATAGCCAAATTCTATAAACAAGTGGATTATGTTGTTGAATAATATTTCCTAATCCACAACTTGATTATTTAATTGTTGATAATGTTAATGTTTAACCCCAACTTAAATCGATTTATGATGCATGGCATCCTTTTGAAAAAATGTAAACTATCCCTCTTATTATTTGAAGGCATCCCATGAGATGGTGCATTACTGTACAAATCCCTTAATGCTCCATTGAATTTTCATCTTACGAATGAGGCATCAAATTTTTCTTGATTAGGAAATGTGTGAATATACTTCATGTGGTATCTTCACAATCTACATTTATAATAATGAGGAGATGTGTGTGTACAATACTCTCTTTGTTTCCCTCCATCCTTTCCCCTCCTATTTTCTCTACATTGTTTGCATCATGCATAATGTAGAAGACTAGATGAAGGCCTTTCATACAGTTCATGTACATCTCCACAGTCTACACCACTTGTGACATGTGGAATGTGAAGGCCAACCATTCATTTTCCCTTCTATCTTTGTATACATCATGCTTAACTAGATAGAAGGTACAAATGGGTGAACCACCGAATGATGCAATATGGAATGGTCAACAAAGAAAGCATGGCATAAATACAAAGAAAAACAAATGTACATTATAAAGAAATGTAATTAGGTGCATAGATTTTTGGTTATTTGAGCCAATGATATGATCCTTTGAAGGCCACAAGGATTTGGTTAAATACTTAGGTTGTTGGTTCATGTTATGAAAATAACAATAAAGAAAAATGTTGCTAATCAATAAGGGTGAGCATTTTTGGTGATACTATTGACTCTTTTGCTTCATATGATAGAGATTCTCATTGGTCGATTACATACAAGTGGTACTTAGAGTTAGGGAAGGGATAACATAAGGAGAATAAGGCATGGGTATAAGGTTTAGTGAATGTCATATGTACAACAAAGGTTTTCAACTTCCAAAAACTATTATATTGGTGCACTAAGAGGTTTGAATCGAAGTATAAAATGGTGAAGTTGGACAAGGAAGTTGATGCATGTATTTCCCTTAAATTATCTACAATTAGGAGGATGTGAAAAATTCCAGATCCAACAAATGTTTTTAGGAAGTTTAAGGCCCCATGGATTTGGTATTATGAATACAGGGATTTCTTAACCCGGGATAAAGATTTCAATGATATACTAATATATTAATTTTGATTAGTGGACCCTTACAAGAAATTGGCATGTCTCTTTTGTCACGTCCCCACCCCTCTACCAGAGAGAGGATGCGACTATGCTGCTATCATATCTGGGCAAACTAGCCCCATGAACATAAAATGAAATGCATTGAACTAAAAACATGCACATATTCATAAATCATTAACATACAGTGGAAGAAAAATACATTCCATTCAAGCATTTAACATGTTCATATTAATCCATAAGCACATACAGTTGCAGAGATATAATATACAAGAGAGACTTATCTTGGAAGAAGCTCGTCCCTCAACCAGCTATGTCATTGCAACGTTACACCCAACCATAGGCCAGTGTGCTCATCAATCACTCAGCAGCACTGCCACCCTCGAGCTAGGCATGATTCCCACAAGGAATAAGGAACACTAGAAGGCTCACACATAGCCAAGGATACAAAAAAACTCAGCCAAGCCAACATAGTCGGGTTTATCAAGCCACAAAGGAGCAAGAAAGGTTGACTTCTAAGCTAGTGAGCTCAACCACATCTATCTAGGCTTCTAAAAAATCTACACACCCAACACAAGGAAGCATCCCCTTCTCTTCTACACAGTCCCTTAGGCTATGCCTTCCCTTCCAATGCTATTCAGGGTGTGCAAAGAAGAAATCCACCCCCCTAGCTCTATCTGTGAGGTTCCTTCTCACACTAGGTTTATCAAGCTAGTCAAACCACATTTCCCCTCCCAAACCAGTTCAGACCAAACAAAAGTAACATACACAACAATTGCAAGTTTTTTCCATGGAAGAAAACATCATGGGAGCCAAAATCCGAATGTCAATTGGGGAAAAACAACCCTGTGACCAAAATCGATTTCACCAATTGATCAATAGTGTCACGTGGGTGAAAATGACTCAACAACCACTCAGAAATCGAGGTCTCTTCTTCCATCTACTGCCCACCTTGTCACAAACAATCCTCCCGCCATGGGAGAATGGAAACGAACTGCAAAAATGAGTAGGGGAAAATGGGTGATCGACGACTGAGGGGAAGAACGTCTGTGCATGAGGAAATCAGTTGCATGCGTGAGTATTCACTACCTGAGTGAATGAGAAAAAATTCCTGCGCGTGAGTAGAATGCGGTTGTCTGAGTGCATGAGGAATTCCTGCCTGCATGAGTAGAATGCAAATATCCTCTTTCACATGAGGAATAGTGAATGAAATCTCCTCTTTGGGCATGCATGTGGTCAAGGATGATGACCCTGCCATATTTGATGGCTGCCCATGCCGCCCAAGCTCCAAGGAAATAACTTCCCAACTAACTCCTGGAGAATTTAAATGGCTGGTGAATAAGACAAGAAAGGTGGTTGGTAGTTGATGGGTTCTCCTCTTGACACTTGGATTCTCCCCATTGGCTCAAGTTTAAATATTCTCCCTCTCATGCTTACAAAATCATGCTCCCATCTCATTATTTGTTGCATTGACATAACTGGTTGTGGGTTTTTAATTAAACTTCATATGTACATGATGATTCAAAATTATAACGTGCCTAGCTAGCACAAAATACCATAGAATTTGATTTAATCGTAGAACATAACATGCTAAATCCATGGTGGGGAATTTTCCTTGAGCTCCACACCATGATTAATTACAATATATACATCATATACATTTTGATGCAAATGGGTCAAAACTGAGGTGTTACATTCCCCTCCCCCTTACAACAACACTGTCCTCAGTGCTTTACAAAATGGGACAAAATGCTACACTGGCATCGCCCTCAGTGCTCCGTAGAATTGAACAAAAATGGATGTGCCAAGCACATGGCATCCTCCAGCTCCCATGTAGCCTCCTCAGGACCGTAGTGCTCCAATTACACCTTTACTTATCCTATGGCTCGGTTCTTGAGCATTGTGACCTTCATGTCGAGGATGCATATTGGCCTGATTTGGAACTCTCCCTTGGGTTACACCTGAATCACATCCCAATTTATCACATGGTTAGGATCATGTACATATTTCTTAATCAAAGAAACATGAAAAAATTTATGAGCTCTAGTGCTAGCAGGAAATGCAAGTCTATATGCAACTAGCCCTATTCTTTCAAGCACTTCAAACGACCCACAATATCTAGGTGACAACTTGGCACAACTTCCAAGATTCAAGGAAATCTTCTTTGCCCTCACTCTGAGGTAAACATGATGCGCCACATTGAACTCTCAGTTCACCCTATGCTTATCTGCATAGCTTTTCTGTCTGTCCTAGGTTGCTTTCATATTCTGGCCGATCTTTACAACCTCTTGCTCCATCTCCTCGAGAAATTCTGGACCAAGCACAATCTTGTTCACTAGATTATCCCAAGTCACTGGTGTCCTACACCTCCTGCCATACAAAGCTTCATATGGGCTCATCCCCAAGTATGCTAGTTTCCCATTGTTATATGCAAATTCTACCAAGTGTAAATAATCCTCCCACTTGGTTGGTTTGTCCATCACATACATGTGAAGCATGTCTTCAAGCACCTGATTCACTCTCTCTGTCTACCCATCAGTTCGAGGATGGTAGGAAGTGCTGAAGTTCAAATTTGTACCCAAATCTGCAAACAACCCCTTCCAAAAATTAGAAGTGAACTTGACATCTCGGTCAGAGACTATTGCCTTAGGAAATCCATGCAATTTGAAAATATCTTCATGAATATTTTTGCAATGTCATCAGTCTTATGTGTGGAATTAACCAGTATGAAACATGTTGCCTTTGTCAACTTGTCCACCACAACCATGATGGAATCATGTTGTCTCCAAGTCATTGGAAATCCTGTAATAAAATCCATGGAAATAACTTCCCATTTCCATTCTGGAACTGGAAAAGGCTGCAATAGACCTGCCAAGTGTTGATGCTCAACCTTCACCTGATGACATTTCATGCACCTTGAAATATATTCAGCCGTGTACTTTTTCATTCCTGGCCAAAAATATTGCTTTCTGACTATAGAAATTGTCTTATGATATCCTAGGTGAACATAATATGGAGCTTGATGGATCTCATCCATAACAACTCTCCTCAAATATGCTACATTTGGAATATAAATTATGTTCTTATAGGTAAGAAGTCCATCTTCTTCCAATTTATATCCCTCATACTTATTTTCAAGGCTTCGTTGCTGCAACTTGTCTTTTACCTGCACATACATTTCATCTTCATCAGTGTGACTAACAACCTGTTGCCTCAATCTGATGGGAAAATACTAAGAGATGCCACATGCATTTCCTGCACCTTCCTGCTAAGTGCATCAACTACCTTATTCTCTTTTCCTTTTATGTGTTTGATTTCAAAATCAAACTCACATAAAAACTCCATCCATCTAGCTTGCCTAACATTTAACTGGGATGATCAAACAAATACTTTAGACCACAATGGCTTGTCCTTAGCTCAAATATTCTTCCCATCAAGTAATGCCTCCACATCTTGAGAGCATGTACTATGGCTGCAAGTTCTAGATCGTGAGTGGCATAGTTCTTCTCATGCTCCTTCAACTTTCTTGACTAATAACATATCACGTGGTTGTCTTGCATAAGGACTCCTCCAGGCCCTTGACCGCATGCCTTGGTACACACCACACCGCATGCATCGGTACACACCACAAAATCTTTTTCTGGGTTTGCAATCTTCAATACTGGTGCACTTGTGAGAAGATTCTTCAATTGCTGGAAGCTTTCTTCACACCTCGGTGTCCATTCAAATTTTATTCCCTTCTTTTGCAAAGAAGTGACTGGATGTGCAACCTTGGAGAATCCTTCAATGAATCTCCTGTAGTATCCTACAAGCCCCATAAAATATCTTACATCTGTCACATTTCTTGGAGTAGGACAATTCATAATGGCCTCAATCTTCTCAGGGTTTACAAATATGCCCTCATCTGATATAATGTGACCTGTATAATGAATCCTATCTTTATAGAATTCACACTTGCTCAAATTTGTATACAGCTGATGCTCCCTGAGCAATTGCAAAGTCAATCTCAAATTCTCTTCGTGCTCTTCCTCATTCTTAGAGAAAATAAGAATGTCATCAAGGAAGACAAGAACATTCTTGTCCAAATACCTAATGAAGACATTGTTCATGAGACACATAAATGTAGCTGGTGCATTTGTGAGACCAAAAGGTACCACTACAAACTCATAATGTCCATACCTTGTTTGAAGGTTGTCTTATGAATTTCTTCATCCTTGATTCTCACCTGATGCTAACCAGACCTCAAGTCAATCTTGGAAAATACCTTTGCTCCTCTCATTTGATCAAATAGGTCATCAATCCTAGGCAAATGATATTTGTTCTTCACCATGACTTTGTTCAGCTATCTATAATCAATACACAAACCAAGTGTACCATCTTTCTTCTTCACAAACATAAATGGCGCTCCCCAAGGAGACACACTCGGCCTGATATACTTCTTCTCCAACAACTCTTGCGGTTTCATCTTCAGCTCTAGCATTTCTGGTGTACTCATTCTATAGGGTGTCTTGTACACTGGTACTACTCCTGGAACAAGTTCAATTGTGAAATCAATGTCTCTCTTTGGAGGAAGCCCTGGAGTGTCATCAGGAAACACATCCCTGAATTCCTGCAACACATGAAAGTCCTCCAACCTATGAGTTTCATTCTCTGTTTCCTCCAAAATATGAGCTGCATACAACTGGAAACCTTTCCTACAAAACTTCTTCAATTGTATTGTTGAAATCTGCCTCACAAAAATCACCTTTGGAATGCCTCTTACAACTCTTGGGTTGCCTTCTTCATCCATGCATTCAAAAGTCTTATTATAGCAGTCAAGCTTTACTATGTGAGCTTCTAACCAATCCATTCCAATGAGAACATCATAGGAACCAAGTGGTAGAACATTCATATCTACACAAGTGACCAACCCATTCATAACCGATGGACATTTCTCTACCAATTCACTAACCTTTCTCTTAGTTCCACTGGATAGCTGAATTAACCAAGATTGCCATGCTTTACTTTCTTAAAAGCACAAATATCCACTACTATAGGAGTAATGTAAATGTGGGTATAACCAGGGTCAATCAAAATAGAAACATATTTCTCAACAATATTCCCTGCAACTTCAACCACAGTTGACTGGTGATCTTCTTGGAGGTCCTCCAGTGCTGCACAAATCCTAGGGACGACCCTTGCTACTTGACCCACTGTTTTTTCTTCTTGAATGTTGTAAGCTGGACTTGCATTCTCATTCTCAAGTGGACAATTCCTGCACATGTGGGGTCCTCCACATTTCCAACATTGGAGTGGTTGTATGTTCTATTGTGGTTCTCTAGGATTTTCCCCCATCACTATGGCTGTCTGCTTCTCAACTTGGGATGGATTCTTCTATTGATTCCTGAAGTTAGAAGGTTTGAAACCTTTCTTACTTTGGTTAGACTTCTCATTCTTTTTGTCCTTCCATGTCTTATGATAATCAAGTTTTCCTTTCTTTGTTCATAGCAATACTTAACTTTCCTCATTGCTTCTTCTAGAGTTCTAGGTTCATAAAACTCAATTATGCCTTTGTAATACTGAGGCAATCCACTCAGGAAACGCTGGATTTTCACTTTTTCATCTTTGATGTACCTGACATACCTCAATAGCTCCAAGAACTTGTTTGCATACTCTTCCATGGTATGTTTTCCCAATATCAGCTCATGGAACTCTTTAATCTTATCATCATAGTACCTATCGAAAAGATACTTCTTCTTGAAATACTTCTGGAATTGCTTCCATACAATCTTCCTTTCATTGATCTTCTTTACTTGCCTGAAGTGCTCCCACCATATGGATGCTCTTCCAATCAAATTGAATATGGCTACCATGGCCTTCATATTTCTAGAGTAGTCTTCATTTTGGAAATATTTTCTCATCCCAAGAAGCCAAGCTTCAGCTTCTTGATCATTCTTTACCTCGCCATCAAACGTAGGTGGCTTAGCCTTCTTGAATTCATCTCGTGAGTTGTTCTGGTAACGCCTCTTCCTCTTACTTCTGTGAGATGAAGAGATTGAATCCTCAGCGGATCCTTCAGAGTCAGATGACTTAGTAGGAGGTCTCTTTCTTCTTCTAGCAGTTCTTTTACTTCCTTCTCGTATTACTGTCCGATCCCCAGAGTTCATCCGCCTTTGGATGTATGTCAAACTTTGCAGCATGGATTCATTCAGTTGATTCTGCTCCTCCTGAGCCTTAACCAATATTTCATTATCTACCCTGTAACTTTGCATCTCCACCCTTAGGCTTCTCATGGTGGCTACAAAATCTGGGGGAGTATCTTGAAATATTCTCCCATTAGACTCTGTCTCAGCATAATTTCCAACACGAATGTTTCCTCCCATGACATCTTCCTCGTACTCATTGGGGTTCTGTGCATCATCATACATGTCGTAGGTTCTCATGGCTGAGCCAAGAACCAAATTTATCGAACTGCACTATCTGGAATGCTGCCTTTGAAGGTGACCATGATTCTACAAAATGTGTTAATAAACAAAATTGTTAGCTGCATAACATTCTCAAGAATTTATACATCACTTACCTGCATTTGGAAAATTCATATATTGACAACTTTTTCAAAACATAGACTTTTCTTTTCAAAAACAACGACTGTTTGAGGGGGACGACGAGGGTCAAGGGGGATCATTTGGAAACGCCCTTGTTTTTTTGTTTTTTTGTAAATATTTCATTTTCATGCAATTTGGCGCACAAACCCATTGTCATTTTTCATCTTTCTGTCCCCTGCAATTTTTCTGAAAAACTAGTTGAATTTCTCTATTTCGGAGCAACTTAGCCTTTCCATCCGATCGACGAATTCACCCTTTTTCCTCCGACGTATCGGCAAAATTCTCCAATTTTTCTCGACATGTATCGGAATCTTCACTCAGATGACTTAGTATGAGGTCTCTTTCTTCTTCTATCAGTGCTTTTACTTCCTTTTGGTCTTACTGTCCAGTCCCCATATTTCATCCGCCTTTGGATGTATGTCAAACTTTGCAACATGGCTGCATTCAACTAATTCTGCTCCTCCTGAGCCTTAACCAATATTTCATTATCTGCACTATAACTTTGCATCTCCACCCTTAGGATTCTCATGGTGGATGCAAAATATGGGGGATTATCTTGAAATATTATCCCATTAGACTCCGTCTCAGCATAATTTCCAACATGAATATTTTCCCCCATGACATCTTCCTCGTACTCATTGGGGTTTTGTGCATCATCATACATGTCGTAGGTTCTCATGGCTGAGCCAAAAACCAACTTTACCAAACTGCACTATCTGGAATGCTGCCTTTGAAGGTAACTATGATTCTGCAAAATGTGTTAATAAACACAATTGTTAGCTGCATAACATTCACAAGAATTTATACATCACTTACCTGCATTTGGAAAGTTCATATATTGACAACTTTGTCAAAACATAGACATTTATTTTCAAAAACAACGACTGTTTGAGGGGGACGATGGGTGTTAAGGGTGCTCATTTGGTAGTGCCCTCATTTTTTTTTGTTGTAAATATTTCATTTTCACACAATCTGGCGCACAAACCCATTGTCATTTTTCATCTTTCTGGCCCCTGCAATTTTTCTGAAAAACTAGTTGAATTTCTCTGTTTCGGAGCAACTTAGCCTTTCCATCCGATCGATGAATTCACCCTTTTTCCTCCAATGCATCAGCAAAATTCTCCAAGTTTTCCCGACATGTATCGGCAACTCCGATCGATTCCTTTTGATCGAACCGTTTGTTGCGTCAGAAAGCTTTCCGACCTTCATTCGATCGCTCTTTCTGCTGCGTCGAAAAAATTTCAAACTTCCTTCCGATCGGTCTTTCCACCGCGTCGAAAAAATTTCCAAGTTTCTCCTGATCGGGCCTTTCGTCGTAGTGAAAAACTTTTCAACTTTCTCCTGGCCAAGCCCTCCGTCATTTTGTGGAAAAATTTCCAGGTTTCTCCTGGCCAAGCCCTCCGTCATTGCAGAAAACTTTCCAACTTCTATCCAATCCAGCCTTCCTCTGGGTCGAAAATCTTCCAAGGTTTCTTCTGACGGTTCCTTCCGTTGCGTCAGAATTCTTTCCAAGTTCCTTCCGATCTGCTCAGCCGATGCATTGGTAGAATTTTCCAAATTCTGTCGATTTTCCTATACTTAGTTTCTTTTGTAAAATTTTCTTCTTTGTTTTCTTCTTCCTTTTCCACCGATATACAATGGATTTCTTTGCCGTCGATGAAATTCAGGCAGCTTCGTCTATTGTGTTGGTGAAAACTAGACAACAAAGTCAACAAATCACCTTGGCTTTGCTTGACTCTCCTCGCCGACACCGCCGCTTCAGCTCGTCGACTTCTTTTTGGAAATGCAACTGATGTATCAACTTGGCTTTGCTCTTCACATCGATACTATTGCTGCAACATCATCGGCTCAAATCTGTCAACCCGGCCGACACTGTCGGTTCGTCTCCATCTTTCGTAGCCAACATTGTCGTCGCGACTTCAACTATCTTAGCCGACAAAGGAGAATACTCTCAACACTTGGAAAAATATGAGTTTTTTTCCTGTCTGCCTCTCCTTCCTACTGAACACAGAGGATGATTCTTAATGGCCCGTTGAGGCCCAAAGCTGCAACATCAGCTTTGATGCCATGCTGTCACATCCCCACCTCTCTATCAGAGAGAGTACGTGACTATGCTGCTATCATATCCGGGAAAACTAGCCCAATGAACATAAAATGAAATGCATTGAACTAACAACATGCACAGATGCATAAATCATTAACATACACCGGAAGCAAAATACATTCCATTCAATCATTTAACATGTTCATATTAATCCATAAGCACATACGATTGCAGAGATAAAATAGACAGGAGAGACTTATCTTGAAAGAAGCTCATCCCACAACTAGCTATGTCGCTGCAATGTTCCACCCAACCATAGGCCAATGTGCTCATCAATCTCTCAGCAGCACTGCCACCCCTGAGCTGGGCATGATTCCCACAAGGAATAAGGAACACTAGCAGGCTCACACATAGCCAAGGATACAGCAAAACTCAGCCAAGCCAACATAGTTGGGTTTATCAGGCTACAAAGGAGTTGGAAAGGCTGACTTCTAAGCTAGTGATCTCAACTGCAGAGCTATGGACACCTACACCAGATCTAGCCTTCCTTCTAAAACATCTACACACCCAAGACAAGGAAGCATCCCCTTCTCTGCTACATAGTACCTTAGGATATGCCTTCCCTTCCAGTGCTATTCAGGGTGTGCAAAGAAGAAAGCCAACCCCCTAGCCCTGTCTGTGAGGTTCCTTCTCACACTAGGTTTATCAATCTAGTCAGACCACATTTCCCCTCCCAAACTAGTTCAGACCAAACAACAGTAACATACAAAGCAATTGCAAGTTATGGGCATGGAAGAAAACATCATGGGAGCCAAAATCTAAATTTCAATTGGGGAACAACAACCCTGTGACCAAAATTGATTTCACCAATTGATCAATAGCGTCACGTGGGCGAAAACGGCTCAACAACCACTCATAAATTGGGCTCTCTTCTTCCATCTACTTTCTGCATTGTCACAAACGATCCTCTTTCCATGGGAGAATGGAAACATTCTGCAAAAATGAGCAAGGGTAAATGGCTGATGGACGATTGAGGGGCAGAACGTCTGCACGTGAGGAAATCATTTGCGTGCGTGAGTATTCGTTGCCTGAGTGAATGAGAAAAATGGCTACGCGTGAGTAGAATGCGACTGTCTGAGTGCATGAGGAATGCCTACGCGCATGAGTAGAATGCGTTTTTCCTCTTCCACGTGAGGAATAATGAATGAAATCTCCTCTTTGGGCATGCATGTGGTCAATGCTATCGACCCTACCAGATTTGACGGCTGCCCATGCCTCCCAAGCTCCAAGGCAATAACTGCCCAACTAACTCCTGGAGAATTTAAACGGTTGGTGAATACGACAAGAAAGGTGGTTGGTAATTGACGGGTTCTCCTCTTGACACTTGGCTTCTCCCCATTGGATCAAGGTTAAACATTCTCCCCCTTATCCTAAGGAAATAATGCCCCCGTCTCATTATTTATTGCATTGACATAGCTGGTTGTGGGTTTTTAATTAAACTTCATATGTACATGATGATTCAAAATTATAACGTGCCTAGCTAGCACAAAATACCATCGGCACCAATTTAATCGTTTAATATAACATGCTAAATCCATGGCGGGGATTTTGCCTTGAGCTCCACACCATGATTAATTACAATATATACATCATATACATTTTGATGCAAACGGGGTCAAAACCGGGGTGTTACATGTTTGCTCAATTTGTTAAAAAATGATTCACAACATAGATGCAAAGGTTTGTTGTGTATGCCGGTTATCAAAATATATAGAAAAATCATATTTTTTAGATATGAGCTTTCAATAGTGAGAATATTCAAAACATGCTTCCGAAGAGCCGATATTGTTCATTTTTGCATTGAAGTTTTGAATCCACATCCAAACACATCATCAGGACAAAGATTCAAGTAAGGAGAAAGATCCCAACCACAATTTATATTAGTAGAGCAGAGAAACCCAAAGAACCTATGAAGGTTGGCTAATCATGGGAAAAACCTAAGGAGAAACCGTAGAAACTCATAATTAATTCCAAAAAGGAGAAAAAGGAAACCCTGGAAAAACATTTCAAATGATATTTCTTGCCAAATTTCTAAACAAATGAACTGAGGGATTCTATATGTCTTTGCACTTAGTTTTCATCCTATTTTTTTGCAATACTTTCAAAAAATTGATTACTCAAGGTGCTATAGACCCCAAGATAGATTCAATGGGGTATTGAGTGTTTTGGAGGAACACGACCCTTTTTGTTTTTTATAGGGTCTAGGATTATTTTGTTGGGAGGTTTAGACAAATGGTAATAGGAAATGAACTTGAATTCTTAACATAAGAAGCTATATATTTCTTGGTTAGAAAGAGTGATTATTTCTATGAAGGCCAACAGGATGATGATAAAAGGAGGATGATAAAAATACATTTGCACATAACCCTATCCCTACTAATAAAACAAACAATATAAATATTCCAAAGGATACTCATTCCCTAGAGAGTTTGAATGCAAATACAAGATCAAAGGAAAATGGGGATAAATTCTTCAAGTTAATAAAAACTATAATGTCACAATAACACAATGCCTTAATCAAGCAAAATGAATCTGTACTTTTCTTGAAGTGTAGAAACCTTGGTGAATCTCACTAATTCTTAAATTTCCAACCATAAAAGGTTTGGCGACATTTCAATAAAAATATTCAATTTTCTAAGGATTTTATGTAGTTTATAGACATTTTTGAAATGCTTATAGAAAAATATTTTGTGGTGTGGATTTTTGGTAAAAAAAATAGAAAAATATTGAAATCAACAAAGCATTTTTTGGAAAAGAACATGGAAAATTGACCTATGGGATTTATATAAAAATATTCAAATTTCTAAGGGTTTTATATAGTTTCTAGACATTTTTGCAATGCTGATAGTAAAATATTTGTGTTGTGTATTTTTGATTAAAAAAATTAGAAAAATATTGAAATCAACCAAACGTTTTTTGGAAAAGAGCATGGAAAATTAACCCATGGGATTTATATAAAAATATTCAAATTTCTAAGGATTTTATATAGTTTCTAGACATTTTTGGCAATGTTTAGAGTAAAATATTTTTGTCTTGTGGAACTTGGGTGAATCATTTTAGAAAAATACCGAAACAACAAATAGTTTTTTGGAAAAAACATGGAAAAATAACCCATGGGTTAATTTTCAACCCTAAAATTGTCCTCGGCCCAAGGGTATGAAAAATGGTAATTCTAGAGCCAATACAAGAGAGGTGGTGCTAATTCTATTAAAATTGTTGTAAATTCAACTAAATATGGAATCATAAAAAAACTAAATGAAATTTATGGAGAAGGTGATGGTGGTAATTATTTTGAGAAATAAAAAAAAGGTGTATAGAATCCTAAATGCCCCAAAATAAAGAGATTGGAGTGATGATAAGGAGGTGTTATCCAAGGGACGTACTATGGATTGAGTTGAGAATGAATTTGGTATAGAACTTTTTTTGATGATTTATCCAAATGGCTAGCTTTCAAAATTACACATTATGAAGATAATAAATTAATTCAGGATAGAATTATGCAACATGAAATACCTACTTTTGAAGATAACTTTATTTATTTGCATCATGGAAATTATGATAATAATACCAAGAAGATTCAAATGGCCAAGGTGAACATAAAAATGAATAAACTCTTGGAATATCATAATGTTATCACTGATTCTAGAGATTTGAGGCCTATTTTGCAATAAAAATACATGAGGCCACAATGAATATGTAAGAACATGATGTTAAGGAGAAAGAAAAAGAACTTGAATGTTTGAAAAATATAATTGTTGAGTTGGAAAATATTGTTAACCTCAAACCCCTATTATATAGGCTCTAGTTGTCAAGTCACCTAAGAATATTTGAGAAGATTATATAATTAGAGAGACGGTGTTCATTGTTTTTTCATGTGCTATGTAGCTCTAGAATTAGCTATCCAGCGTTTCTAAGAAGAAGAGGACCAAAGTGTAGAGTGTATTTCCAAATGTGCACTGTGGCTAGATCTAAGATTCTCATAAAAGGTATTTTGTGTTTATTGTAGATATTGAAGACTCCTTAATTTTTTGAATATGAACAAGTCAAGCCTTGAAGGGATGGCCCTACTTCTAATAATGGATGTAGATAACTTTTTATCTTGGAGGTCTTAGAGTATTATACTTTACCCTAATCAAAACTTAAATTTATGAGGGTTGAGATAACCTCAAAGTAATTTGGTGATAAATGATATTATAGGAAACCTCCTCAAGAGTACGAGTTACAAGATCCTTGATAAATAAAGATTTAATTTTGTTGAATATAAGAGAAAAACATTTGAATGTTTGAGAGAGATTATTCAAAACAATACTTACAAGTTTCGGATTTGATTTTCCTTTTCCTCCTACTTGAATAATGTCATCCTTCAAGTTTTTTAACCTTGCAATATACTCCTGAACCATGTAAAAGCCACCCATCTTTTTTCAAATAAACAAAATCACCCATATTAAGGTTGGAAAGTTCAATTTCAAGTCAGTTAACTTGAGTAGTATCCATTGTTCCAAAGATATTTTTGAAGGTATCCTAGATTTCTTTCACATGTTTTTATCCTTGTTCTAATGATAGATCAATATCGACATAAATAATGATCAACCCAAGAGATTTTTCCTTCATTAAGAATACGAGGAATAATTGCCGTGCTCTTCAACATGAATTGACCTATCCATGTACATCCATATACCATTTTGTGAAATAGGGGAGTCATTTGGTCCACCCAAGAATGATAATTGACCCCATTCAAGGGGGAATAAGTAAAACATTGAATCCACAGGATTAACAATAGTAGGATGAAACTCCTTATGGAATTAAGATTTTAGAAATGCACCTTTGGAGACCCAAATGGTATAAAACCCTAGAATCTAGCCTTGGGAATGAAGGCCTTAACCTTGAACAAGGGTGACAAATCATAATTAATTCACTAGAAGGAAGGAACAACCCTATATTAGGGTTTATGTCTCTAAAACCCCTAGGAAATCCCTAGAAGGGATGATCCAAGCAAACCCTAGTTCCACATTGTAATAGATATGCCACTAGCCAATATTTTTTTTGTCAACCAAAATATTTGAGAGAGTAAGGTCCATGCAGTCTCTGTTACTATGCTAATATTTATAGGGGTCAACAAATGTATTGATGGAACCGAATCTCACCCTAATTTTAAAATAGCTTCCTCACAAGTGCACTAAGATAAATAAAACTAGTGTGCTTGAGAGACATTTGCAACATCCAAGAAAAAATGATGACAAAAGAAATACACAAGCGTGTCTAAGAGAATGATGCAAATCAAAAGAAACGATACCAAAATTAAGTCCCCTTAGGCTTATAACAATTTATGTTATAGATCAAAGAGGTATCAAGATGGGATGGTACATGAGAGATTGAGTTGCGTATTTATATACAACTCAAGTGAGGGATCTCTTTAAGAGAGGGAAGCATCCCTTCAAGTGGGGGTTATGGGATTGCAATATAAGGGCACACCCCAAGAGGGTTATTGAGCTTACATATTAGTTTTAACCAGGTCAACCTTAACCATACCTAGCTATAAAATAAATGAAATAAAATTTTCCTTAAAATGAATTACAAGTACATAATTATATATACAATGAATGAGTCATGGATAAATGTACACATTACAAAATTAATTCCAATAAATCTATGTGAGCTTAAATAAATGACCTTATGTTGTAAATGATGTTAACATGTTTGTATGAATTCCTAGTATGGAGCTCAAGGCCAAAGCTCAACTAGAGAATGGTTAGGCATGTAGATGCTATAAATATACTTCTGTGGATTTTGTAGTACAAACTTTCCATGGTAAACTCCAAGCTATGTAAATGTCAATGCTATAGTAAAATATAATGGTCTACAATTGTTGTGGAGAGCATTAAAGTGGATATGATTCCACCAAAAGGGAGAGGGGAATGTGGGAGAATAATCCTCTATTGGAAATTGTCAATCTATGAGATTATATATTTTCCATCTTGTTCCTTAAATGAAGACATCCACCTCCTTTGACTTAGAGAAAAAACAATGAATATAGATAGAGGTTGGCGAGGAAATCTACCTCACAAATTTATTGAAGCATGACTCAAGTACACCCATTATAGGGGAAATGTAATAGAACTTCATTCTCTTGTTGGAAAATAAATAAATCATTATTCTTGTTATCTCCTCAAATAAAATAGTCAAGTTTGTTTATTTTAGGTGATAGGAAGTCATTGAAAAATAAATTTCCAAATTTATGTTGGCTCGTTTTTTAGAGCTTTAGGCATGTAATAAAGTTTGAAAAACATTTGATTTGGTTTTTCCTTCAAAAAAGTAAAAACTCAGGTTTCAGTGGCTTAGGTGGACATTTCAATTGTTCATTATCCACCGAAAGCAGAGCTTTCAGCAGCTAAAGCGCGAAATTCGGGGCTATTTTAGCCACTGAAAGCGTAGAATCTTGGAAACGGTGAGCATGTCTTGGGAAAACTCAATTTTCTTAGCCGTGGAGAGGCCGTTTTACACTCCCAAATAGTCAATTGACAACTAGACATACTAATATTTCCAATGGTACTTTCATATCTTCATTTAGAGCTTAGGAAGGTAGTCAAAAGTCCCCTGCAATATGAGGCAGCGTTTTCATTAAGGTGGCGTTTTCAAATGATGATCTTGGGCGACTGGAGGATCATTTTGAGAAACGGTCAAAGGATTTTGTGCATGACATGTCAAAGAACAATAAATGCTCTCAGTTTTCCTACAGGTGTCACATATTGGGAGAATCAAATCCATCTCCAAGCCTTAAACTTCAGATCTCAGAATTTCCCTGTTTGACGCATGTTTTTGAAATACAGATGTCAGGAAAATGAAAACAAATATCAAAGATCTGAGAGAGGTTTTTGTTCATAATAAACCAAAGAACATTAATTTATTGCAGTTTTCCTACAGGTGTCATATATTTAGAGAACCAAATCCATCTCTGAGCCCTAGTTTAGACCAAAATTTCAAGGTGCTCCAAGCCACTGAAATTGACGTTTTTACTATGAAAAGTTATCATTTTCAAATGATGTTTCTGAGCGACTGGACAATCATTTTGCAAAACGGTAGGAGTTTCTTGTTTCTGATATGTCATAGAACAATAGCCTCTCTCAGTGTTCCTACAGGTGTTTCATATTGAGAGAATCAAGTCCATCTCTGAGCCCTAAATTTCGGATCTCAGAATTTCCCTGTTTGACACATGTTTTTGAAATACAAATCTCGGGCAAATGAAAACGAATATGAAAGAAATGAGAGATTTGTTTTTGTATAACAAACCAATATATAAAAACATCTCTCATTTTTGCAAATATGTTTTTATGTGAAATATATAGGTCAATATCGGAGCAGCATATTTCCAGAAAATTCTGTATTTTCCAACCACCTCACAAATTCGGATTTGAGATAGGAAAAGAGGTTATCAGATCCATCTTTTGAGGATCTTGAAACTTATTTCTAATGATTATTTAATCTCATTGAAGAATTATTGTAAAAGGTTAGACTTTCTATACTTTTTCATACTTGTACTCTCAGACTTCTCATTTTCATGCCAATAATATAAGCTTCTTTTGCCATTTATGTTCAGATTTCATTTTCTACCTTTCTATACTTGCACTTGAATATTCATTTCATGTTTGTTCTATTTGTATAATACTAGATAGATGTCATCCTATATTTTTATTGATGAATTGAATAGCAAGTATCATTTACTTATTGTGATTAGCCATGCATATATGCTTTGCTTATGAGTCTGCTAGCATGATAAGAATTCTGCATACATCCACCTTTTATCAACTCTCTGAACATCAGTGGTTTAAAGCTTTATCTATCTGAGTGTGTTTATGCATGTTTTGAATGAGTGAGTTTTGATTAAGTCATCCAAATTAATCCATATTACCCATCATTAAGAAAATACTAAAGTTACTAGGCATCTTCAAGCTGCAACCTAGAAGAGTTTCCTGGAGAGCTAACAAATTGGTGCCATTGCCGGGGAGAGGAGATTGAAGCTCAAATTCCCTGGGAGACAACATAAGCTCCGGTTTTGATGATAGACAAAGACTGGGCACATTTTTGGTTGTAATCATCTATCTGACGACTCCATGAAGGATGGATTCGGTGGCAACTCCATTGCTCAGAAATATGTTGGCGACTCCATTGGTACGAAATGAACAAGATCTTAGCAAAGAGGTATGCATTTTGTGATTTCTCAAATATTTTTGGTTACCCTAATCCAGTTCCTAGTAGAGATGAATGGGAAAATAGTATTCCCATATTTCGAGGAGAAGAGTGGGAAGTGCCAGCTGAACACTTGCTGGATTTTCATGACTTTATTCATCGATTGCAAGTTGTGCATGAGGATGTTCAGATCAAGCTCTTTTGGTATTCTTTAGAGGGGATTGCTCGTGATTGGTACCGGTCCTTTCCTATTTCGAGTATCAGCTCTTTGGCATATTTTCATGCTGCCTTTCATTTGTTTTGCAAAGGAAGATTTTCAGCTGATCTTTTATATTTCGGATGCTGTCATGAATTCAATTTATTGAATAAAGAACTAAACATTCATGAAGAGTATGCTGCAATAGGTGACATCTCTTATTGTGACCTAGATATTAATAAAATTCAAGATGATAACCATGGTACAGATGCTTTTGACATTATATCAAATGCATCTATTGACTTAGATTGTCATGAAGATGAGATTGTCCCGTTTGGAAACCCCAAAGATAATGAACAGATTTTTATATCAGAATGTGACAGATTTGAATATGCAGCAGATAGTAAGGGAAGCCCTCAGTTTTCTGATTTGCAAACAAAGGAAGAGTGCAACAAATATGAGGAGGAAGATGATGATCCAAAAAGCCCAGATCAACAGTTCATCACGCATTCTTCTCAGTCAGAGGTTGAGCAATCTACAGTTAACATGGAGATCACTGAAAGTAGCCAACAACAACATTTCATTTAGTTGGAACAACAACATGGAGAGGTATTTCTTTGTGACATTTATGACCCTATTGCTGATTATTTGGAATATATAAGCAGCATAAATGTCAAAATATTTTTGTCAGATGATAGCTGATTCTATCACCCTTTCAAACTACATTGTTGCATGCTATGGTTTCATTTAATTTTTGGGTCAAGATCAAGGATAAGTTCAGCATATTAGTTTCTAACATGGCTTCATTGGAAGCATGATGTCACTTGATAAGAAGCCTCTATTGATTAGAATTAGGAGTAGGAAAGAGAATAATCTCTTTATATGAGCAAGTAGACTTTTCCAGTTATTGGTTGTTGAATAAGCAGGACAGGCTACAGGAATGCTACAGGTTTGCAGGGGATCAGTTGTAAAGGTAGCTCTTGAAAGGTGTTCAGAAGAAGATTGTACTGTTGACTCCATGCCCAATGGAACACTAGGTTCTGAATTTTGTTGTCTAGGAAAGGCATCAGATCTGCGGTTCTTGGAATCTCACAGGGAGGATTCCATCCCCGAGTAGGAGCCATATGTTATCTCCTCAAATAAAATAGTCAAGTTTGTTTATTTTAGGTGATAGGAAGTCATTGAAAATAAATTTCTAAATTTATTTTGGCTCGTTTTTTAGAGCTTTAGGCATGTAATAAAGTTTGAAAAACATTTGATTTGGTTTTTCCTTCAAAAAATTCAAAACTCAGGTTTTGGTGGCTTAGGCAGACATTTCAATTGTTCATTATCCATTGAAAGTAGAGCTTTCGTCAGCTAAAGTGCGAAATTCGGGGCTATTTTAGCCACCAAAAGTGTAAAAGCTTGGAAACGGTGAGCATGTCTTGGGAAAATTCAATTTTCTCAGCCGTGGAGAGGCTGTTTTACATGCCCAAATAGTCAATTGACAACTAGCCATCTTAATATTTCTAATGGTACTTTCATATCTTCATTTAGAGCTCGGGAAGATAGTCAAAAGTCCCCCACAAGATGATGCAGCGTAGGCTGTTTTACACGCCCAAATAGTCGATTGACAACTAGACATCTTAATATTTCTAATGGTACTTTCATATATTCATTTAGGGCTTGGGAATATAGTCAAAAGTCCCCCACAAGATGAGGCAGCATTTTCAAGAAGGTGGTGTTTTCAAATGATGATCCTGGGCGACTGGATGCTCATTTTGAGAAACAATCGGAGGATTTTGTGCATGACATGTCAAAGAACAATAAACTCTCTCAGTTTTCCTACAAGTGTCACATATTGGGAGAGTCAAATCCATCTCCGAGCCTTAAATTTCAGATCTCAGAATTTCCCTATTTGACACATGTTTTTGAAATACAGATGTCGGGAAAATGAAAACGAATCTCAAAGAACTAAGAGAGGTGTTTTCTCATAATAAACCAAAGAACAATAAAATCTATCAATTTTCCTACAGGTGTCATATATTTGGAGAACCAAATCCATCTATGAGCCCCAGTTTAGACCGAAGTTTCAGGGTGCTCCAAGCTACTGAAATTGGCGTTTTTACTATGAAAAGCCATCATTTTCAAATGATGATTCTGAGAGACTGGAGAATCATTTTGCAAAACGGTCGGAGGTTTTTGTTCCTAACATGTCAGAGAACAATAAAATCTCTAATTTTTCCTACAGGTGTTGCATATTGATAGAATAAATTCCATCTCTGAGCCCTAATTTTTGGATCTCAAAATTTCCCTGTTTGACACATGTTTTTTAAACACAGATATTGGGAAAATGAAAATGAATATAAAATAAATGAGAGAGGTTTTTTTTCACAACAAACCCGTATACAAAAATTTCTCTCAGTTTTCCATAATATGTTTTTATTTGAAAGATATAGGTCAATATCAGAGCAGCATATTTCCAGAAATTTCTGCATTTTCCAACCACCTTACAAATTCGGATTTGAGATAGGAAAAGAGGTTATCAAATCCATCTTTTGATGATCTTGAAACTCATTTGTAATGCTTATTTAAGCTCATTGAATAATGATTGTAAAAGGTTTGACTTTGGAGACTTTTTCTTACTTGTACTCTTAGACTTCTCATTTTCATGCCAATAATATAAACTTATTTTTCCATTTATGTTCAGATTTCATTTTATACCTTTTTATACTTGCACTTGAATGTTCATTTCATGTTTGTTCTATTTGTGTAGTGACAGATATATGTCATCCTATCTTTGTATTGATGAATTGAATATCAAGTATCATTTACTTATTGTGATTAGCCATTCATATATGCTTTTCTTATGAGTCTGCTAGCATGATAAGAATTATGCATACATCCACCTTTTATCAACTCTCTGAATAGCAGTGGTTTAAAGCCTTATCTATCTGAGTGTGTTTATGCATGTTTTGAATGAGTGAGTTTTGATTAATTCATCTAACTTGATCCATATTACCCATCATTAAGAAAACACTAAAGTTACCAAGCATCTTCGAGCTGCAACCTAGAAGAGTTTCCTGGAGAGCTAACAATTCCAACTCTCTAAGTGTCATTCGTTCTCATTTTTCTCATGTTTATGTTTTTCCACTCCTCATGTTGCACTCTCTAGTGTTACCCAAGAATCAAATTTAAAGGTGACCAAAATCAACAATGTAAAAGAAGAAATTGAAATTATTAGATAAGAGAGATATCCTTGTAGATGAACATAGAGGTTGGGATAGTTTGGAAGAATTAGCCATTTTGCAATTGTCACTCAGTGGATGCTTGAGAACCAAGTTTTAGTTTTCCAGGTTGTGATGAAAATAATAATAATAATAATAATAATAATAATAATAATAATAATAGACATATATCCTAATTAAAAGGCATGACCTAAAGAAAGGACATGACCTAACAACCATGGTGACTAGTCAATGTGTACATAAGTATATTGTCCCATAGAATTGTAATTCACCATCTATATTATTCAACTAAATATTTATTACTTGTCCTATATGGACTTCTATTGTCTATCCTTATGTTGGATTCATGTTAGTAATGAACTATCATTCAATTGTGATATCGAATTTTGACCACTACTTTTATCAGACCTTGTTTGATCCATAATTTTGCTACATAACCTTTTAGAATTTCTCTAAAGCTCTAGTCCTTACCAGATTTAATATCTTCACAATTTTTTTTGTAGTTCTACTTTAAAAGTTACGTTCATCCATTCCAACCAAAATCTAAATGAGAATTTGAATTGAAAGTTTTGGTCATGAAAGGTTCAAATTCTACAAAAAGAAGAGTATCTATGCTCCAAAATCTAGAGAATGAAACAATAATTATTAAGACCAACATGAAACAATATCTCAAAGTTATCAAGTAAATTGTTGGAATATTCAGCAATACTAAGAGGGGGGGTGAATCAGTATTGGGCACTTTTTACCACTTTTAACATGTAACATTAACCATTAACAATATCATTCACCATCACATAAGAATCATACACAGTGCACATGAGATTTAACGTGGAAACCCAAGTGGGAGAAAACCACAAAAGATGTTGTTTATAATATAAATATTACATTCAATGTGTTTAACATTACCAACTAGAAGGAAGATCCAAGTCCTTGATTTTCTAGCACCAACTAGAAGGAGGCTCCAAAACCCTAGTTTATTAGCGCCAGCTGAAAGGAGGATACAACCCCCTAAGGTAACATGCTCCAACCTGTAGGGAGGACTCCAATTCTCAGTGAGCACCAAGTCACAATTCTCAGGAACCAACCTGAAGGAGACTACAATCACCTATCCTTTCCCCATCCTATTTCCCTGATATGAATAGAATAAACAATATGTAATGATCATTGTATCACTGTCTATGACAAACTGTACCTGTATGTTTGTTCCTGTACCTGTATCATTGTACCTATTCATGTATCCTTGTCCCTGTTTTTGTATCATTGTCCCTATTTCTATCACTACATCAAGTTGTGCATACCTCAAGTTCAATTCCCAATAATTCCCAGAAACAATCATCAAAATATTTCATTTCCATGTTCAATCATTTAGATCAAATTAATCCATACACAATACCATGATCTATCCAACTATAATAATCAATATTTGCAAATATAACCATCATCATAGCCTCCATACCATATTTAATGACTTCAAGGAGACATACCAAGATTAAATATGAGCTCTATCCATGAAAGACTTGTGCCATCACAAGAGAAACCCACAAGCATTAATCCGACCTTTGTCAAGTTTAAAGGATTAAGAGACAATATAGAATCCAAAAGAGTATCTATATAGATTCATCACATATCACTTGCAACCATCTTTCCAACGAGCTGATAATTTTTTAATTTTGATATAGTATGAGAAAGTTATGTTATTTTTCATGTATCTCTTCAATCCTCAAAGATGCCCAGAAATTGCTCCTCCAAAAAGTTTCACACTTTTTATCCAAGGATGCGCAATAGAAAGAGAGACTTGATTGATGATGAAATGAAATATTTTTCCTCTATTTATACATTTCATCATGATCTAGTAGCTTCTTTTAGTGTCTCCTTAAACTCATCCTTAATTTGTGGATCTCCATATTTTAAGGTGGTCTCAAGGGTTAGCACCCCACCTATAATATCCCTGATCTGATTTATAGACCAGAATATTAACTTGCTGCAATTTTTAAATTAAAATTTCTGATAACACTCTTGCAAACATTCAGTAAATTGTTGACTGGGAAATTAAGGTATTTTAGTGGAATAAATTGCAGACAAAGGGAGAGGGCAGTGGGAAGAATCCAAATATATTTCAGACATATCATTTCCTCTTCTCTAACACATTTATATCTGGTGCCATTTAGGGTTCAGAATCCGCTCCGCGGAAAGCTACTACCACACTTCTGGGCAGCCAAACCGTGAAACTAGGAAGAGTAGTTCAGTATTTTTCAACCAGGGGATTTTAGAAACTTGCAGAGGGTTGTTCCAGAATTAATATAACACAATAAATGGTTTTGGATAGGTTTCAGCAGTTCTGGAAAGTTCTGAGGAGTTTCAGAGGAATTTGAGGTTTTTCAGCAGTTTTGGCATAGTGAAACCCTATGCAGTGGAAGATCCCAAAAGGTAGTAATACCCCAATGAAAAATGGTTCTGGAGATATGGATGGGAATTTGGGTCTTTAAGTGACCCATAGGAACTGACATGACTTAGTTTGAGTTAGAATAACTCATTTTACATCAAATTTGGCAAGACTAGTCATTAAAAGCTAGCAATCTATCTAAGGTCTAAATTTAAGTAGTTAATTCATGTCAACTTGATTTATGAGATACATATGAATTATAAAAGAGATAAATAAAATCTCAGTGAACATATAAACTCTCTTCAAACATTCCCCCAACCTTGCATATTTCTTATAGCACTCAAATTCATCAATTTTCCCCCATACAGTGATAAAATCAGCTTTTTTGGTGAAACTGAAGACAAACTTCTTTATGGACAGAAATGTTTCGACCTGATAAAGATAAATTACAGAGTCATATCCTTCTATATATCAGAAATCATATAATATACTGAGCATTACAAGGAGACTCCATAATACGGGGCAGGAGGCCCAAAACATGAACAACAAAAGGGGCTGAGAACATAGGTGAAGAATGGGCTTCATTGGAACTTGACCTGAACATGATGGAGGCTGAAAATAACTTTGATAATACTTCAATGGCTGCAATATAGCGCTCCATACTTGCAATAGAAGAGAAGAGGATGGAAGGAGAGGGGAAGGGAAGGCTGGGGCTCATCTCCCGATAGTCTGAGGCACATCACTAAGAAGGAATGCTCACATAAGCATAACTCAACATACACAACAACCAAACTAGAAAAATATCAGAAAGGGACTTGGAATACTTCTTTTATAGAATTAATGTTGACATGTTGAGCAAGTTACTTGGCTTGGTGACCCGTGAAAATAGGTCACCCATGAGTAGACATACTTTCCTTGCTTTTTGCTTTGGATTTCCTTATTTTTCCTCTCTTTTCTGACTTTCCTTCTTTTCTGACTTTCCTTCTTTTCTAAACTTTCCTACTTTTCCTATTTTATCCTGCTTTTTGGATTTATGTTGCTTTTCCTGAAATATTCCTCTTTTCTCATTTTTGGCATCATTTTTGGACTCCATTGCTTCCTTGACTTCTACTCCAAGTAATTCCTCCAACCTTATCCGCTAATTCGAATTGGTGGGCCAATTTCTCCATTTATTCAACATAACAAATAAAAATATTAATTGCACCAATAGTATTAAATGCTCCATAATGATTTATTCCAAGTGGGTAGCAACTATGGATAAATTTAAATGCACACTCCTAATTAATTAATTGCTTCATCTTAACCCCTCATTAATTATTTAATTCTATTTGTCACTAGGATCCATGGGGTTCGATCTTCTTAATGGTGTGGTCAAAATGGGAACATGACGGTCCTCCCTTCCCAAGATTGCTTGTCCTTAAGCAAAGTATCCCAAGAGGCCCATCATGCTTTTGCTGCACTACTCTGATCATAATCCTCTCTCCAAGAAAATATTCACTACATCTGTAACTGAACATGCCTACTTCTATCCAAGTGAAGCAACTGGAAAGTGTGCCAAGATCCCATAAGAATATAAAAAATGAAAATATACCACTATTCTGTAAACTATAAGTCCATCCAAGGAGGTGTTCCCTATGTGGGAAACTGAAACCAAGTGCAACATAGATGAACAGGTGAAAAAGAGGGTTGGCTTGCTCCATCATGCCAACATGCAAACAACTTCTCCAAGTACAAACAATTCTAGGATTCCATTGCTTGCATGGCACCCCCATGGATCAGAATACCATCCAACAAAATATGTTAAGAAAAAGAGTGCATGGATCCCACTGTTCATGCTGCATCTCCCCAAACATTAGTAACAAGAAAAAATCAGCATCATATGAAATGTTGGTAAAGATGAAAAAACCATACCACCATATTGGAAAATCATCATTTCCAATGCAAAACTGAAGCTTTGAGGGACCCTCAATCAAGATATGCAACTCTCCAATGTAGGGATGAATGAAAGAAAGACAATACATCCCCAAATATTCCTCCAAAAAGTGAGGCCACAAGTCCACCAGTCTTTCTATTCCAATTGAAAAGTTCTCATGTGACTAATGTGCACAAGGAACAAGTGTGTTATCCATGAAACTCAAGTGACAAGGGTGAGGATCCCATGTCCTAAAATGATGCTCCAAAAGAGAGTAAATTGTATCAAAATTAGTCATGTTCATGCTTCCCTCAAATAACGAGGTATCATGGTCTCTATGGAACTCAACAGGTGCTCCCCTCTTCATCCAATGGCTCAACTCTATGCCATTGATCCAAGGGTGCAAAAATACATCAATTGACCCACACATTGAAGGTAAGTGTAGATCTGATTCCTTCTTGTCAAAAGTGGCTGCACACACATGCCTTTTCTACTGCTTGTAAATAATAGAAATCAACAATATTAAAAACAATTTTCTTGCAACAAGACATAAACCTTTTACCTTCCAGTTTTTTTTCTTCAGCGATTCCTCTATCCAACCATCCAGTGGATGAATTGGAGATATTGCTTGCTGATTTTAATGATCTATAATCATCCATCTCTTCTGCAACAAGATCTATATTCCATGGGGACAAATCATGATCCCCATGTTGTACATGTGACACAAACCAAAAAAAATTCTTCACCCACTGTTCATTCCCCATTGGTGTTGTTGAATCTAGGACATGTGGGAAAGAACTGTGAACCTTCTTTGCATGTTTGCAACCTTCAGTAATCAGAATTATGGCTGCAAATTTTTCATTATTAGCTAGGCCAAATTGGGTGCTCTCATCCCACTCTTCCATGGGAGAGTGTCTGTCTTCAAGGAACAACTCAAGTTTCCTTGGAAAGAAACCAAGAGTTTGGATCTCATCAAACCATTCTGCAAACTCTTCAAGTGCATCCCGAATAGAATTATCCTCATGTGCATGTGTATGGAGGGTATCCAATGGCTGAAAGCTAAATCTTTGTGGCTGCCCACATGTCAAGACAATGCCAATCACAACAAAAAATTTATTGCAGAAATTAAATCCTTCACCTCCCATATTCTTCACTCCAAAGGTGTCTCTATCCACCCAATCAATGGATGAATAAGGAATTTTATTTGCTGATCCATAAGGAATGTGATCAACCATCTTTCTGGTAGAGAAGAAAAATTCATCCTTCCTCTCAACCTCAATGAGTGTTTGTCCAATATTTTCTTCCTCATAGCTTTTCACAAGCACCTGCAAATATGCTCCTTCCTCATGGTTGTCCTCCACATGAGGTTCCTCCATTATACCCAAAACATTTCCTTCCATGCAACATGAAAGGGATGACACCTTCGATTCCTTTTGAAGTTGACATGTCTGCAACTTTGACTCTTGAAGGAATCTTTGTGTGCTCTTCAATAAGTCACCAGTGATCTCCAACTTATTAGCGAGCCTCTCGAATTCTTCTTCTTCCTTCTTGAGTACACTATGGTACATCTCATCCATCATGAGGAGATGATCTCTGTAGGAAATTAAGTTCATATAGTTCTCTTCATCTTGGCCATGCCTTATTTCAGTGCTATGCACCCCTCCATAAGGGCTTCTCCTTCCATCTCTACAATCTTTTCCTTTGTCCCAATATATTCCATCTTGATATTCTTTTCTACAACTTGTTATCGTAGAAAGCGATACTTGCTGGGAATTTGTTTTGTATTGTAATGCATAACTAGATTCTTTGAAATACTTATAGCACTTGTGTTGTCAAATAAGATCGGAATAGGCTCATCATATGTTACTTGAATGTTGTCCATAGTTTTCTTCATCCAAAGAATTTGAGTAAAACATGTTGTCACTGCAATATATTATGCTTCTAATGTCATGGATAAAGATACTAAAGATTGCTTCTTACTTAAACAAGACACTAAATAATCACCCAAGAAACAATATGCTCCACTTATGCTTCTTCTATCATCAATGCGTCCTGCCCAATCTGTATCTGTGTAGATAACCAATCTCAACTTGTTTCCTTTTGGATACCATAGTCCAAAGTCTTTTGTTCCTTGAAGATATCTGAAGATCCTTTTCTCTGGTAAAATATGCGTTTCTTTTGGAGTTTCATGAAATCTTGCAACTTTTCCAACTACATGTGTAACATCTGGTCTTGAAGATGTCACAAAGAGAAGGCTACCAATCATCGATTTGTAACACCTTTTGTCCACTTCCTTGGATTCATCATATTTTATTAACCCTGGGAGTACCGACAAGTTTGGAGTCTTCCATTCTAAATTTCTTCAACATTTCATTGATGTACTTGGTTTGAGAAATGAAAACACCATCATCTAGTTGAGATATTTGTAGTCCTAAGAATAAAGTTAACTATCCAAGCAAGGACATTTCAAATTCACTTTGCATATACTTAACAAACTTATGACTCACCTTGTCATCATCACTTCCAAATATGATTTCATCAAAATATATTCAATAATTATCATACTATCTTGATCCATCTTTATGTAGAGATTACTATTTGCATTTCACCTCTTGAACTCCTGTTGTTGTATGTATATGTTCAATCTTGAGTACCAAGCTTGAGGAACTTGCTTGAGTCCATACATAACTTTCTTTAACCTACATACATAGTCCTCATTTTCTGATAGTAGGAACGCCTTTGGTTGTTCGATGTATACTTCTTATTCTAACTCTCCATTTAGAAAGGTTGACTTTACATCCATCTAATATACTTTAATTCTTTTACTACATGCATAAGCCAAGATCATCCCGATTGCTTGCATTCTAGCCACGGGAGCAAATGTTTCATTAAAATCAATTCCTTCTACTTGAGCACTCCTTTGCATACTAGTCATTTTTTTTGGTTACCTATCCATCTTCGTTAAGATTGTTTCTAAAAAGCCATTTTGTACCAATCACATTTTTATCCTTTGGTCTTGGCACCAATTCCCATGTTTCATTGTTCTCTATTTGACCTAGTTCTTCTTCCATAGCCTTGATCCAATGTTCATCATTTCTGAATTCTTCAAAGTTTCCTGCTTCAATTGTAGATAGCAACGACAAGTTCCCTTGTTCTAACATCTGAGCTTTTCTTTTACTTCTGGTTCTATTACAACACTCTTTTCCCCAATGATTAGTTCTAGGGTATTATCCTTTTGAATGTGGCAATTTGGTGTCTTGAAAGGTGTTTGAACATTTTGTTGAGTCCTAGAGGGAGTCTGAAGATTCTACTGACTCTTTCTTCTCGTTCTTCATCTGGCTACTCTTCTTGTTCTTGTTTTTCTTCTTCCTCCTTTGCTTCAAACTTTGGTTCTTCAATTTTCATATTTGAGAGCTCTAAATTTGTTATAACTTCTGTAAAATTACTTATGAGGCTTCTCATCATGATTCCTGAAGTTTTCATAGCCATTTATATTCCATGTGTTTCTACCCCTTACATAGGCTCTACAATTTATAGCCTTATGCCCAAAATTATTGCAAGAATAGCATATGCCAAAGAAAATATTTTGGTACCTGGATGCAGATGGTCTTCAAGTTGGTGCAGATATTTTGAATTTATAATCTTGAAACTCCGTTGTTGGTGGTGGTTTCTTCCATGTATGATGTTCTTCATGGCTCTTGTTTGTCACTTCTTTTTGAGTCCCAAAACCTTGTACAACTTTTGCATAAATTATTTGTATTTCTTTACCTTTAGTCATCATATATATTGAACCCTCCTCATCTTGTTTGTATCAAATACTATATTTATCATAGAATGGCCTTTGGATGCTGATGATTTGATCCAATATTTTGGTGCTCTTAACAAATTTTATCAGATGTCCTTCTTTTCTGATTCCTTCCTTAGAGAGACTATTTCTTCTTCCAATTCTCCCAGTATCTTCTCCTTTTTTACCAGCCTTCTTCTAAGTGTTTCTTCAATTACCTTTGATTCTAACAACTAAATTTTTAGATCTATAAAGGTCTTCTTTGTCTCTTCAGGGTTTCTTTCGAAGCTTTCCTTCGATTCAACCAAATCCTTTTTGAGTATCTTGTTTTTCTTCCTTCCTTTCTTTAGTTCACTTAAGGCACTGATCAATTATTCCTCAATATCTACTTCTCCATCCACATAGCCTTCCTCATCATCATTATAAGTTTCTTCTAAATCCATGAAGAGCACTTTTCCTGAGTCATCATCACTATCATCCTCTTCATCAGATGATGAACTATCCTCCTTAGAATAAAGAATCTTCCTTTTCAAAAATTTCTTGTTCCTTTTCTGATATTTCTTTTCATTTTCTTCAATACTATCTGACCTTTTTGCATAAGGACACTTGGAAGAAAAACGACCAATTTTACCACAATTAAAACATTTGAAAGGAATCTTACCTTTTTACTTTCCAGTTCCTCGCTTTAACTTTCTCACAAAATTTGCTACTTCTTCATCATCTAAGTCATCCCTGCAATAGGAACACGAACACGAACATGGTTTTGATTTTCGCTTGTTATTCCTTGTGTTCTTGGAAGCCTTGAATGTTGATTCTCTTTTAGTCAAATTTTCTTGCTTTGTTCTCATTTTGTATACTGCAAGAATTCCATGTAATTCATCCACATTTAAAGTATCTAGATATTCTCTTTATTCTAGGTCTGAGATGTTAGATTCAAACCTCATTGGTAGAGATCTAAGAATCTTCTGGAATATCACTGAATTTTCAATCTTTTCGCATAGACCCCTCGTGGTGTTCACAATTTCATATACTCGAAGAAAATAAGCTACAATGTATTCATCTTCCTTTATTTTCAAGTGTGTAAATTGTCATTGATAGGTTTTCATCCTTTATCCTTTGATTTTGGAATTTCCTTCGTACACATTTTTGAGCTTGTCCCAAATTTATTTTGTAGAGATACAATGCATAACCTTGACAAATTATGAACCTTCCAAGCCTCCCAAAATAACACTCATGGCCCTTGAATTGCATTAAAAAACTCTTCTTTTCAGTAGTACCTACAGGTGGATCTCTCTCTGGTGGAGTGCATCCATTTAATACATAATGCCAAACATCAAGTCCCAGTTACTACAAGAATAACTTCATCTTTATGCTCCAAAAAGAATAATTCAAGCCATCAAATAATGGTGATCCAAGCTTCGAATATTTTCCATACTTTTCCAAGATGATCTTCCTTTGACCAATGGTTAAACTATCTTGAAGGAAATTGCTTTGATACCAATTGTTGGAATATTCAACAATACTGAGAGGGGGGTGAATCAATATTGGACGCTCTTTACCACTTTTAACATGTAACATTAACCATTAACAATATCATTCACCATCACATAAGAATCATACACATTGCACAAGAGATTTAATGTGGAAACCCAAATGGGAGAAAACCACAAAAGATGTTGTTTATAATATAAAGATTACATTCAACGTGTTTACCAGCACCAACTGGGAGGAAGCTCCAACTCCTTGATTTTCTAGCACCAACTAGAAGGAGGATCCAACGCCCTAGTTTATCAGCTCCAACTAAAAGGATGATACAACCCACTAAGGTCACAAGCTCCAACATGTATAGAGGAATCCAATTCCCAGTGAGCACCAACTCATAGTTCTTAGGAACCAACCTAAAGGAGACTAAAATATCCTATCCTTTCCCCATCTCACCACCCTGATATGAATAGAAGAAACAATCTATAATGGTAACTGTATCATTGTCTTTGACAACCTGTACCTGTCTCCTTTTCCATGTACCTGTATCACTATCTATGTTCCTGTATCATTGTCCCTGTTCCTGTATCACTATCCTTGTTTCTGTATAACTTTTCCTATTTCTATCACTACATCAAGTTGTACATACCTCAAGTTCAATTCCCAATAATTCCCATAAACAATCATCAAAAGTTTTCATTTCCATGTTCAATCATTTACATCAAATTAAGCCATACATAATACCATGATCTATCCAACTATAACCATCAAGATCTTCCAAGATAACCTTCATCATATCCTCCATACCATATTTAATGACTTCAAAGATATATACCAAGAGGGAGATTCACATACCAATATCAAAGATGAGCTCCATCCATGAAAGACATGTGCCATCACAAGATAAACCCACAAGCATTAATCATGCATTTTATAATATTACAAGATGAAGAGACAATATATAATACAAAATATTATCTAGATAGATTTATCACATATCCCTCACAACCATCTTTTCAACGATCCAATAATTTTGTATTTCTGATACCGTATGAGAAAGTTATGCTATTTTTCGTGAATCTCTTCAATCCTCAAAGATGCCCAGAAATTGCTTCTCCAAAACGTTTCACACTTTTTCTCCAAATATGTGCAATAGAAAGAGAGACATGATTGATGATGAAATGAATTTTTTTTCCCTATATTTACACACTTCATCATGATCTAGTAGCTTCTTTCACTCTCCTTACACTCATCCTTAATTTGTGGATCTCCAGATTTTAAGGAGATCTCAATATCACTATCATGCCAAAACTTCAATATCACTCCATATATTCTCCAAAGGGGTCCCTAGGTCTTTACCACGTCATCATACTTGGTGGATACACCCTTATTTATTGCGGGGATCCTTACCACTAGTATTGGTCTAATGGGTCAAAGTACCACAACTTTTGGGGTTATGTGGACCAAGCATTTTTGTTTTAGGGGTACTTCTAGCTTTGCACCAATTTGATTCGAACCAACTTTGAGGACTCTTTAGGGATTCTCCACCATGGGTCATGTAACCCCAACCTCATGGGTAATTGGAACAAACACCATTGTTTAAGGGTTTCTTCACCATTTGTTTCAACAATCCTTAGGGGAAACCTTAGAGACTTCTTTAGGGTTTTGATCTATATGTGTACATCACAAAGTGTCTTCCCGTGAGGGCCATGTGTAACTGCTATGCCATAAGGGGGCCTATTTGTAGGACATATACATACAAATTTTGACATCAATGACAACTTTATTCAACACAAACAAGTATTCTATCTTAAATCTTCACCACACATGTCAACATATCCACTTAACAATTAATCATATAACATTTTGCGCCTTGTAGATCATACATATCTCACTAAAATTGTTTGGTGCTATAGTCGTCGTTGGATTGATACCATAGAGGGAAGCTTACATCCATGTTGGACTATAGCAAATATTCAAACCCCAAGAACCACTAACCCTCAAATATTGACTAATTAAAATGTGGAAACCATGAAGTAAATTTTTGGAGTCCATATCCTTTACGGTGCAAAGAAAGAAGTCGATATGTCTCTACTAGTAATAAAAAAATGAGAAACATGTTGATGAGTTCAATAACCATGCAAGAGATACAAAGTGTAAATATGCATGCTATAATGAGCCTGCTATAATATGCATGCAAGCGTAGATAATTTTTCGGTTTTAATTTTATCCACCACAGATCTTTTTGATGAATGCAATACCAATGCAATAATAGCTATCAGTTAACATGGCGCTTTGGGTGCTCTGGTGCATTCATGGTGAGTTAACATGGCAGTTTATGATCTAATATGGTCTTTCTTGTGCCTGAGGTTCACCTCAGGGTTATTGGGGGGATGCCTAGGTATTTAATCCTAATCCATACATCTGATTGAGATGTTATCACACTTCTAGTAGGGAACCCCCTTGCCTCTCTATGACCCACCACTTACCTTCCCACCGCATTTCACCACTTTTGCAACTATTTCTCTAGGTTTTCACATTTAAGGTTGCTCTATACCCGTAGTGAGCCATTGATATACTCACCTTGACCCAACTTCCACTATCCTATATGCACTTATAACCAAGCTTATCCCCTTACCCGGGTCATGCCAATAATTGTTTTTATATGACAAGTTTAATATGGACCTGTAAAGCTCCGGTATACCCTAACTATACCCTCTTTCCAATGTAGTTAATCAGGACCCACCATCATTTCAGAGGAATGCTCCTCTTTTTTTACAACCCTCTCTACCTTTCATTATTGTGACATCTTCCCCATGTCTATAGCTCTCTGAAACCCTTGGTAGACCCTTGTTGTGTTATATCTTCCACATGTTCAAAACCAAAACTCAAGATGACGAAGAAGGAGGTATGCTTGGATTTGGGATTAGATGTTCATATGGGTTATCTTCCTCTCATGTTGAATAATGCTCTAGTGGCTAGTTTTTTGGGTCAACATATAGAACTTGACACTTTCAGGAAATGGGTTTGAGAAAACTAGATGGAAACTCTAGGGTATGATTCGAAGTGCTACTTTCTTTCTAGGGGATGGCTAGGAGTTGTCCTAGACAACCCTAATGATTCTACCAATATTTTAAATGGCACTTGTTTTTTGGATTCTACTCCCATAAATTTTCTCATGTGGTCATCCTTCTTTGGTGCTAAAAAAACCAAACTCTTTACTCAGAGGATTTGGGTTAAGTCACCTGGTATTCCCCCGGAACTTTTGTCAATGGACATATTTAGTAGGATTGGTTCTTAGTTGGGGAATTTCATTATGGTCGAAATGAGTTTCATTGGCCCAGGGAAAATGTTTGTAGCTCATGTTCTTGTGGGCGTTGATGTTAGGGAAGTACTACTTTTGGATATGAATATATTTGTGGGTAACATTCATTTCAACCAGAAGATTGATTATTCAAGTATTCTCTTTCGTTGTAACCATTATCATTCCATGGAACATATTTTTAAATAGTTTCCTATGCCCTTTAGAAGCAAGCAATGGATTAAGAAAAAGCCCCAGATTTATGAAGCGATAATGAAGTCTACTTCTACAGTTTCTCAGAGCTTGACTATTGTTTCCTCTTCGGGAGCTCTAGAATTTATGGTAAGTATGAACACATCCAACATTCATCCACATCAAAATATTCCTAGGTCATCTCCAACAACTCATGCCTCTCTTGACTATATTCCAGATAAGTTACTCTCATCATCTAAATCATGTATTGGTTCCCATAACCTGGTTCATTGGAGTGTTATTCCTAGGTTACTATGCAAACCTAGGAAAACCCCAAACTCTATTTGTTCCAGAGTCATATATGGGGTTGTTGAATTTATAGGGTTTTCGTACAAACCATTTTCTCTTTTTAATCGATACCCATTACCTGTCCTGCTAACCAATAGGAGGATGGAGGGTTTGGTATACTCTTTGTCTGGACCCATAATTATTGTAATCCAGTTTCATTTATCCCTGATTTATTTCGACTCCCTCTGATATTTTATCTCCTCTCTACCCTATTTTACTTCGAAAGACTTGGGAGACTTGACCCCTCCACCGAATCCCCCTAGTAGATTTGAAAACCTTATTAGGTATGGAACATAGTGTATTTCATAGGGGTTCTCTGATGAATCTGACTTGACTGCCTATTATGATACCCCACTCTCTATTTCCCATGGGGGTCATGGATATTGGATACATGAAAATAGGGTTTACTCCAGTGGTCTGTAAAATTATGGGTTAGGGCATGATCTTCCTCAACATATAAATGTCTCAGAGGGAGAAGATATTTGAAAGTTTACAGCTTAGGAACAGGTTATACGTGATGTTAGATCCAGGAAACAATATAATATTGAAGGGAATCTTAGAGCAAGCCATCCATGTACCAGGGTTACCTAATGAATTTTATGTCATTTACTGCTAGGGGGCTGTTAGGGACTGCCTCTAAAGAGCTTGCTATGAAGAGAGTTATCATCTCGAATAGATGTTCTGTTATTTTGATTCAAGAATCTATGGTTGTGGGTGACTATATCATTATGGATATGAAAAATATTTTGTCGGGTTGGGAGTTCGTGATTGTTGATGCCTCTAGTCGATAGGATGGTCTTATCACTGGTTGTAAAACCAATGAGTTTTTATGTACTAATAGATGAGCCATTCAATCAGGTATTGACACTTATTTATTCTCCAAGGAGATAATTGGTCTTTATTATCTTGTCTTATCACTGGTTGTAAAACCAATGAGTTTTTATGTACTAATAGATGAGCCATTCAATCAGGTATTGACACTCATTTATTCTCCAAGGAGATAATTGGTCTTTATTATCTTGTCATAAATATTTATGGGCCTTACCCAGAGAGGGTGGATTTCTAGGAGCATATATTTGGTGCCAGATTCTTGTCGGTGGAAAGGATCATCCTTGTGGGTGATCTTAATTTCTCTTTAGGTGTTGGTGAAATTTGGGGTCAACATGTACAAGTGGACCAACTCTTGGACTATTTCATTTGCAGGCTAAGTGACTTATCTCTTTTTGAGACCAACATGGAAAAATATGAGGACATGATATGACAACATGGTTAAGCGGATTAACAGATTTTCGGTTAACAAGGGCCTTCTTCACTGGGGGGTTCTTATCAGACAATGGATTGGGAAGGTGGTAACTCAAACCACTTTCCTATTTTTCTGGAACTCAAGACCCCGACTAAAAAACCTCCCATCCCATTTAAATTCAATGCATATTGGTTGGAGGATGAGGGTTAATGTGAGGCTATCAAGACTATATGGATTCCATTATCCCTTAAGGCCCATGGATCTGTTGGTTTACATTTCTTGTAGAACCTCCACCGTATCAAGGATTTTTCCACCTCTTGGGAGACTAACAAAATATTGGCTATGTCTAAGGAATTGAAGGATATAGAAGATCAACCGGATATCTTTAACAATGAGCTCAAGTCTAGAATCACATCAAAAAATCAGAAAAGGTGGATCATTGCTTTAGAGATCAGATGTACCAATATTCTAGACAAAAATGAAGCTACTTGGAGCCTTAAGATCCATTCCATATGGATTCAAAAGGGTGATGATAACACTAAATATTTCTGGAACTTTGCCAAGCATAACCATAACACTAATTCTATCTAGAAATTGGGCAATGAAGATGGTTAAGAGATACACGGATTTCAAAATTTGGATATTTATGGGGTTAGGCATTTCAAGAATCAGTATAGAGAATATAATTAGGCATCTGTGGAAAACCTATTGCAATATATATATGGATATCTCTCTATGGTAAATGAGGAGAAAAATCAACATATTATGAAGCTGATCTCTAAGGATGAACCCAAGTATAGAGTCTCTGATATGCAAAAAGATAAGAGCCCAGGGCCCGATGGTTGGCCCATCAAATTCTTCATTTGTTTTATGGATATATTCGAGCAGGATCTACTTGATGTTATGAAGGAATCTAGAAGGGAGGGCAAGGATATCGCTTCCTTCAATGCCACATTCATTTCTATTATCACCAAAGTGTATTTGGCCATCAATTGGGACCAATATCATCCGATTTCCCTCTGTAATTGCGTCTATAATCTTATTGTCAGAATTATTTCCAGCCATATAAAGCTTATCTTGTCATCTATTATTTTGCCTAAACAATTTTCATTTCTACAAGGCAGGAAAATCCAAGATGTTGTTGTTTCTGCTCAAGAGTTTTTTCACTCTATAAAATCCAAATGTATTCCTGTGGTGATCCTTAAGGTGGATCTCACTAAGTCATATGATTAGGTCAATTGGTCTTTCCTTCGGCTGATTCTCCATGAGGTGGGAGTTCATCCTCGTTTTATTGATTGGATTTTTGCTTGTATCACTTCTGTTTTCTTTTGAAGTCCAAATCAATGGATCTGCTACAGATTTTTTTCGACCTGAGAGGAGTCTTCGCTAGGGCTGTCCACTTGCCCCATTATTATTCATTCTAGTCATGGATGGATTATGTTGAGCCTTGGTATGTCTCAAGACCAATGGGTCTATACAAGGTATTAAGTTAGTTGATCATCTATGTATCACTCATCTTTTATTTTTTGACGACTTTCTTATTTTCACAAATGGATCTTATAGGAACACTTTACACATTAAATCCATCCTCAATATATTCTTTGAAGCATCAATGATTCTTCTAAATATAAAAAAATACTTGTGTCCTTTTATGAATCTATCTATTGAGGATTCATGATTCATTCAAGATACATTTTCTTTCCATGAAGTCAATCTTCAAGAGGGTCTTAAGTATTTAGGTTTTGTTTAGAAGCCTAATGACTACACTAGAAAGGATTGGACCTGGATGATTAGGAAAGTTGAAAGTTAATTTCAACTATGGTGTAACAAATGGCTCACTCGAGGGGTCAATATATTCTCATGAAGATTGTCTTGGAAGCACTTCCGATTTATTGGACATCTCTCACATATGTCCCTACATGCACCATTGATCATATCATGAGGATTGGCTACCGATTCATTTGGCATAACAATACTGAGGATAAGACCTTTGTGTGGGTTTCTTGGGATAAGTTGGACATTCCAAAAAGCTTGGTTGGATTGGTATTAAAAAATAGTCATATATTTTCTAAAGCCGTGCTAGAGAAAGGTGTATGGAGAATAATTAATAATTAAGGATTATGGGTAAGATTATCATACATAAGTATATACATCCCCTCTTGGTTTTGGGATTGATTCAATCACTTGTCAAGAGATCTAGTTTGGATTCTCCATTTTGGCATGCTCATATCAATGCTTTTCATATCATTGGGGATAGCCTTATATGGAAAACTGGCAATGGTATATTGATGAGAACAGGTTGTAACCCTTGGATCAGTTTCCCCCAAGATTGGTTGCAACCTCATTCATCTGGCACAAATTTGGACTGGCCATGATCCTCCATTCTCCATTCATAATTAGTTATCGATGGATGATTTGGACCTACGACCCGAGGATCAACAGATCAGGGAGGAATACATTCATGCATTAAATGTTTCTTATATCCACATCTCTGATGGAGATGATCAACTCATCTAGGGATTTAATGAGAATGGTGGACCATATGTGCCAAAATTAGGCTATGTTTATGTTCATTCTAATGAGGATCTCCCTGATACACCATGGTGGAATGATCGTATTTGGAGACATAAATGTCCTTTGAAGATAAAAAATTTTCAATTGGATTTCTCTCATTCTATTCCTACTTGAGATAACATGATTCTTCGCTTCTTAACCAGACCTAGCTAGTGCTCATTGTGAGATTAAGTTGTGAATCTACGAATCACTTGTTTGTTTCTTGCCCATATGTCGAGAATATGTAGAGATGCACTAACATGATTAAGGAGAAAATTTTTATATGGGTACACACACATTTGGAGGATGCATTTTCTCAATGGTATCAAAGTTATTATTACCTTGATTATTTGACGCTTCCAATGATCTTCGTTTGGTATGTATGGTTTAACAGGAATATGGTAATTTTCTAGGACTCATATGTTCATCCAGACAAGTCTTATAGCAGGGAATTAGCCATTCTTTATTTATTTCCTCAATATTATGAGAGTCACATACTTCGCATCATCAAAGACCCCATTATTGATAAATCCAAATGTTGGGCCTTTTTTTATGGTACCTATCAAGACCACGGTCTTACATGTGGTGCAGGGGGTGTCAGTTTTTTTAGTGATCGTTAGTGCTACAAATTTGCTGCAAGATTGGGAAGAGTGACAAACAATCGGGTCGATTTGATTGCTCTCATTTATCTCTATTATTAGCTCACAGTATTGGTATACAAGACATCCATATAATTGGTGATTATCTCACTATCATTGATTGGTTGAATAAGTGATGCCAATCCAACAAAATTTTCTTGAACCCCATCATCATGGACATCCTAAGTATATCTGGTCTCTTTCGATCCATCAGTTTCCAACATATTTATCGTGAAAAGAATCTAAATGCTCACCAATTATCCAAAATTGGCCTACAAAAACTCGAAAATACTTGGCTGAGATGGTATCATGATGGTCCAGATATAAAAGAATATGACCCTAGACCCATTCTATTCTAAATATCCTGGGGAGATTGATGTATTTCCTTATGATATGCTTCATCAATCAATTATGAGAACGAAGAACATGTTCTAAAGCTAGATATACAGAGAAACTAGACTACTAGTAGAGTAACAATTATTTTTTGACTTTTGTATGAAAAATACCCTACATGTATTAGCACAATCTATTATAGGAAATTTTTTTGTGCAAACATATATGTCTGGTAATTTTGCATGATGTATAAGAGACTAGATATGGATATACTAAATAACCTCTATACAATGTATTTTGTTATTAACCATAATGAAATGTACCTTTTTTTTCCGAGGAAAAAAAAAGAACGAGCAACATATTATATGTTTAAATTTTTTTTTAAGGAATGAATTAAAGCTTGATTCATATTTAAAATAAAAGAGGTGTCTCACACACACACACACACACATATATAAACCTAAAGTATATTAATATAAAGGTGTTATATTTAAAAAACAATTAATATGTGATTAATTACATTAAGGGTTACTATTAGAGCATAATACCATCTAGTAGCATGGTCACAGACCACGTAGGACACACCTTCATTTGTTTTTCGATTATGTTGTATGGTCCAAACCTTGGTTATGTTGGTCTACTAAGGTATTTGGGGGTTTTGGACTCATTAATGCACACAAGCGCCCACATTTGATCATTCAGGAGACTCAAGTGCCCTCATTAATGACATTTCAGTAATTAGGGTGCTCCCACTTCTTAAAATAGGGAACTGATTTGACTAGAGGTGCCCATGCATTGTATTTGAGTGTTTTTTTCTCTTTTGGACCATTAATTGCTTCGTAGAGCCACTCCCACTCACCCATGCACTCCATCACGCATATCCTACCCTTATTTATGTCTTATCATGCTTCACCTATGTTCACATGGCCATTTGTGACCATCTGAGGTGGTTTGCGAGCTCGTTGGTCCACCTAGGGGGGTTTGAGGTCCAATCTAAACCTGCCACATGTATGCCTCCAGTTTACCTCCAAAGGCTAACAATTTTCACCTATTGTATTATATTCATGTTCCAAACATATTTACATGTTTTACAATAATAGAAACTTTAGTTATTGGCACCATCTATATGTGTTAATAATTCTCTTTTTAACTGTTTTCTGCATAATTTGTGAAATTCTTGAGTTGTGAGGATTCTCTTAGATCCTAGATATTGTTGTGAATCATATTTTCACAGTTACAACAAAGATATTATCTAAGCTTGAAGGAAGGATATAAAATCAAAGTGGTGGATTAAATCATAAGTACAAATAAAGCATCAAATTTTTAAGTAATATTAAGGTATATTAAAATTTCTACGAGGCGTAGAATAGATGGTGAATGGGTATATTGTTAAGACACTCCTTGCGTAAGGTCATCAGTTCGAAACTTCGTGTGTGTGAGTCTTAAAAAAAGAGAATAATGTATATTAAAGAAACTATTGAAGGAAGATAGTGAAGTTTATCATTATTTTTATGAGACTTTGCATTGGTATATTGAATAAGAAATCAAAACTAAGAATTCTACAAAGATATGTGTGTGTGTGTGTGTCTTTTAGGTGTAAAGGAATGCAAATGTTTGAGGTCCTTAAAAAGCTAAAGAAGCGTTTGCCCATAATGTTATAGATATTTTATTCTAACATATTATCAAAGCGACACACCAATGTGGTTGAATTTTAAAAATTATAGGATGAACTAGTATTCAACAATAAGAAAAATATAAATATTTAGAGAATATAGTTGATGACGAATTATTAGAAAAATATGAGAAATTATTAGAAAAAATGAAGAAATTTCTTGGCTAAAAGATCATAGTAAAAATATACTTGCAAAAATTAAGAAGTCAAAACATACGAAACAATGCAACCAAAAGTTAGAAGAGGATAATCAAGATCAAGATCTGAAGGAGAAACTCACAAATAGTTTATCAAAAAGAGTTGAATAAAATCAGTACTCAAGGAACCTTAATCACATGTTACTTGAACAAATGAAATGGTTAAAAGATAAGAAACCAGAGAATCAAGACCTTGAAAATAAAGTCATCAAGTCAAAGAATGAGGAAGAACTTTCACACATAAGGAATCATAATCAAATCTTACTTACACAAATTAAGAAGCTAAATAATAAGAAGTCGTTATAAAACAAGATAGAGTCACTTACCAAGAAACAAACATCAATTAATAAAGAAACAATGATGGATCCCATTGAAATAGTGAAGTCGTTAGATGTGGAAATCTAAGCCATTGAGGGAGGAAACCATACAAATTTAGTTGACATCATAAGTATCTTCAAATGATCAATTACATTTTGTTGAACTACAAATAGTGGAAATTCCAATAATGCATTTGTATTTTAACGGTCATGAACAAAGAGACTCAAGTGTGCAAACAAGACATACATCCAAAAGTGACATGATAAGGAAAAATCTTGTTACAATGACACATCATCAACATACTAATTCATAAGAGTTGATACCTTAACCAATAAGTATATCAACGTCAACACAAGTAGTCGACCTATAGTATGAAGAATATTAATGTCAATACAATTGAGTCTCTAAATAAAATATCATCCTATGAACCCCATAAATGCATAGTTCCATGAAGGATCAAAGTAGGATGATCAAACCCTTTTTATCATTCAACAATTATGTTCAATGCTTATAAGATCATATCATCTTATATCATCAAACACCACAACTATAGGAACATAGAATCACGAGAAGATAAATTACAAAGCCATATCAAGATATATAAATATGCTTTGAGGACAAATTATTTGTAAAGGAGAAGGAATTATATATATATATATATATATATATATATATATATATATATATG
>LPNX010202346.1:1011736-1148280 GCA_001517045.1 Pseudotsuga menziesii
AATGCATACATAAGTATATCATCTCATGGCATCGTGGTTTGTCATCTATGGATTGCATTGTCGATCCTTCTTATGTTGGATATTTTTTAGGAAATGAACTATCATTTAAGAGGTTATAATATACAAGAAAACATTTAACACATTGGACTCTCTCAACTATCACTAAGGAACTATTGGGCATAGTAAAGTAATATATTCCTTGTTATGTGGGGAAATGGAAGAAAGTGGCATGGTTGTTCGATGGCTAGAAGGGGTGTCTTATGTGCTTTATAGTGAACAAATTGGTTGAGACATGTGATTAATTGGGTTGGGTTTAGTGATCTTAAACCTTGCAGTGTGTTTCCTTCATCCTGGTAGCTTCATAGGTCAACTTGGGGATGACATCTGCAATGGATGCCTACAATTGGTTGGAAAATTGGTCAAATGCATCTAGTTTTTTGGACTATGTTCTATTAAAAGATAAATACTCTATATTTGTTTCATTCTTTCCAGTTAAATGCCTCCTCCTTTATGAAATTAAGTCCATTATGAAAATTGTTGTTAATGTTATGTGTGCACACGAAAGTGCTTAGTTAGAAATATATACAATATTTCCATAAATTCCATGCATGTAAATTTCATTTCATTAATAATTTAGCACTATACATGCATTTAAATAATTATGGCATTAGTGGGAGACCTTGTTTATTAGGATTATGGAGAAACGGTCTCTAGAGGACGATGCTTTTATTTTCCTATTTAATGGCTCCTTATTCTATGGTCATGAGTGCAAGGGAGGATATGTTGCACATATTATTGGATTTCTTCTCAATTTTCAAGGCTTCTTTGACCAATTTCTTTGAAAGTGGGTTTTCTTTGACAATAAGTTTTGAATTTTCAGTGTAAGTTTGAAATAATCAAACATACAATCTTAACCTAGATTTAAATAAAAAAATCAACCAATCCTAATTAATATAAATAAATTAGACTAAATCACAAACTGACTTCCAATAACAGATTGGATGGCTATCAAGTACAATTTAATAATTGATATATGATTTCTTTCTTTGATTACAAGTTTTAACCAATTTATTCTATATATATCCATCCGAACATTGTGAATTATCACCATTGACATATTATGAAACTCTACTATATTTAAACAGACAATTTGATGGTAAATAAAATACGTACAATTTTTTTCCTCGAAAAAAGTTGCAATTTAATTATTGGAAAACAAGATGCCTTGTTCAGAGACCCGTAAGGCCTTTCATATACATATTTGTCAGAATAAAAAATTAATGTCAAAGTTCTAAGGCCATGAGAGACCTAGCATATACAAAACCATGAAAAACAACTTTTAAAGCTTTAACACACTTTGCAAAATTGTGTGTAGTCCACATAAGATAAAGGGTATATGATGATGCATCATAGAAATGATAATGTTCATAGAAAACAAACTGATTAACTTTAATCCTATGCCATTATTTCTTGATCTTCCGAATCCACAATAGTTTTCTTTCCATATTATATTCAACAAAACAGATATGAAGATCAACCCAGGTGAGGTTCAAGGTCATGCTCAACCAGAGTATCATTATTAATTTCCCATATGTGCCATAATATTCCATCTCTTTCCTGTAGGCCCATCTTGGATAGCTATGAAACCGCTAAATTTTACAGTGAAAGGGTGGCATATCAAGACTTTGGGCCTACCCCAAAAGAGAGGGTCTTCCAAATGTGTTGGAACTTTATCTCCCGAATAGTGCCTGCAATGTGATTCAACTCCTCATATATAGGCCTCAACAAGATATTTTTGGGTGGCCTCTTGTGACACATCCAATCAACAACTAATTTGGAGCCCCCCAAAAACCTGGAGCTTTAGAACCCCATTTGTGACAGAAGACATCATAAAGAATTTTAGGCCATCATATCTGCCCTATTGTTGGAGCTCAAACCAAGACTAACTGAAAACTTAATCCAATATGAGTAACTTATATATAATATACCACAAGGGAAAACTTTAGGGGCGAAATTCATCCCTTGGGGTATTTTTTGACTTGTTTTCCAAAACAAGATTCACCAATTTACCTTTTTTAACACGTTGATTCACCCAAATTCCATGGGATAGTTTTTTTTTTACTTTAAAAATGACCAAAATTGTCCAAAAACTATATAAAGTCCTAAGGAATTTGAATATTTTTACAAAAAAACCGCCAAACATTTTATGGTTGCAAACTCAAAAATTAGTAAGATTCGCTCAGGTTTATACATTTTGATAAAATTATGGATCCTTAGAATTTTTCTTGGATACCACCAACCCTGCCTTTTGCAAGAATACCTTGAGAAACACCATCAAAATAGATCCAACTACTTGATTTGTCTATCTATTCATTTACAACTCTTCTCACTTTTGGAGGATCATCATCCTTAAGTGGCTCAAGATAGCTAGACCCTTGAAAGCATAGACAAAAGGAAAATGAGAATGTCGTCATAAATGACTTTGTTCCTGGCTAACTAGGACCCCCATACAAGTATGGCTGGCAAAACCCAAGAATATTTGAAAGTCGCATTATTTACCCAATCATGCAAAGCACCTTCCAAGTCCAATCCAGTGCAAATGAAGTGAATTCCTTTAATAAGAGAAACATATTCCCACATATTCACAATGTATGGGTAGGAGATTAATAGCTGGGCAATATTCTCATTACTTTCCTTTCATTGAGGGCATCTACCAACCCACCCAGAATTTCCTAATCATAATATCCCACAATGATACCATGCATATGCATACAAATAATAATAATATATTTTTAAGCTCACCACCAAGCGAGACACCAATTTGGTGTATAAGACGCCTTGTTTGTGAGACACGGGACCCCCTCTATGTATCAATTTACCTCCTAAAAAGAAACACATATTCTTAACCGTTAAACCCACTCAAACTATACAATATACAAACATTTACATTCAACCACCAACAATTTTGACTTAATATATTTATCTACATTTGTTAATCGATACATACATTAGTACCAATATCTCTCTTAATAGAAATAATAATATTATTATGCAATTAAAGAAACATTAACATTTATACAACATAATATTCTTAGAAATTAGTAAATATATGTGCAACATTATACTATTTTATTTCACGGCTAGTCACAATCAATTTAGACCAAAATCAATCTACAATATTTTACTACCTACCATTGAGTCCATAGAGTTTTGATGAAAACGAGTAGAAATTAAAGATACTATTTTGGAATATTTTTGTGTGTATCTACATATATATATAACATTTGTATTGTTTCCATATAACATAAAATATATCCATTATTTTAAATATTAGCCCTACAAAGGACAACATAACTTAAAAGTCCCCTTTGTTTCATTGGCCTAAGTGGTATAGATTTTTTGGGTCAAAGTTCTCATGCTAAACATAGTTTTTTTGTAAATGGGTGAAAAGATAATGGTGAATAATTTGCGAAACATGATTACTTTAAAACCCAAATAATTTAATTGTAAAAATTATAATTTAAAAATGATTATAATTTACGATGAGTGGTGGGGTATAATTGAACCATCCAAATGAGGTTTTTACCATGGCAAGCCTCTCCCTTTAGTGGAGCGTGTTTCGCTTCCAAATGGGAAAGTTTCGCCGCCCAAAAATGCGTCTGGTTGCCCTAGTAAAACGCTCCATGATGCGTATAGTTTCTTTAGTAAAATGCTCTATTCCCTAAATCTATAAAGAAATGCATAGATATAAATTACAATTTCAACCCAAAAATAAAAATGGTTGGCGTGGTAAAATATTTTATGAAAAAAATAAAAAACATATTATTAAATTTTTAAAATAAAAAAAAAATTAAATTAAAAAAAAACCATCATGAATTGAAGAAAAAACAATTTTTAGGGCTTTGAAAATTTACTATAATGTAGTTTTAGTTTTTCTAGAAGTTTTAATTGATTTGTTATCATATTAAATGTAGCATGATTAGTTGCTCTTCAACTTTACTTATTGTCTTAAAGATGAACCTTGATTTAGGTTCGAAACTTTAACATTCAAAATTACTAGTGTGGTGATCCTGAAAGCCACACCTAAAATAATAATAATAATCTATTTTTAAGGACATGAATTTGGTGTATGAAACTTCCTTATTTGTGGGACAAGGAACCCCCTCTTCACAACTAATGTAACTCTTAAAGTGAATGAACTAAATAAAAGTAGTTGATGATAGTGTTTTAATTTACTTAAAACCCACATTTTATTAATCATAATCTAAAGAAACAATATGTAACACTTCAACCTTAGATATTAGAATAAGTATTTATAACATATGGTGGTACTGAAAAAGGTTATTTAAAAGGTTAAAAAAAGGAATTATGGAAAAATTAAGGGGCCGAATTTAGCCCATGCACTATTTATTGACATTTTCTTCCAAAAAAAAGATTCCCCATTCTCTCTTTGTTTTCAACAATGATTGGCCCAAATTCCATGGGATAATTTTTTTACTCTAAAAATGGTAAAAAAAGTCCGAAAAGTTTATAAAGTCACTGGAAATTTGAATATTTTTTCAAAAAACTCGCCAAACATTTAATGGTTGCAAATTTAAAAATTAGTAAGATTCACTAATGTTTCTACACTTTGCGAAAATTATGGATCCTTAAAAATTTTACTGAAAGAAATATGTGCATTGTAAATAAATCTAGGTGCATGGATGACAAGTCTGTCATCCATGCAACAATTAAGAAATTGCGTAAAATATGAAAATTATGTAATCAAAGGGGGCAAGACCAAGAGGTGGGTCGTCTAGTATTGCTAGTGGCTTTCTTTTTTTGGTTCTTTGCCTTGTTTGTGTTGTTTTTAAGGGGTTATGTTGGAGGAGACAACAAAGGAGGAGGAGATGATTGTACAAAGGAAGATAGAGGAAAGATTAAGGTCTCACCTAGTTTGGGATAAGTTTAATTGTTGAGAGATCAGGAGCCTCAACTTCTGTTGGGGGTTGTTTGGGTAGAGAGTTGTTCCCCCCAACCATTGTTTCGGATAGCGGAGCTTGTGACTGATGTGTGGCTTGATTCGACCTATGATGGTATAAATTAGTATACTTAGTTGACTAAAGTTTTAATGAAGTAATTTAACTTTGTATTGAGAATTGCAATTCTTCAAATTTTAGAGTATTGAGAATTGTAATTCCAAAATATATACACCTTTGGAAATTATAATTACTCCATTAGAAATTGTAACCCTAAAAGCTATAAAAAAATTAATGAGAGTTTTATCATTTTGGTGAAGTGAATCATATATAATTGAAATGGATGAAAAGCTATAAAAATTAATGAGAGTTTTATCTTTTTGGTGAAGTGAGTCATATAATTGAAATGGATGAAATAAAGAAAGAATCCATCATTTCTTATGATGGCAAGATAGTCTTTTGTTACTTAGAAAATAATCAAATTACTTGAAGTAGAGGAAAAAAGATTTTTTGTAATGGTATTTCTATCTGCATGACCTTTTTTAAGATATAGTGGAATCAGTAACTAGACGAAACTACATGGGTGAGACCCTCGTTCAAATCTTGTTGGCTACAATTATAAACCTTAGGATGGTGTCACAAGCGTGCAAGCCAACACTTGACATGCAACTTTTATTTGCAATAACTTATAGAAAAAATAACAATTGATTTTTAGAAATGATTTTTTTTTTGAAGAAAGAGTAAATTGTTCTAATGAATTGATTTTAGTAACAAAAGAATCGATTGATCTTAGTGATAATGCATTGATTTTAAGCCAAGATAGAAAGAAGACTTATTGCACTGATCATCTTTAATTTGCAAGATGATCAGTGTGTTGTTAGGCACATATGTTCATGTTTAAGGTGTGTTGTCATGCACAAATGTTCATATTTAAGGTTGTGTTTGAGTTGATAAAATACATATGTTAAGAAATGATATTCATATCCTTAAACGCATATTAAGAAATGAGGATTTAAATTCCTATAATTTTTAGTTTTTTTAATAGTGTTGTATGTATATAAGATGCACAAAAATACTCAAGTAGTTGCATGGATTTTAATGGTCATAAAACACTAAAAAGATTTTAATGGTCATAAAACACAAAAAAAATATTTTAGTGATGATACATGACAAAATGATTCAATATATTGATTTAGCAAACAATATAGAAAAAATTTATCCGATGCATTGATTTTAGTATAGAGATATTGAAAATTATTTAGGGTGGAAGGTGTCGGGGGAAGGTATTATATGACCTGATGTAAATTCAAAGGGTAAGTATTCATGGGGAGTAGGGATTGTGTCAAACAATTAAGCAGGGGAATATGCACTAAACTAAGGGTTATTGGTTCTTCATTCCCTCCAAGTTCAAAAGGTATTGATCTTTAGGGACTTGTTCTTGATAGTGAACCTGGTTTAAAAAAGAATTGTGAAAGGAATGAGACTACGTGGAATAATGCATTAATGGTAATTTAAAAATTGGACACCTTTGAAGAGGAAAAGATCTTTCATAGACACCATCATAAACAAGAAAGTTGATCAAATGACAAAGAAGGCCACCTACTTGGACAAAATGGTTCACATTGAAAATCACGACCCTTTAGGCATCAACTAGATTCCATAATTTCTCTCATGGAAAAAAATTATAATGCAAAGGGACTTAGGTTCAAAGACCCACTCTTAAGGATCAATCTAAAGGATCAATCTAGAAGCCATGTGGCATTTTACTAAGCTTCAAGGAAATGAAAACTTATTCCACTCACGAAAGGGAGATTTCAAATCTCATAGTTCTCTTGATCCTCTTTCCTATGACAAGATATAACAAGCACATGCTTTTAAACCCCAATTATATTGGCTCAAGTGTGAAGGTAGGATATATCTGAGCACTTGAGGAATGACAAAGTTCAAAGACACCAATGAATTTCCTAGTGTTTGTTCTTGGGAGAAAAGTAGATGGTATATGCAATAGGGACTTTGGGGAAATATGGATAGCGGTAAGTGCAACCTCTCCTTCTGGTTCACTTGTCTGAGTTTTATATTTGCTCGGTTTGGTGTCCATAGTGGCATTTCTGGGTATCTCTGTATGTCCTTGGTTAGAGGAATTTTGCTGATAACATTGAATTTCTCTTTCATGTTGTTTGTCGCCTGCGGGAAATTGAACGTGTTATTGGTTGGGACATATTTTGTTATGCAAATAGGTAGACAAGGAGGGTTTATTATCATTGAGAGGAATTCCTATTGAGGAAATTAGGGAGGGATACTTGGAGTATTGCAGGTTTATAGTATTCATGTTCAAAATTTCAAATAACAACAATATCATGGCTAGTTTCCCATGCTTTGGAGACTTTGGGACTGATAGCATTTTCGATATAAAGAAAATTTTAAGTAGAGTGCATGAGTAAGTGAATGGCATGAGACAAGCCATTGGTTCTTTGACCAAGCAATGATAATCTCAAGAGAAAAAGTAATAGAGTTGAAAACCAAACTATAGGTGAATAACACTAGGATGGACAAAATGATGGGAATGGACATGCACTACAACATCATATTGATATTTGCTTGAGGAAATGAATCATCAACCAAGAAGCTAATGTTTGTAGAGGTTTCAATTGAGAATGCCACAGAAGAGGCCATAGTACCATAGACAGATCTTGCAATAAATGGCCAAGCTCAATGTCAGAAAGAGGGAAAGTAAGAGAAGGAGGATGTTTAGATGGAGGAATCCCACAACATGCACCACTTTACTTAAAATTGTCTTATGTTTTTTCTTTAATCTTTATTTTGGGTGTCTTTATATGGTAGTATATCTATAGAAGTGATATGCAAGCTCACAGTTATGCATCTTATTATTGTTGAGTGAAGGGTCACAACGTAATGTTTAAGCTTAATAAAGTTTGGTTGTATAAAATATTTGAACCCTTATGTATATTCTGGATGACTTGGTACATCACAATCCCTTTATAATATAAAAAATTACCCAGTCTTGTAAAAACACTGTGATGGTGAAAATTATCGAATAAAATGACTTTAACAATAGTATAGTACAAACCAATTCAAAATTACATTTTATAATGTTGTGAAAGATGTTCTCAGTTATAAGTTGAAGTCCACCACTTTGTTTGCTTGGGTGTGATTTCTTTGTTAGTATTTGCACATTAAAATCATTATATTCATTGTATCAATTATAATCCAAAGAAGCAAATTACATTCGTATAAATTAGTATACTAAGTTAAAATAACTAAAATTATAACCTAACAACTTGACCTTGCATTGAGAATTGTAATTCTTAAACTTTTAGAGTATTAGGGATTGTAATTTTAAAATAGAAACACCTTGGGAATCATGATTATTCCGTTGGAAATTGTAATTATAGAACCTTGAAAGCATCGGAAATTTCAATGAGAGTTCTATTATTTTGGTGGAGTGAGTCAGATAAATGAAATGTATAAAAAATAAAGGAAAAAACCATAATTTCTTATCAAGGAAAGGTAGTCTTCCATTAAGTAGGATTTGCATTCATTTATTAAAAAAATAATCTAATTACTTGAAGGAAGGGAAAAACATTTTTGGGTCATGGTACTTCTATTTGAGAAAAGTTAGAGATTAGCAAATAGAAACCGAGTTTTAAGAACAAAATTTTTATGATAAAAAGAAGAAAATGTTCTAATTCATTGATTTTCGTGACAATATAATTGATTGATTTTAGTATTGATACAATAAATGATGTGTGATACTCCAAAGAGAAATCAAATATTTGCATGGATTAAATCAACAATCATAAAACACAAAAAAATGATGCATCGACTTTCTTGATGATAGATTGCATAATAGACCAATGCACTGATTTAAGAAACACACAAATAAATTTGATCTTAGCATTGATTTCAACACTGAAATACTACAAATTATTGAGTAAAATGACTAACAATAATACAATGAAAAACAATTTCAATGAACATATTGTAATCTTGCAAAAGATGGTGTTAGTCACAGGTGGTGTTAGTCACAGGTTAAAGTCTTACCACTTTGTTTGCTTGATTCATTTATTAGTATTTGGACTTTAAAACAATTATATTTATCACATTTTTTTGGTATGATGACAAGATATATATAATGCATTATATATACAATGAATTAAAGCTAATAGCATGCACCGAAATGTAAATTAGAATTATGAAGAACATAAGGAGTTGCAAAAATAAACTATTAAAATTGGAAAACAAAAGAGTTAGGGTATGGCCTTCACAACAATATCTCGAGTTAAAGGTTTGAATGACCTTTGAAAATCAACTAATTATTACCTTCCAAAGAAGGTAGTATAATTTTCATTTTCAACTCAAAATACTTTGAGTTTACATTATTTCAATTTCATGTTATAAAGTTTTCCAATCTTTTCAAAAACAATTTATTAAAATGATTTTTTTGAAAATTAAAATACTTTTAGATTTTTTAAATTTCACTCATTCCATTTTTGATTAGTCAAAAATGTTATCAATGAGACATAAATCCCTAGTGACTTTATTTTTAAGACTCAAAAAATAAAATTAAAAAACATTTAATATAGAGTTTTATAAAATTGTCATATGATGACTTTCACATGCCAAGTTTTGTTTTTAATAAAAAAATGTTATCACTTTTCATACGATTTGATTTTGATGTGACCAATTTTATACATTTTAGTTTTATAATGTTTATGAGGACAATTACTTATCAATGTGACAAATTCTATAATTTGTTATATTCTTATGATTTCTCCTTTACTTTATCAATTTATATGCTCAACATAAAACTTATTCTCTTCTCTATAATTATTTTCCAACATATTTTCCAATTAGTTGTGTCACTTTTCCTAGTATGCAGACTACATTTTCATCTCCACCCACAACCTCCTCTTTGTGTTCGCACCATATGTGGAGATTTCAATACCATTATTCTTGCTTGATTCCACAACATGCTTCATGAACATAAACTGTATTGTAAGGAACTCTTTTCAACATAACCTTATATTATTGGCATACAACTTTTAGTGGATACATTCATTTATCTACTTCATTTTCTTCCAACATAGACAGGGACTTAGCTCCTATGCAACTCTATTTCATGTTTTCTCATATAATTGATATGAAAAAATGGAAAAACTAACATGTATATAAAAAAAACTAAAGAATACATATTGTTTTGATCACTATGTCATCTATTTTTAATTAATGATATGCATCATATTACTTTCTTACTATTCACCTTTTTCAGCCTTGAACATTGTTACTTTATTATGATTCACCTTACTTATTATTTAACTTTTGAAAAGTCATTTTTTACCATACTCTTTAGATTTTAGATGATACTTACTAAATTTCAAAGAATCATATCCAACTAAAACATGATGACGATGATAAATGTTAATGTAATCTAAATAAACTTTGGTTGGTTTTCATTCAGAATTTTATTTTTATGCTCAAAAAATTGAATATAAGCTTTACTAAATCCCCATAGTTTTGACGAGTTAAAATGTTAGGAAGATTGTTACTATAACAAATATTTTGAAATTGAGATTTGAAGTGGGCATACACACAGAATTATAAGAGAAAGTGATTTTCATTCTCCACCTTCTTAGTATCACAAAGATAACAATTTTTTATTCCCATAGCATTTTCATTTTTATTTTAGTAACATTGATTTTATTCTTTACACTAATTATAGCATTAAGATATTTTTGATCTTCTAAATTAAAGTTAATAAATTTTATTTTTATTTTATTATCTAGTTTTTTATCATCTAAACTTTTAAGATATACACTCCTCATTGAAACAGCCTAATTTCATTTTAACTCCGAAATTATCAAATACTAATTAAAGAATTAGATCATAGAAAAAAACTAATATTAAAAAAAAACTTTAATAATCAACTTGTTTTGACAAATCCAGTCTTCCATAAATTGGTTTAAGGTACTGTTTGTGTAAAAAATTAAATGCTCTTCATCTAATATCATAATGGCTCTTATTACGAGTGTACTTTTTCACTTTTCATGTGAGAGGTCATGTGATGTGGCATGCATGCAGAGACTACATTATTTCAGTTTTGTGATGTGGCATGCATGCATAGACCTACAATATATAAAAATATTAATATATATCATTATTTCAACAACTGCTTTGTAAGGGTGAAAAATATTTTACATGCAGCAGAGCAATAAATGCTTTGGCAGCTGCAGTGTAGACCGTTGGATCTCAATCTGTTTGAGATCCAACAGTCTACACTGCAGCCGCCAGAGCATTTATTGCTCTGCTGCATAATGAATATTGTTCGCCCTTTGTAAGTATTCTTGTTTAAAGCGAAGGGAATCTGTGGACATTTATAATCCTTAAAGCTGACAAATTTTTTATAGAAAATGAGTGAATAAGATAAGAGAGAACGTGTTAGTGTCTGTCTCGTTGCACGGTCTCCTAATAAGTTGACCGAAGGTTAGGTCTTAATGAGGCATGCAGATATTATTAAGAAGTAATAGTTGTGGGTGAGATGTGAGGTAATATAAAATTTTAAAATATAGGAGACACTAACATAATCTTTGTAGGTAAGATATGATAACGATATTAGCTTGATGTGAAGGCTTAAGACTTTTTAAAACTATAGAAAGTTCAAAGTTGGCTTAGCTTGTCAATATATATTATTGTTCTAAGATATTTTATATCATTGTTAGTGAACAATGGACTTGCTTTAAAAAAAAAATAAATTATATTTTATTAATGTATAAATGAGTTTGGGACATGGCCTATAAAAGGAAAGTGCATTGTTGAGCAAAACACAAGATAGTCAAGTCAGAAAGGCAACACAATGGACATGAAAATAGATCTGACATTAAGGAGGAACCAGACCACAAAATCAGTCTTAGATAAAGCCTGTAAAATAGACCAAAAAATGGACTTGTTTGTAGTGATATATAAGTTTATTTTCAAAAGTTTTTTAAGTGATATTATGTTAAGTTATTTTTTAAAATGTGGTTCACCATTTGTTACAAGGTTATTTCACCGAAAATACCAATACCTGCTATTCAAACATGAATCAAGATATGGTCATCTTACATCATCAACACATTTATTACAAAGGGGCTCCACAAGAGCATATCAAGCATTGCATAGGGACTCACAAGAGCATCGTGTCACTTACAAGAATTGAACCTGAGTGGGGAGAGTAATAATCATTCCTCCCAACCACCCAAACTTATTTATTTATATTAAAATGTCCTATTTCAATAAATTAATTTATATATATATATATATATATATATACTGGTCGTTGGAGAGTTCCTAAAACATCATGGGTGGAAAGGATCTGCCATCTCTCTGAGAATATGAACATTGAGGATGAAAAACACTTCCTCTTAGAATGCCCTGCGTACACCCACATTCGATCTCAGTTTTATAATCTTTGTTGCAATCCCGACCTTCATAGTTTTTTAATTTATCAAAATTATAGTGAGCTCGAAACGCTTCTCTCAAAGCTCTTTGAGCATAGAAATACAATTTTAAAACAAACTAAATAATTCGTTTATTTAGGTCCAATAAACCAAAGTTTAATATGAGAAAACATTATCATTATCATACATATATATAATTTTATAAAATAATTATTTTTTTAAATTTCAAAATTTTTGATTAACATATTTTTTTATTAGAACGATCTAAATCATTAATATCACCAAATACCAACAACCAAAATACATTTACTATAAAACTACAAGTGTGTACTTGAAAAAGGTCTCTCCCTCTCCAATTGCAATATATTCTGGGGAATAAATAAGATTGCTTAGTGGAAAATATAAATAATTTTCTCAATGCATAGACACACCTAGGAAATTGCAAACACCTTGGGAAAAGGAACTTTGTCGGCCATCCATGATCCATTTATCATAGAGGAGGGGACAACATTGTGTGGTATGCAGAGAGATTCAACCAATATATTTCATTCGCGCCAAATATAAAATGGCGGGAGAAACGAATATACAGTTTCCCGCCAAGTGTTATGAGTTTTGAGTCTTGACTTATCTCTTCTTCCACGCGTTTCGTATGACGTGTCCGGACAAATCCGTACTCTTATGACAGCTCAGCATTGCCCAGCCGTCCATGGACGGTGGGCGGATTAGAATATGAATGGAGAGGGTTGTAGCTTGTATGTGTTAAAAAAAAGGTTATCTAGTATGGTACGAGACTTTAATTAGTGTAAGACAAAGTCAAAATTTGGAATTCCAATGAAGATTTTTGCACTAACGTGGCCACCATTTGTCCTCTAAATTGGAAGGTCAAATTACGAAATTCGGTCCCTTGTCTTATGGGCCAAATCTGGATACCAAAGGCAATTTGACACTTGGCCACATGTTTTTTCAGCATTCTCGGTTAACTATGGGATCCCCTGCCCAAAATCTTATCTTTATAGGGAATATTTTGAGAAAAGCTTTCCCTCATGTTTCCAAAGTTAGTATGAGAAAAAAAATATATATGTGGATACTGGCTGGTGGCATCTCAATTTTTACTTTACCCTCTTCAATTTAATATATAAAGATGGTGTGGAGTACACAATTGGGGCAGAGTCATAAATGTTGTATTATATAATTTAAATATGAAATTTTTTTATATAATTTGTGTGGCTAGTGGCATCTCAATTTTTACTTTACCCTCTTCAATTTGATATTTAAGGATGGTGTGGAGTACACAATTGGGGCAGAGTCATAAATGTTGTAATATATAATTTAAAAATATCTTATTACATTTAAAGTGCTATATTTATTGTTTTGTTATGAAATGAATAATGTTTGCCCTTAATGATATTCAACTTGCTAGAAAATCATGAACATGCCAACTTTTTAATATCTCTCTTTCCAAATAAAATAATAATAACAATTTTCTTTCTCGTTATTAAAAATAGTCACACATTAAAAGTAATTTTATACTTCTTCCATTTTTATTTTACTTTATGTATGTTTTAAACACTTTGCTCACAAATAACAAGAACCTTAAGCCATAAACTTTTCATCCTAAACAAGTCTTAGCAGCAAAGCTGCATATTCTTTGCCTTTAGGTTTAGAAGAATGAATTTACATGATGTATTTAGGTTTGCACGTTAAAGTTCGCAGAAGTTCTGCCACAACCTGCAAAAGTCTTTGTCTTATTCCCAAGCTATATTAATTAGCAAATCTTTGCAAAAGTCAAAATTAAATTAAACTAATTGTTCTATAATAATAAGAGCACAAAATTCCAATCTTGCAATTCTTAATCCTTTGACTAAATAAAAAGAAATTTAAAGGTATTAAGGTACGATCAGAGAGTTAGACTTACTAATAAATTAGAAGGTAAGATACGTGAATGTTATAGCACATAGCTAGTTCAGTTCAACATGAAGAATTTGAAATATCAATATCGATAAGTTCAGAAATAATGCTGCAAACTAACTCACTAATAATTGGCTTTAATGATTCTTTTTACATTTTTAAACAAAAATTATAAAAAAGAACCAACTATTTGTAACTAAATTCAATTGGTTGAGATGCAGCTGAAGTAATGGATGAATGAATGTCGAAGATCAGCAAGCTCGTCTCTGTATGTTGTCACATGATTTCTAGGTCAAGAAACCCATTTTTTTGTGACTAGGTCGGTAAACCACAAAGAAACTACACAAATTCAATGGGTTTTGGAAGCATTGTTTACCCTATTTAAATTAGTGTTAAGTGATTAACAACGCTTTTACTTGTCAACCGCACTTGATAGTTCCAAAGACCTGTGACAAGGTGAAATTTTGATAACGCTTTCGGAATTGATGATTTAAAAGGAACTAGCCTTTCCTTTCCCACTTGATCTTTTTTTCTTCCTTTTTAAGGCCCCAAGCCATATATAAATGTAGGAAAATAGTTTGCCTAAATAATAGAAAGTATAATGAGACGCCACTATTTACCTATTCACATATTTTTCAGTGCACCGAAGAGAAAATTCAATATTCCACCCATTAGTACATGTTCAACATGAATGCTTTCAATATTCCAAGAGAAAACCTAGTAAGCTTTCAAAGTTCCAAGGGAAAATACAGTAAGAAACATTGAAGTGGTTAGTCTGATGAAGAATGCCCAATGTTTAGTATGATGAAGAATGTCCATTGTTGCAACACTGGCTATTATGTACTTGTCTAGATGAGGATACAAATTAAATAAATGAATACAAAATAGGGAAACAACCATTTTTTTCTAAAAGCTAGTTGAAACTTTCACATATAATCCAATTTTTGAGGGAAATCACCACATTCACTTTCTGGGAAATCACTAAATTCACCAACAGAGAACATGAGAAGTGATAGAGCAATACAATAATAGGTTATAAGTGATAATAAGAAGCAATGCAAGAACATGCTATAAGGGATATTTACAGTTGTTGTTAATGAAAATCATATTAAAATAAAATAATGCTAGTAAATATTTGAAGTACCAAACCATGTAAATGGAATTATTCTACATCTAATGAATAGTCATAATGAATAGTCGTGCATCTAATTATAATGCAAAATTCTAGTCAAAGAAGAATAACCGAGAAATTCAAAGGATTGGATAAGAAGAATAACATAGAAGTGATAGAGCAATACAATAATAGGTTATAAGTGATAATAAGAAGCAATACAAGAACGTGTTATAAGGGATATTTACAGTTACTGTTAATGAAAATCTTATTAAAAACAAATAATGCTAGTAAATATTTGAAGTACCAGACCATGTAAATGGAATTATTCTACATCTAATGAATAGTTGTGCATCTAATTATAATGTAAAATTCTAGTCAAAGAAAATTACTTCATTTGCACTTTCTCATGTTGGCATAGATGCCTTTGAAGTCAACTTTACACAGATTGCACTCAAATGAATTCGCTATGGCTTGATATGCAAATCCTCCCCTCCAAAATACTACTCAACTTAATGACCTTCGATGGATCTGTACATGCTTCATGCTCTTGACTCCTAGTGATCATCCGCCATCTTCTTGGATGTCCTTACAAAAAGAAATCCATCAACATAACCAGATGTTGCAACGTAAATTTACATACTCTAATTCATCTATGATTAAGAAGGATACGAAAACTTACGAATTATATACGTTGGCGTAAGAATTACTTAATTCCATAAATCCCTTGGAGCAAAAGCATTAATGAGACTCTGTAAATTGTTAGCTTTATTGATTCTGATGGAATAAATATGTGAACTAGATGTTGCAGTGCCAAGTATATTTGAGGAATTCTCTGCTAAATTGTTAAAGAAAGTTGTTGGATGCTAAATTGTTGCAGAAAGCTATTGGATGCATTCTAATAAAATAAAATGAGCAAAAGAATGGGTCAATAGTGAAATTTAATCATGAGTATTATTGCCTCTAAGAAGAAGCGAGTCAATGAGATCATTATAATACTTGACTCCACCATGATTGATTTCTCCATGACCATGTGAAGAACAACTTCAAAGAACAAAATGAGTAGAAGGAAGATTTTAAAATTTGGTTGCCATAGACATAAATCGTTATTTTCTTAAAAGTTACCAATTCTCATGAGGAAAGATGCATGCCCAAGAGATGGAGAAGCGGTATGAATCCACTCTGAGTTGTGACATCAATTCCACATCAACTTGCAATGTTAGTAATTTTTTTTTCATAACCCATACATAAGTATAAGCCGGTATTAGTGGGTAGATCCATTACTCACAGAGGAATCTTGTAATACTTCTGTTAAAAATGATTGGATGTAACAAATATACTAGTTTTTTTGTTTAAAATTTTGACTGGGTTTTACCAAAGTTGGGTTTTGACGTCACCATCCCTTTCAAAATGGACTGTAAAGTGCAATTATAGAGATAAATAAGTCCTAAGATAGGGTACATACATTATAGGGGTGATACGAATCGCCTGCTACATCTCCATTTTGTCCATCAGTAATCGTTCCTGCACCTCAAAAATGTCTGAATTAGTTGAGAGACAGATGAATTCTCTGTCTCTGTCCAACTTTGTGCAGCAACCTGAGCAACCCAAGATCAATACAACCTGCATATGCAAGAAAAATATTTTAAAACAACCTTGGATGCATGGCTTGTGACAGATGGGAACATCAGCCCTACCCATTTACCACTTGCCCGCCTTATACACATGAAAATAACCAGGCTTTGAGCCACACAAGTTTCATCAACTTCCATGAACACATGTCTGAGTTGTCAACAAGGTTGAGTTGTCAACAAGGTTCATTGAGTGCAGAAAAGAGATGTCAAAGTTTTTCATCGACTATAGAGAAGTGATGCCAAAGTTGTTAGGAAAATGTACATTGAACAAAGTGACGAAATAAAAAAGGTAAATCGACAATAAGAGGGTTTCCTATAAAAACATTAGGAAAATTGGTACAAACCATATCATAGAAATGTGCAAATGACTATGCATGAATAACAAAACCTGACAGAATACATAATTCCGTGCTTGTGGGGAATAAAACTATCTTACTGAAAATGAAGGCACTGTCTTCCAAACAGCTTTCTTTAAACCTTGCAATCTAAAAAGTTCTCCAAGTTACCTTCTCTACATCTAATGTAATATTGACAAAATTGCTGAAATTCATAGAAAAAGGAACGTCCAAGCCTTAATTAATTATCTCAATACATAAAACCTTTTTAATAATGTGTAAAATAACCCAACCACCCTTGAGGATGGTGTTTGTAAATTTCTTTAATTGTGCAAAGTTTTGTACATAGATGAATTGAGTCATTCTATAGAAGTAGACTTAAAAATATATCATTATGGCAAAGAGGCACATTCTACAACCTAGTAGGGGGAGATGTGTAACTCCTTCCGTGCTCATCCTAGAGTTGACATGTGTCCTTTAAAAAAAATATTAAAAAATATAACATGTCGGCATCCTCAACATTTACACTTTAAAAGTAGGTTTACATCTCAAGAGATTTGATCCCTCTTTGCCCTTGCTAGATACCTTTTAAGATGGATCTATACTGGTTGATACTTACTACACTCATATCTCTAAATCTGAGATCACTACACATTTTTCCCATACCAATAACCCCATTGTCTTTCACGAAACAAATATTTTAGCAACAAAAACAAATGATATTCCATTAGAGTTATTGAAAGGTATTATTTGTGTTTAATTGTATAAATATATATTTGATTAAATCATAAGTGTTAGATACAAGTCGTACAACTCTCTTATACATATATTATTATCGTAAGACAAGTCTTTTCATAAGGTGTCCATTGTTTATAATTGTTTATTAGATGTGTATGATAATATATACTTAGTCTAGTGTACTAAGTTAGTTTTTGTCTAGGGCATATTACAGGTCATCTCTCAGAATGTTAGAACCTTGAAGCATGGTAAGGATGAGTATATTTATCTAAATTGTTTGTTTTCCATGTGTTTTTGTTTTACAATAGGTAGGTTCCTCCACTTGATAAAGTATTTTTTAATGTCTCTTGAATGAATTGCTTTGGTTCTAACTTTTAATATTTCTTCAAATTTTAGTGTTGGTCTTCCTTCTTCATTCAAGAGAGATAACTTTGCCTATATAAGAGTTATTGGACCATTTTTGAACAGGAAACAAGGAAGACATTGTGGGATTGTTCCCCTTCTTTGGAATATCTAATGCATAAACTACTTGACCTACACACTTCTGGATTGGATAAGGACCATAGAACTTGGAACACGTTTATGATTCTTGTAATTTTTAAGTAATTTTTGCTTATACAACCGGAGTTGGAATAACATCCACTCACCTACTTTGATTTCACAGACACTGCTATTCAAATCAACTTGTTTCTTGATTCAATTCCTTGCTTGCTTAAGGTGTGTTGCAGCTGCAACTGTTTTTCCCCAAATTTCTTAAATTTTGGTCCCCCCCCATCATGATTTAGCGTTGTTTTTAATCGTTGGATCCTTGAACCTTTTTGGTCGTGCTTTAATTTTGGATGATTTTCGGAGAGGAACTCTCGTCCTGTTTCAGAAATTGTTTGTGTTGGAAATCGTTGCGGGTCGCAGATGTTGAAGTTTGGTTCTTGTTAGTCAGAGATGAGTCGGGTGAAGTGTTCTTTGAAAAACGTTGTTTTGAAGGTGAAACAGTTTCACTTGTTGCTGAATTTTGAAAGTTTTTATCACGTAGCACTTGTATTTCTCAGTTCGATCGGAGGCCCTTGTTTGTTTTTCTTTCGCCGTTGCGGCTCCCAAATCGGCTAACACCTGATGTGTAAGTGCCTTGCCCGCCGATGTGTGTCGGCCTTCTAATCACATGTTTATAACTTTTTTGCTTCCGCCATTGCAGCTCCCAAACCAACTAGCTACCCGAAGTGTAAAGCGCTCCGACCATCGATGCATGTCGAGCTTTTAGTCACATGTCCGAGGTCTTTTCTCTTCCACCATTGCGGCTCCCAAAGCAACTAAGCTCCCGAAGTCGATGTCTTTCTGACTTCCGATTGGAAGTTTTCCCGCCACTGCTTGGTCTTAACTCTTCCGACTCCGATGTGCTTAAGTGTTTTCACAATACCCGTCGCCTGTTAAGATCCGTCGTTGTGGCTGTGAATGGGCCTACCCTGCCGATGTTAGCGTCTAAGCCGCCGATGAGTTTTCGTTTTCCATCATTGGTATTTTCTCTCGAACCCGTAAATGAACGAGATAGTGGTTCCAGCTTTTGTTAAGCTTCATGACAGTTATGCACTTGATCTTTCTTGTTGAGTAGCCATTCGATTGATATAATTTGACGTTTTATTTTAGAATGCAATCCCAATGAATGATGCATTTAATTAATTGCAGGTAGAACTCAAGGGACTGTTGAGATTACCACGACGCAAAAACATAGCTGGGTAGTTTGACAAAGATCGAACCGAAACCGACAGGATCGCAAGGAGGACTAGCAAAGCTAAAGAAAAAATGAATAACGACAAAGGCACAAACCCGAAAGATCTATTAGTTACTGATCAGATCACGAATGCATACAGAAAGTAAAATGGGAATATGAAACGTTTTGAGGGACCGAAAGGTCAGACGTTTGGGGGAGCCCAAGCGGTTGGCTGTTTTAGTTTAAATACTGGAAAGTTAGAACGGATAGGGGCTTTTTCCCTCTCAAAAACTTGTAAACTATTGCTTGTAAGAGGAACTATTTCGTTTTACAAATGAGAAACTGCAAAGTTTGCCTGTTGGAGAAAGTGCTATGTGGAATGTATCAATGTGATTAAATGAGCAATGTTGAATGTGAACTATTTCATTTTCAACTGTGTCTCATTAGCTGTAAGAGCATTCTAACTTCCTGAACCTATGTTCTTGTCTGAATGTTCTTCAGTACCTTTACGATGTTTTTTCCACTATGAGTAATGGGAGTTTTAACTATTGATGAGCTATCTTATCATATATACTTTTATTCATGTTTATCTGTTTGGTTATAAGAACATCTATCTGTGATTTTCCATAACACATGGACAATGATGCATTACTCATGAATTAATACCCAGCTCTCTAGAGATAGTTTAGTTAGTATTTATTTTCTTGCATATATGTGATTTGGATGCTTGTGAGTTCTAAGGCCAGAGGTAAGAACCTGCACATCACATTGTGACTACTCTTTGCATCTTTATCACCCTGCATTGTTAATTAGGCACGTGCATTTCATACTTAAGTCGAAAAATACAAAAATATACACGGTGGACCGGGCCACAATTGGTAAAACCTTTGTTTTGTTACTTGACCTACGGTAGCCGGACCGCAAACCGGATGGATTCCCTACACCAAATAGTCACGGGCTAGTTGGGAACATTGACTGGGGAGAATCCCTTGCTGTTGTTGCCTATGAATTTCCAGGCCTCAACAGTTTCTGGCGCTAGAAGGAGGGCCGTCAGTGCATGGTTGGCCGAGGAAACCCGTTTTCCTGAGATTATTCCACCGGTAACAGTTCTGAAAGAAGTGGGCTTCATAATCCAATTCCGGAAGAAAAAAGTAGAGAACATTTGTTTTCTGTTGACAACGAGGTTGTTAATAATCTGAGAAGACACACCAGGGCATATGTGAAGAAGATTGGAGGATTGCCGATCATCCCGGAATTGCCCAGAAGAGAATATAAAAGGAATGACCGTCCTATATTGGAAGACTCAGTGCTCGTTGAGGATTGGGAAGAGCTTGTAGAAACAACCCTACAGGAAGTTGTACTGCCTTTGAATTAAGAAGGCCCAGATATTCCTCACAGTTCTCCTGCTCACACTCCTATTTTCTCACCTCCTCACTCTCCACCCAGACTCATGGCAGGCGTAAATGCTAATCAACCACCCAACCCACCGAATCCACCACCTGCCTGGAGAGCCAGATCACCTTTAAACCTAACACCTCCGTTACATGATTTACCTCAATCCTTTGAAAAGATGCTGCCCAAATTCGACCCAAGTGAGAAGATACTAGTAGATGACCACCTGCAAAGCTTTTACTTGGCCATAGAAGGGTTAAGGGTGGGGGAGCATGAAGATGTAGTTTGCAGACTTTTCCCGCACACCCTTAAAGGAGCTACAGCATCATGGTATTTTGGGTTGCCTACAAACTCTATCCCTGATTGGGATACCTTCGAGAGAATCTTCAGAAGTAAGTATGCGACTCAAAAGACTCATGCAGCCCTCATGAAAGGACTATGCACCTTGAAGAAAGAGAGAAAGGAGAAGGTGCATAGATTTACTCAAAGATTTGCAGCATACCTCAAGAATTTTTCTGAAGCTGACAAACCTTCAAATAAAGTTTTGATTGAATATTATACTTCGGCTTTAGGACCCGAGCTGGCCATGTTTTCCAAAATAAAGGCCAAGCCCACATTGGCAGAGACGTATGAGGAGCCAGAAAAGGTAGAGGCTGAAAGAGAAAGTATTGAATATTATCTAGAATGATCAGGAGAGAAAAGTGTGGGAAGGAAAGCATTGTTGTTCGCTAAGCCTAAGGAAGAACAATCACTAGATTTCGAAAGTATGGAAAAAGTGATGTAGAAGCTTTCCAACAAAATCATAGACTTAGAAAAAGAAAAGGAAGCTCAAAAGTTCTACAAGCCCTATTATGAGAAGAGGGAGGATAACAATCAATCCCAACCTCCTCCACACAATTCTGCATCTATGAATTTAACAGAGGTAGGCATGGACAATTTTTGTACTTTCCATCAACAACCACACTCGGAAAATAATTTTCCTCAATGGATAAACTCGATGACGTTGGTTATGAATCAGTTGTTGGATTCTAAATTAACTGGAATATGGAGATGAAGAAAGAAAAGAGAGTACTACTTCAACGAAGGAACAAGAAGACGAAACCATGGTTCTGTGGGATTCTGTTTCGTTATAAGGACGTCATGGAAACGAACGTAACAACAAGGAGCCAAGGGTCGATTAAAGAAGACAGTCTCATACTCCCAAAGATTAAAAGGTTGTAGAAAAATGTTAAGAAATTCCAAAATAATTCTGTAGCTGATAAAATTCCCGAATTCACCATTACCAGCCAAGATCCTAGGCAGAATGATACGCTGGCCAAGCCCAATGAAGAAAAAATGAATGCTGATAAACCGCACCTCATTGAACCGCAGATGGATTATGACATTGTGGAAGATATAAAGAAGGTAAAGGCGAATGTTTCACTATTTGAAATGTGTAAAGTGCCGCAACAAAAGGAAAGACTGTTGAAAGCACTTGAAGCATCGGATGAGAGGCTGCCCGCTGAAAATCGGCCTAAAGAGGAAGAAGAAATCAGAGAAACCAGCATTGGAGGTAAGTCTAAGAGTAGACATCCACCTTTCCTCTTCACTTTTGAAATTTTTAATCACAACATACATAATTGCCTGGTAGACTCAGGGGCGTCGGTTAACGTCATGCCAATATCAGTCTGTAAAAAGATAAATGGGCAGCCTAAGCCATCCATGTGGAGGGTTGTTCAGTTGGACAGGACAGATGTAAAGGTAATTGGTGAGATGGAGGATGTCCTAGTACGCCTGTCGTCAAATGATAAAGTGTGCCAAGTCATTGATATCGTGGTAGCCGATATACCGGACGCTTATGGGCTTGTCCTTAGCAGAGATTGGTCAGCGAAACTAAACAGATATTTTGCCTCTGATTGGTCACATCTGTGGCTGCCGTATAAAGGAAGTCCGAACCAAATTAAGATTTTGAGGGAGCCTCACATGAAATACAACGTTACTCGACTTGAGGAGAAGAATGAACCAGTGGATTCTGTGTTGGGAAATTATTTTATTGAGTTGGAACCAGGAAATTACCAAGCAGAAGAAGCCAGCAACACGTCAGACACCCAGCCTGATCTCCTTCGATTCTCATAGGCTGATGAAATCGACTGTAAAATAGTAGACTTAGCAGTAGGAATAGATTCTCATGCAATAGTTAGCGATTTTTGGACATTGTTTTTTGATGGCTCTAAGACGTTAGAAGGGTCAGGGGCCGGCTGTGTCCTGATTGACCCCACGAATAATAAACATTTTCTTTCATGTAGATTAGAGTTTGAATGTACAAATAACACGGCTGAGTATGAAGTGCTGGTGCAGGGTTTAAGGAAAGCAATCGAATTAAAGGTAAGTAATCTAAAAGTTTTTGGAGATTCTGAAATAATTGTTAAATAGATCCGGAATCAAATACATTGTGTTTCTCCTCACTTAAAGGCTTATCAAAATGAGGTATGGGACCTACTCAAATGTTTTAACGCATTTAATATTATTTCAATTCCAAGACTTAAAAATGCAGCGGCTGACTTGTTAGCCACATCAGCTGCTAGGCTTGTGCCTACTAATAATCGATGCTCCGTTGAATTGCTTTTTAGGTCCTTGGTACCTGATATGATTACCAACTTACGAGTGTTCGACGATGATCAGCAGATTATAGAATGCTTAACCAATGACGAGGTATTTAAAGGAGCAATTATAGATGATGAAGAACATCAGGCCGAGCTGAAGTATGATAATTTCATCCCTAAAGGAGTCAGAACCTTAGAAAGAATGTTTGATTTAAATGAAAAGTTCAGAAGACCAGCAAACGTGAAGACTCACAGCTCATCTCTACAGTACGAGCTGATAAATTTAGGGACTAAGACAAATCCTAAATATGTGAATCTTGGCAAATGTTGTTCACCAGCAGAAAGAGATAAGTTCATCAGTCTTTTTAATCAATATAAAGATGTGTTCGCCTAGACTTACGCAGATTTAAAGACATATGACACCAGCATCATCCAGCATGTTATCCCAATCAAAGTTGGTGTCAAAACTTATTAGCAACCTTTAAGGAAAATGCACCCCAAATTGGAACCTCTGATCCAGAGTGAAGTTAAGAAATTATTGGATGCTAGAATCATTTTTAAGGTCAGACACTCTGAATGGGTCTCAAATATGGTGCCAGTGAGGAAAAAGTCTGGAGAAATCAGGCTATGCATGGATTTCAGGAATCTAAACCGTGCTTCAGATAAAGATAACTATCTTGTGCCACCCATGGAGCAACTGCTACAAATGGTCTCAAGTTCTGAACTATTCTCGTTATTAGACGATTTTTTCGGCTACAATCAAGTATTAGTAGCCAAAGAAGACAGATTGAAGACAACATTCAGGACCAGATGGGGAACCTTCGCTTACAGAAGAATGCCCTTTGGGCTTATCAACACTGGAGCCACATTCCAGAGGGCTATGGACATAGCTTTCCGCGGACTAATTAGCCGTAGTGCTGTAGTGTACCTTGATGATATTACGATATTCTCAAAGAGGAGAGAAGAGCACGTGTTTCATTTAAGGCAGATTTTTGAACACTGTCGGAAATATGGCATCTCACTCAATCCCAAGAAGTGTGTGTTCGCTGTTACGGAGGGTAAATTGCTGGGTCACGTAGTTTCAAAGAAGGGAATCTCTATTGATTCGGAAAGAATCAAGGCCATTGAACAGATCCCCTTGCCCCATAATAAAAAGGGGATGCAATCTTTCATGGGAATCATAAACTTTGTACGAATATTTGTGCCAGATTTCGCCCAGATTGTCAAATCGCTGCAGCAAATGGTGAAACAAAACGCACAATTCAAATGGACTGAAATTGAGAAGAATGCATTCAACAAGATTAAAACTGCTGTTGCACATGCACCCTCCCTAAAAATCCCAGATTTAGATAAAGATTTTATTCTATATACTTTTGCATCCGATGATTTGCTAGCAGCTGTGCTTACTCAAAAGAAGATGGGGGGGATGAATTCTTAATATCTTTCATGAGCACTGGTCTACAAGGGGCCGAATTAAATTACCCAGCTATCGATAAACAAGCTTATGCAGTATTCAAAGTAGTGAAACAATTCAGGCCCTACATATTAAAAAATCGAACCAAGGTGATCATCCCATACCCAGCTGTGAGGTCCCTTTTTGTACAAAAGGAGTTAGGAGAAAGAAGGGGGAATTGGGTAACAGCCCTTCAAGAGTATGACTTTGAATTCAAGCTAGCTTCTATAGTTAAAGGGCAAGGGTTGTGCAAATTAATGGCCGAAAATGGGAACAATGAAGAACACGCCTGGGAAGATGAGGCTGAATTACATTCGACGGATGTATGTCCTTTGTTTACAGCTCCCGAATCTTGGTATAGAGACCTCGTGCATTACCTGCAGGCAGGGTTGTTGCCAGAACATTGGAATTCTAAGCAAAGAAGAGCGCTTCGTCTCAAATCAACCTCCTATCAAATTGTTGAAGGAGTATTATTTAGAAAAAATTACGACGGGGTTCTTCTTAGATGCTTAGAGAAAGAAGATGCGACGAAAGTAATAACAGAGTTACATGACAGGCCTGCTGGAGGGCATTTTTCAGGAGATACTACAGCTCACAAAATTCTCAGAGCCGGTTACTATTGGCCCATGCTTTTCAAAGATGCGCACGCCCATGTCAGGAAATGTGACATTTGTCAAAGGTGTAGTGGAAGACAATCTAAAGCAGCCGCACCACTGAAACCTGTAACAATCATGGAACCGTTCGAGCAATGCGGGTTGGATATTATTGGGGAGATAAAGCTGAACTCTTCCCTACAACACGAGTATATTCTGACCGCTACCAATTACTTCACTCGCTGGGTCGAAGCCATCCCGCTGCGCAAAATAAATGAGGGCGCGGTCATTAGCTTCCTACAGGACCACATTATGACCAGGTTTGGAGTTCCAGTTTATTTAGTATTTGATAATGCTACTTACTTTTCATCGATTAAATTAACTTCTTTCGCTCATGAGAAAAGAATAAAGTTGCATTATTCTGCTAATTACTATCCACAAGGAAATGGCCTGGCTGAGGCTACTAACAAAAATCTGATTAGAATTTTAAAGAAGACTGTGATAAAAAACTAGAGGAGTTGGCACTCAGCGCTACCAAACGCCCTTTGGGCCGATAGAGTCACCCCCAAGTCTTCGATAGGAGTGTATCTGTATACCCTTGTGTATGGTAAAGAAGCCATTCTTCCCCCCAATATCATGCTACCCTCGTCCATAATGGCTCAAGAGTCTAGAGGGTCGGATGATGAAGTTTTGCAAATAAGGATATATAATCTCCTGAAAGCAGAAGAGGCTCGATCTAAAGCCAGAGAGCGTTTTAAGCAGCAACAAGAGGTCATAAAGAGATGGTTCGACAAACATAAGGCAGGAACAAAAGACTTTGAGGTGGGAGATTTGGTTCTCAAGTGGGATCACCCCCATGATGAGAAAGGAAAACACACGAAGTTCCAGCAGTTGTGGTTAGGTCCTTTCTAGATTGCGGTGAAACTTGGCCCTTCCACTTATAAGTTACAAGATCTGCAAGGGTGGGAAGAGAACTTACCAGTAAATGGTTTGGTTCTCAAGCCTTATTTTTCCTGAGTTTCATTTGTATTCTTCTATCTTGTATATAAATAATCTGGCTTGGCCATCTTTTTGAGTCTTTGAGTCATGAAGTTTAGTTTTGTTTTAGTTTAAATTTTCTGTTTGATTTCAATAAAAGGAAGCAAGCTTTGGTTGCATGGAGAGCATTAGAATTCTGGACTAATTAAAATCCTTGATTATAAGACTGTGTATTATGGTTTTATCTGATAGAATTTCTTCTAGTTTAGCAGTTTTCCTAAATGTCTATGTACGCATTGAAGTCCTGCTTAATCCCTGTAAAGTAGCTCAAGATTAAAAGGTCTGGAATACTATTTCGAGGCTCCATCCATCTCACACTTAAAAATTTCGTAGGGGGTGACAGCAAAAGACCCATGGAAAGGAAGCAAGGTAAACAGTATGTTATATATAAATGATCCCACGCCAAGAATTGAAAGCCAAAAGGCTAAGAAGAGTCAAAACTCCTAAGAAAGCAATATGTGTCAAAACAAAGTACTAAATCATATGAGTATAAAATTGCCAAAAGTTCTTCTCCGCCCGTGAGCTGAAAATTACATACATCTCTCACACAAAAGGACACTATGGATAGAGGAGCCTGAATGAAAAATTTAGAAAGAAAGGCATGAGGAGGACTCAAAAGGACAAAAATTCCCAAAACACAAAAAAGGTGCAAAATGGCATGGGAATGAGGAACAAATGAATATTTCTGTTTACCATATGTTACGATCCTGTGGTGTCCAAGCTGGAAGCTACCCGAAGGTAGAGGCAAAAATGAAACTCATATTCCTGGCCTCGAAAGAGTTATCTTGACTTTGAAATCTTGGTTTCCATTTTCCTAAATTGGACTACCCTCAATGATTAAAAGTACATATATCTGCCATTTGGGAAATCCATACATCTAGAAGAATTCAACATGTTGGTTTTATTGTTAAACAGTCTGCTACTTAAGGAGGAAATTGTCCATAGATCTAGGTTCACCAGGTAGTCGCCAATTGTTGCAGCTGCAACTATTTTTCCCCAAATTTCTTAAATTTTGGTTCCCCCCCTCATGATTTAGCATTGCTTTTAATCGTTGGATCCTTGAACCTTTTTGGTCGTGCTTTAATTTTGGATGATTTTTGGAGAGGAACTCTCGTCCCGTTTCAGAAATTGTCTGTGTTGGAAATCGTTGCGGGTCGCAGATGTTGAAGTTTGGTTCTTGTTAGTCAGAGATGAGTCGGGTCAAGTGTTCTTTGAAAAACGTTGTTTCGAAGGTGAAACAGTTTCACTCGTTGCCGAATTTTAAAAGTTTTTATCACGTAGCACTTGTATTTCTCAGTTCAATCGGAGGCCCTTGTTTGTTTTTCTTTCGCCGTTGCGGCTCCCAAATCGGCTAACACCCGATGTGTAAGCGCCCCACCCACCAATGTGTGTCGGCCTTCTAATCACATGTTTATAACTTTTTTGCTTCCACCGTTGCGTCTCCCAAACCAACTAGCTACCCGAAGTGTAAAGCGCTCCGACCACCGATGCATGTCGAGCTTTTAGTCACATGTCCGAGGTATTTTCTCTTCTGCCGTTGCAGCTCCCAAAGCAACTAAGCTCTCGAAGTCGATGTCTTTTCGACTTCCGATTGGAATTTTTCCCACCACCGCTTGGTCTTAACTCTTCCGACTTCGATGTGCTTAAGTGTTTTCGCAATACCCGTCGCCTATTAAGATCCCCCGTTGCGGCTGTGAATGGGCCTACCCTGCCGATGTTAGCGTCTAAACCGCCGATGAGTTTTCATTTTCCATCATTGGTATTTTCTCTCAAACCCATAGATGAACGAGATAGTGGTTCCAGCTTTTGTTAAGCTTCATGACAGTTATGCACTTGATCTTTCTTGTTGAGTAGCTGTTCGATTGATATAATTTGACGTTTTATTTTAGAATGCAATCCCAATGAATGATGCATTTAATTAATTGTAGGTAGAACTCAAGGAACTGTTGAGATTACCACGGTGCAAAAACATAGCTGGGCAGTTTGACAAAGATCGAACCGAAACCGGCAGGATCGCAAGGAGGACAAGTGAAGCTAAAGACAAAATGAATAATGACAAAGGCACAAACCCGAAAGATCTATCAGTTACTGATCAGATCATGAATGCGTACAGAAAGTAAAATGGGAATATGAAACGTTTTGAGGGACCAAAAGGTCAGACGTTTGGGGGAGCCCAAGCGGTTGGCTGTTTTAGTTTAAATATTGGAAAGTTAGAATGGATAGGGGCTTTTTCCCTCTCAAAAAATTGTAAACTATTGCTTGTAAGAGGAACTATTTCGTTTTACAAATGAGAAACTGCAAATTTTTCCTGTTGGAGAAAGTGCTATGTGGAATGTATCAATGTGATTAAATGAGCAATGTTGAATGTGAACTATTTCGTTTTCAACTGTGTCTCATCAGCTGTAAGAGCGTTCTAACTTCCTGAACCTATGTTCTTGTCTGAATGTTTTTCAGTACCTTTACGATGTTTTTTCCACTATGAGTAATGGGAGTTTTAACTGTTGATGAGCTATCTTATCATATATACTTTTATTCATGTTTATCTGTTTGGTTATAAGAACAGTTATCTGTGATTTGCCATAACACATGGACAGTGATGCATTACTCATGAATTAATACCCAGCTCTCTAGAGATAGTTTAGTTAGTATTTATTTTCTTGCATATATGTGATTTGGATGCTTGTGAGTTCTAAGACGAGAGGTAAGAACCTGCACATCACATTGTGACTACTCTTTGCATCTTTATCACCCTGCATTGTTAATTAGGCACGTGCATTTCATACTTAAGTCGAAAAATACAAAAATATACACGGTGGACCGGGCTGCAACCGGTAAAACCTTTGTTTTGTTGCTTGACCTACGGTAGCCGGACCGCAAACCGGATGGATTCCCTACACCAAACAGTCACGGGCTAGTTGGGAACGTTGACTGGGGAGAATCCCTTGCTGTTGTTGCCTGCGAATTTCCAGGCCTCAACAAGGTGATTATTTAGGATACAAGGGATCTCATCACAAGTGGGTAAAGTAGTTTTTTGCAACATGGACATGGGAATTGGCAACAACATATTCCTTTATATGACAGTAGTGGGAATCCATATAAATCTTCAAAATGAGTATTTTGTTTTATGAAGTGTGGTAGATAGTGTTGTACCATCATTGTGCAAGGTGTAACCATTTGTGCCAATACAATTGGGGATCATTCACAAAGTTCCCCAAGTATCCTTCAAGGATTTATTTACCGCTATACTCTACTCCTTTATCTAGGTTGGTATGATGTACTCATGGTTAACGTGGTTCACACTTGGTGAAATAACTCCCAAAAATTATTGGTGAATTTTGGTTTCTTATCACTAATTACAATTACTTTGTGAAATCCATGGAGTTTATCAACATTTTTTACACAACTATTAGCAATTTACCGACTTTACTTTTGATGATACTCCAATATGTGGTTAATCTGTTTATTATTACAAATATGCTTGTATTCCCCTTTGATATAGGAAGATCTATGATAAAATCCATAGATAGTTCAATCCATTTTTAATTAGCAATTATAAGGGTTGAACGAGGCTAAGGGGTGCAATTGATCCGAACTTCTAGTGTTGATAGGTGTCACACACTATAACATACTTCTAGATATCAATGCCATTTCTTTCTAGATAAAGGATTGTCAAATATTGTAGTATATTTTAAAAAATCCAACATGCCCTACAACTTAGGAGTCATCATTTTCTTTCAAAACTTGGGTTTTGAATTTGGAGAGATTGAGTAAATATATTAGTCCCTTTTACTAGAGTAAATAATTTTCCCAAGAATATCTTGAGTTCCTTGAATTGTTTCTTTTAATTTCTTAAATTATCTTCTTAGATTTGGAGGATTTTACTTTATCTTCTTAAATATTTGAGATCCATTCAAGGATGGCTATTGAATTGGGCATAGTCTAGTGAATCCCTTTTTTTTCCTTGATAAGTTGTCTATGACTATATTTACATTACTCTTGTTGTATATGATTTGATAGTTCAATACTTGGATCTTGCTAACTCACTTTTGTTGTTATGATGATAAACTCTCATAGATTATGAAATATTTCAAGTTGTTGTGGTTGGTTTTCACCAGAATTTTGTAATGCCCATATTTTGACATTCGATGATTACAAATCTAATTCAAACTAGATTATAATTATAATTTCTTATTATTTGTTCAACTCATTTAGATCGATTAAGACTGTTGATTATGTGAAGAACATGTGGACTCACTAGATGTGTGGATAGAAAATGGAATTTATCATTTTATTCATTAAAAGTGATGAATAAGTTATTTCAATTGACATGCAATTTGAATGTGAAATATCAATGTGTGGATGCTAATTTACTTTGTAATTTGGATATAGAACAAGTACAATATATACTGCAAATGAAATTAGATGATTATTTAAATGTAATTTGAAGATTGACACCTGGAAGAGTTGGATAGGTTTATACATGAAATTTATGTAAGTGGTGGGCTAACCCACATGTTTGTTGCCTATGTTTATTTTGTTAGATGTTGATATTTCTATTTGTTATCTTGCATACTAGTATGAGAATGAGGACATAAATCCTACTATGCATTAGGAATTATTGTTTAGAATTAGTACACACGCAAGTACGTATACAATAGCTACACATACCTACATTATGTATGTACATTAGTATAATTGATTGGCATATTAATTTCTATTTTATATTTATTGTTACTCAATTCATTGTTTTATTTTAGATATCGTTTTCCCTAAAATCTAGAAGGGGTGGTTGATGAGTCTTGGGAAGATGTGCATGAAAATTTAAGAAATAGAGAGTAAAGAAGAGTGAGGGAGTTATTTTTCTTACGGGAAGTTGTGGAGAGGTTGGGGCTTGTTGAGGGATGGAAGAATTATTGGGAGAATACTTGGAAGAAATATTTTCATGGAACATCTTCTTAGAGATATTGTGCATTATTGTTCTTAGATTCACGGGCATGAAGGCCAAGAATTTGGAGTTAGAAATCCGACTAGGTTCAAAGTTGGTAGGGTTGTTTAATTCCATTTTGGGCATAAAAAGTGAGGAAGGATTGTTGCTGCCAGGAAAAATACTACATTATTGGACAAATTCGACATCTAAACATGTATTTTTTTAGTATGTTAAAGGATAAATTTATGTTATACTTTGATCATTGGTTATTTTCATAATTATTGAATGTTTCTAATATTAGTTAGTGGAAGGTTAAGAACCATTACAGGTGGTATCTGAGTGAAGATTCTAACATTTGGGCCAATAGGGCCAACATCTATGTAAACTATGCCAATAAAATCTTTGAAGTACCTAGCAACAAATTGTTCTTCATGTATGTACGTATTCAATGTGATTTATTTCCTCTTTGACTATCTATAAACTCTTGCAACAAGAAATGATTTTATTTTAAATTCTGAAATTTTCCAAATAGAGTTTGATAATATTATGGTGGTAGGAAACACGCTTGCAATGAAAACTATTTTTCTAAAAATATGAATGTGTCATTCCAAGATTCATTATGTGAGGATCATATGTACACTTGACCAACTACCTTGAAATCCATTTACATTTAGACTCATGGGCATGGAGGGTCTAAAAACCTTTCAGTTTCTTGGAGCTAGGAAGTCGATTAGGCTCCTAGTTGGAAGGGAGGTATAATTCCATTATGGGAATCAAAGTAAGGTGAAGTCCTACAAAATACTACCACATTCTTGGACAAATTCAACATTTAATATGTTGATGTTTAAAGTCATTTATACTTAGATTATTTGCTATTATCATCGCTATTTGCATGTTTCTCATATTAGCTAGTGTACTTATGATATTGAATTAAGGAAGTAAGACTGAGGGGCCTTACAAATTTGGCTCCCAATCTATATTGCTTCCATTTTTCCAAGGCATGAAGGATTGCTGACATTTCTTTATAATATATTTATTTTCTTTTCTCTTTGGTTTAATATTCAAATTTGAAAGGCAATGGCATGATTCTCTTTCAAAATAACAACTCTTATTCTTGACCTTAAAGCATTACGTTTGAGAAAATGAGTTTGTGAAGTTTGGGTAGCAGAGGTAAGAATGGAACTCATTTAGGTTTTCATCCTTTGAAAACAAATTTATTTGGAATCATCCCTCCTAAAGGCATGTTCCTTAAATAGGTTTTTCAGTAGGATAAAAAAATCTCTAGATACCCTTTTTACAAATATTTTGTAATAACATGTAAGGTAGATAAAATCCACATAATAACATGATGGTTTTAGGGATAGGCTAATCAATGATCACAACAATTTTCTTTTAATCTATTTTGACCTCTGTTGATACAATGTGAGTCATGACCCATGAATTCTATGTCTTTCTTGCCAATTATGTATTTTGATTTCGTTATACAAAACCTATTAGTTCAAACATTGCCTATACGTGCTTGGGGTGCAAACTCCAATTTTTAGTGAAAACTAATATGTTGTCAAAGAACATGTACAACCACTGGTATTGGATGAACAAGGCATTCATCACTACCTAGAAGGTAGCTAGGGCCTTGGATATTCTGAAAAGAATGATAAAGAATTCATACAAGCCTTCATGTTTATGAAAATTAGTTATTTTGGGAATGTCCCCCACTTGTATTCTTATTTGGTATTAGCATGAATTCATATCAAGCTTGGAAAACATATTTAGCACCATGACGCTCATCCAATAGTTCATCCATAGCTGGAATGGGAAACTTACCTTTAATGGTAATTTTATTTAATTCTCTATAGTCAATCGAAAGTTTGTAGGAATCATCCGTTTGCCTTTCAAGTATGATTAGTGTTGAATATCGAATCTTGCTTTAAGTTATTATTCCATAGTAATAATTATTAACAAAACATTCAATTATGGTTTTATGTATATGAGAATTCCTATAACATTTTATATTTACTAGAGCAAATATTTAGATTAGTTCTATGATATGATCTCTAGATTGTTCTTGAGGGGAAGTGTAAGGTCTATGACCAGTAGTAGGTGCATGAATGGATGGGAAACAAAGGTTGTCGAGGAATATCATGATTCCAAACATTTACTACCAATGAGATGAATGAAGAGGTGAACCATTCATATTGTCTTAATAGACTTAGGGGTGCCTTAGGTGCATAATCTAAATGCGCAGACCCAAGGGAGTTGAGCCTCTCCTTATTCAATGAGAATTTCCTTTGTTGGGATTGATTGAGCATATATAAAGGCACATGTGGGCACACATGTGATAGACAAACGTGTGGTGAGACTTACTATGGACACACTTGTGACATGAAAACTTTTGAGCACATGGGCATGGGGCATACTTGCGAGAACACTTATAGACGTGGATGACTAATGGATGGAAGACACCAAAATGAAGGAAAGTTGGATGTAGGCGCTTGGGTCCAATTTATAAGCAAGGGGATTACATCCACTTTGTAAGGATCTTATATGTAGTGGATAATTCAAAGTGGCAAGGAATTCAATATTAGGAAGTTCTTGAGACACAAGTTCAAAGTGAGCTCTGGGATTGTGGTGAGTTAAGGGTTTTTATTATTAGAGTGAACTTGGATTCTGTTGGGTGAAAAAATAAAGAAGTTAACAAGACCTACATGATGTACGCCTATGGTAGATTCAAGGGTTGTATTAACAACTTTGGGAAATAAGTTTCTTTTGTAATTGTAGTCTGTAAAAAAAGTTGCAGGAAGTTGACTTGAATCCTATGTTGTGCATTGTAACACACTTCATCTAATAAAGTTTAAGCCATATTCCTTGGATGTGAATTGCATATGTGCCTTGTGTTCTCTTTGGTTGGATGAATGGTGTTATGTGTCCTGCGATGTGATGTAATGCCTAACTATTGTGATATGTGATAAGTATTAGTATTGTTGAGATGTTTTAAATTCCATAGTTGGACATGTGGTTGTTGTTGGATAAATTGGTTAAGTAAGAGATAATGTTGCACATCTAACATATTGTAGTCTAATAAGGTGAAGTTATGGGTAGACCTTATGCGGAGAGGTGTAGTTTTGTTGTAGTAGGAATAGTTTAGTCAAACCTATATGGCTTGGGAAAGGAATTACTGCATTATCATAGATGATGATTTGTTTTTAGGTAAGAATCCTAGGTTTGTGATCATTGGTATCAAATCACTTCCTTCACTCTTTATTTGGTGGAGAGGTGGAAACATGGTGCAACTTTTATAGGAAGTTGGTTTTAGGATGGGTGTTGTAGGTTTGGAGGGTGGTTCAACTGGTTCAAGTAAAAATTGTGATCCTCTCTTTGCACAGAACTTGCTTGGTAAGAATGGCCATAGGTTAAGGTAGTGCTTGGAAAAAGTATTGAAATGCCTCTCTTTCAATAGATGTCTAGAAGGGTGCTTGCAATGGAAGGAGACTAGATGAAGGTGGGGGATGATCCAAATTTATTGTTGCATTCCATGGTCATTCCTGAAGAAATTTGGATGAGTGTCCCACTGTGACATATGATGCATTTTATCCAAGTCAAGATTCATGTAGTTTCTATAGATGCCACACTTAGTACCATCTTAGGTGTAATACATTCCACAACAAACCTTTTGAAGTTGGTATTTTTTGGTACCAAAGGTCAAGACACTTTAGTAATAGGTAAAGTACTTGTTCCTTCTTTTTACAATTCATTTCCTATAGCTAGTTGGCCACATCAAATTTATTTGGTAGATGAAGGGGTGAATCCCCTCCCAAAGAAGTCTTTGCAAAGGATAAGTTCCTTAGTCAACAACCAAAGACAAGGAAAACACCAACTTTGTTAGGTGGATCTGACTGCTAATGAAAGGGAAGTGCATGCGTTGATGGATTTTAGTGCCTCTCACAACTTCTTGAAAGAGTTGGAAAGTGAAATTGATCTTAGAGTTGGATTTTGAAAAGATTTAGTGAATCCAATTAAGTCTAATCTTAGGAATAAAACGAGCATAATACAATAATATGCTAGAGAAAAATTAATACCCAAGAAACATACATATTGACACATAAATTTACTCTGGAAAATCCCATGTGGGGAAAAACCAACACTAATGAAGATCTTCATTATCCTGGCCAAACTGGCCAAATGGAGCCAAGTGAGCTTGCCACCACTCACCTCTAGGACACTTTACAATGGAGACTCATTAAGGCTATAAAGACTTCCTTACATGCAATACCATGGGACAATAACATGGGATACAAGTAACCATGTGCCCAAACCATGTTCTAGACCCAAACCACCATTGACTCATTCCCGAGTCAAGGTTAACCCTAACAATCCCCCCTTTAAACTTGGCTCGGAGCAATCACCCATCCCTCTCAAATTTTTACTGAGGAATTCCACATACACCCCTATATCACCTAGGTATATCTCTCGACTTTGTCGGTGAGTTACTAGGGGTATGCATGCCTTACTAGGTCTTACAACCATATGCCCATTTACATGCAAACTGCTCCATAATTTATTTTTTTATTTTTTATGTGTCTTTATGGTGACTACACCATTACCATCGGTTGCTTAATCCTCTCACTTTTCCATGCTCGATTCCTTGCTCGTCCTTTCATGCCTTGCATCTTACTTTGCCATTACTTGTCCACACAAATTTTAGCTGATATAGCTCTGACATATTCATCAATTTCTCCAGTGTCGTAGGTGACTCATCGATGGGGAACCCTAATATAACAGATCACTGTCATTAGCTCGTATGGACACGTTGTTTCTAAAGGCCCCACATAAAACGATGTGAGAATCACTTTTCAAGAATGGAGTCTGCAATATATTAGTTCTATCTTGGCCCTTCCTTGACTTCCTTCAACTTATGTGTTCTTTTTCATTAAAGGATTCAAGTTGTTCTTTACTTGCAAACCATGGCCACGACCACTGCCTAGCTCAACCACACAATGATAGTTGTTCCTCTACACACAGCCTCATCCACACACCTCTCTAGTCAACATTCCCTAGAGTTGTGGTTTCTGATTTGACTATATCAAAATTACCAAGCCAAGCTCTCACCTTTTCACCAGATCTGCTACTGTTTTAGGCTGCATCACTAACATCACCGATCACACACAACATGGGCATGTTTTATTCACATCATATTTTTACCACAGTCTATCTTCATAGGGGTGGATCTTCTTCAATGCATCTACTACTATTTTCTCCTTTTCCATCTATGACACACTTGGCCCACTTGACAAAGATGACACCAAGATTTCATTATATATAATATCCATGCGAATGTTTTGTTTAACTTATTTACGACTCTATTTATTTCTCTTCATCAGAAAGATTTAACATGGTGCCTTTGTTAAGTGACACTGTCAACATCATTCCACTATCTGATCTCTTTGGATTCAATAACACAATGATGGCATAACTTTGGGGGATCAACAACTTGATAGATACCTCCAACAACTCATATTTTGCAACAACAATGCATTCGTCTATTCTCTTATAATGTGACCAATAAAACTCTCATGCACTCCACAGATTGGTCCTTCACGCAACTAGTTTTTTTCTCTCTTTTTGTCGGCCTGCATGCAACGTTGGGAATTCATGCGACCCACTCAGTATATTCTTCTTCACCATGCTTACTATGGTATTCACCAATATCAGCACCTTACATAGGTATACCCACTATGGAGTGTGGCCCTCCCTTTCACGTGGCCAACAAGGTTAAGTGCAAACCGTCTCCATGGGATCGAGATCTCTTGGCATGCCCAATGACAATCCACTTCAATATTTATGTGTCCACATTGTAGTTGTTTACCTCATGACTCAAGATCTCAATACCTCGACTCTCCCTTCGATTAAAATGACAACCAACAACCAACATATTCTTTTTCAACCTCGAAGCATAAAGATGGAATCCAATGGTTTCCTTTACAAGATCATACACAGAACCACTCATTGAAGCCTCTGATATCCTTGACCTTCCTAAAAAGCATAGACTAAACAATGGTGACTTCCTTGTTTCTTGTGGATAGGAGATAACTTCACAAGACCTAGATATGCCAATTTTTTTTCTTGGGGGATCCGACCCCCTAACCTCCATGAACCTTCAGGCCGGGGGGTGGTGCACCCCCCCACTCCCACCTATAGCTCGGTCGGGAATTCACAAGTATCCCACACGCAATATCCTTCCTTCACATAAGCTCCCTTGAGGTATGATATTGGTTCTTAAGATTAAAACAAGCATACTACAATAATATGCTGCACAAAAATTAATACACAAGCAACAAACATATAGACACATAAATTTACCATGGAAAACCCAATGTGGGGAAAAATCAGCACCAATGAATACCTTCCTTACCCTAGCCGAACCGAGTCAAGTGACCTAGCCACCACTCACCTCCGGACCACTTTACAATGGAGACTCATTAAGCCCTATAAAGAATTCCTTACATGCAATATCATAGGACAATAACATGGGATACAAGAAACCATGTTCCCAAACCATGTGCTAGACCCAATCCACCATTGACTCATTCCCTAGTTAAGTTTAACCCTAACATCTAATACAAACAAATTATATAATGGGGTTGTGATCGTAGTTCACATACAATTGGACAAGTAGAAGGGCAATGTCAAGTCCCCTCTCGTCAATCCGTTGCAAGGGAGGAAACATGACCCAACATCTCGGGCTTATTTGTCAATCTTGGCCCCATTCATTAGTAAGAAATTCATGGATAAATAAAATCTTATGCGTGTAGATCATTCTTAATAAACACCAGGGATGATTTTAAGGAACCATACGTATTTAAAAGTGTATAAATGTTGGCGAATATTACCAATTCTTAAAACCCCCATCTATAGAATGATTGGCGATATTTTTCAAAAAATATTTTAATCTCCAAGGATTTTATATCGTTTATATAATAATTTGGATATTTTTAGGGTAAAAATTTTTTACCCCATCAAAATTGGGCGAAATAGGGCTTCGAAAAATGCAAAATGGCGAATCTTTCTTGGGAGAAAAACATGGAAAAATAGCCCACTGGGCTAAAATTTGCCCCTAAAATTATCCTTGATAAACACAACGGAAGTACCCACTATCCACACCCAATTTCATCACACATCCCGCATATAAACAATAGTCATTAATTAAGGCATTCCAAAGCACATAACTAACCTAACGAAAACTAAAAAGAACACCATTCTCATGCTATGCACGGGATTCATGTCAACTAGCTTAAGACAATCATATCATTCAATTAACATGAGTAATTAAACATGCAGAACATAACACAAAATGATCACAATTTAAACGACATAGAATACTTATCTTTATGATGAAACTATCCAACAATTGGCTATGTGAGAGCAATGTTCCACCCAACCATAGATCTCTGTCCAACCTATATTCCTTCAGCTAAGAGAGCACCCCTGAGCTGGGATGTGTATCCACTAAGGAGGAACTAAATAGGCTCACTCACATCCATGGTTTCACTCAACCAATCATGCTAAGCCAACACACCGTTGGGTTTATTAAGCATGCAATAACAAAGGAGGAGGATACTAAGCCAGTGAGCTCAACCACATAGCTACATACATCTCAAGCTAAATTCAAGTAATCCAATCCTCTGTTCCAACATTCACACTTGGATTTCTCACAATTCTGCCATCAAAATAACTTCATCCTGTCACTGGAATTCCGGGCTATAAAAACTGGGTTTTCCAATGGATTTCAGGGTATCTAATACTATCAATTTCACCCCAAGGTTAATATATATCTATCCCCCATTGGATTTCCCTATCAAATACCAATTCTTTGTGTTTTTGGCTCTTCAAAATGTGGGTTCTTGCAAAGTTGCGATTTCTATTTTTATTTTTGGTTTTCTTCTCACTGTTGGGCACGTGTAATGGATGGAAATTGAAACTTCCATCTTCCACAATGGAATGGGAATGATGAACAGATCCCATACCCTGCCAGGAAACCTATGGTTCAATCCCACAACCCCCTCACCACTCGCTAGTGGATACACATGGACCCTTCTCATTAGTTGCTTCCATAGCCAGTTTTGGTATTTTATTGCATGAAGTTTATTTACATCATTTTTACAATGTTCCATGGCTTAATAGCACACGGGTAACATAATATCTAATACTATCATTTTAACTAAAAATATGAGCATCCACTAGCTGGGCCTTGGCCTTGAGCTCCACTCTAGGAAAACATACATCACATGTATACAATATTTATATTAAAAGCTAATATATCCTAAGGGTCAAAATGGGGTATTATAGGCCATGCAAACTTTAGAGTGGTGTAGATGCATCAATTTCAATTCATTATTGGGTAGGACTTCCTAAGGATAACATATCCATTTCTCATGTCATTTGTGGACACGTTGGTGATATTTGGTGGGTAGAAGACTTGTGTTTTGCATAGAGCAATAAGGAATCTAGACGAAATGGTGTAACTAGTGTTTGTAGTAAGCATGAAGAAGGGAACTAGGGACCCACAATCATAGGTTTTTTGTAGTATTCATTGGGGAAATGGATGAGGGTTGCGTGGGAATGCATGCTTCACCAAAACTTGTTAGTTTGTTAGAAGAGTTTGTTGATAGGTTTCTTGACTCTTTACTAAGAGATATTTTCCTGAGGAACACGACTGACCATTGCATCAATATTGAACCAAGATTTCATCCTCTAGCAAGGGATTTATTTTGAATTCAAAGGATTGAGTTAGAAGAGGTTCAAAGGAAGTTGACAAAGTTTCTTGATGTTGGATTCATCAAAACTTCTAGTTCCCCATATGGTGCACCTATTCTCTTCCAAAAGAACAATTACACCCCAAAGTTGAGAATGTTCTTGGACTACTATGGATTGAAGAAGCAAACCATAAAAAATTGATACCCATTGCTTTCGGTAGTATATTACTTTGATAAGTTGGCTAAGGACAAAGTATTCTCAAATCTAGACTTGAGGTAGGTATATTACCAAGTAAGGATTGTAGAAGTGGATGAGTAGAAGACAACCAATGTAACAAGCTATGGTAGTGATGAGTTTATTATTATGCCCATTGGGTTGTGCGACACACCAACCACCTTTTTCACCTTGATGAATGATGCATTTAGACCATTCTTGGACAAATTAGTTGTTGTCTATCTAGAAAAAATGTGATGTTCAATGATAACATGGAATACCATAAGAAGCATTTGACATAAGTCTTTAAGGCATTGAGGCACAAGCAATTGTACTTGAAAAACTCCAAGTGTATCTTTGGCCAGATTGAAATTGAATTCTTGGACATTTTAATTGGGAAAGTATGCATCCACATGGATAATGCAAATATATGGGAGAAACTTAGAATAATTCATGAGGTAAGAATTTTTCTTGGATTGGTTAACTATTATTGCATATTTGTTGAATTGTACTCTAATATTTCGACACCACTTAGTGATTTGTTGGGGAATAAAAGACCATGGAATTGTACAAAGAAGTGTTGAGTAACATTTGGAAAACTCAAGCGTAGACTTGTGATGGAACATATGCTAAAGCCACACTAATTTGAGAATTTGTTTAAGGTACAGATAGATTCCTCAAATGTTTTCATTAGAGGAATTTTTTCATAGGAGGGGCATTTAATGCCCTATGAGAGCATAAATTTATGAGGCTATGATTGGAGGTACCTCATCCATGAGAAATGGATGACTACAATTGTGCATTTCCTAGAAGCATGGAGGCATTACTTATTAATAAAACCTTCCATTGTGAAGACAAACAATGTTGCAACACAACCAAAGTTGTCACCTAGTAAGCATGGTGGTCATATTCGTTGGTAGAATTTGATATGACCATTGATTACTGACTAGTAAGGATTAATGCAACATTAGATGCATAAGTAGGAAGCATTAATGCGACATCAGATGCATTAAGTAGGAAGGCACAACTTGCATTCTTAGAAGAAAAAATGGGTAGTCATGTGTAGGTATTTACAAACTTGCATGAGTAGGTCAAGTATTATAGAAATACCCCTTCATGAAGAACATAGTGAAGTAGCTGAAGGAAGGAAAAACAAGGAGGTTTTGGATAGAAAAAAAACTTCTATACTTTGGTGATTACATCTATGTGCCTAATTCATCCAATTTTAGAGATGATTTATTAAAGGAGTGCCATAAATTAGCTTGGGTTGGACACCTAGGACAACAAAGAATGATGGCATTGTTGGGAAGAGGCTACTACTAGGAGTATATGCGAAGGTATGTGAAAGAGTATGCCAATACTTGTAGTGTCTGTCAATATGACAAGACATATACTAGTATGGAGGATGGTCCATTACAACCTTTACTAGAATGGAGGAATGGTGTCTCAAAGGAATTCATCACCCAATTTCCAGTTTCACAAGGACACAATGGGATTTTTATGGTTGTTGACAAATTTTCCAAGTATGCCATCTTCATGCCAAGAAATGTGTCTTGTGCCACAAAGGAAGTTACAAAGTTTCTTTTTAAGAATATTGTGAAGTTTTGGGGCCTACCATTTATCATTTTTTTAATAGAAATGAGTAAGATTTACTATATTCAAACAATTGAGGAAGTTCCTAATAAACCCAAAATTTAAGCAGTACATTCCAAAACAAAATTCCATGTCCCGAGGAATTAGGGTGTTCACAAATCCCTTAGCCACATACATCCATAATTTTTTTTGAGAGTTCCATAATGTCTTATAACTATAATTCCTTACATACCAGCCTAATAATAGAACAATAGTACAAAAACCAACAAGAAATATACCAAGCTAAAATATTAAACTAGTATATTTTCATCTACATCTTCCAGCAATGGAGCAATGGAATCTTTAAGTTTAACTAATGTAGTTTGTTGCACTATTTCTGTTTCCATATGGTTGTAGTTGGAGAAATACGATACACTAGAATGACACTCATTAGAAATATCTTGAAGAAGAAAATGGTGCATTTCAATGTCCAAATCTAGTTGTGTCAATCCCCTCTACATGCCAAGCTTTCTCTCTAGTCGAGCTCAGTTCTATTTCTCTAAATCCAATTGATAGCTGAGATGCTCCAACATTTACTCCATGCCTTCCAATGTCTCCTTGATTTGATGAAGAAGCTTCCCAAGCCAATGATCCCCCCACAACGTTACCGACACTGAACCCACTTTCCTAGCTCACCTCCATCATTACCCCCAGTAAAGAATTACCAACGCATTGAAACCTATCCCCGACAATAGAGCCTCATTCACCTTGATTCGATTACCCAACATGCACAAAAGAGCCTCAAACATCCTACTCACGCTGCATGAATCCACCTTGAAAAACATAATAACCTGCATACTATCCATGACAATCAAGTTGGAAATGGTTGAAGGAATGCGATACAATGATGGAATACTTGCACAAAATAAATGGTGTGAGATATGTTTGTGTTCAATATATTTTAGGGCTACGTGTCATCGATCCCTCATGCAAAAACCCCATTTTTTTAATATTTTAATTATGGATAATAATCATCCCCCTTTTATGATGCTTAGGGTGTGGTTTCCAATGGATGAATCAAACATTAAGAACCTACAAAATCCAAGTTATCTACTAATTTTCATCATCCTTCACCAATATGCCTTTGTCGAACTGAATAACATCACTGGAAATCTTATTAGATAGACTATTATTATGCCTTAATATATGCCAGAAGGCGTACTCCTCGTCATTTTGAATATTGAGAGAAATTGTATGAAAGATGTAGTTTTGATCCTTGTCATTTTTACTGACATGATTACAAACCTGGTGTATAGCATGAAGGGAGTCCCCTAAAATCATGACCAAAGGTATTTTAGGAGACACAATGATTTTTGATCCCCTATATAAAGCATAAGGCTTTGCATAGTTATTTGTTGTAGTTCCTAGACCCCAAGAATATTGTGTAATTTATTTTTCACTAGGATCAATGAGGACCCCTCTTGCACTTGCCACACATGGGGTCTACCATTGATCATGGTATCAAACATAGACATCAGGTTTACTGAGGGAAGTTTTGGACATAGTTGTTCAAGCTTGTTGGTACCGAGTTGTTGATGAGTTCAAGTTATCATTCATAGATTTATGGATATAAATAATATATAAATGGATTTTGGAGGATTACATAAGGAATGATTTTAATGTAAACCAATCGAACTAGCCAAATTTGTTGGATGTATCCTAGTTTGCTTACAACATGTTGAAGAGTTCCATGACAGGGTACGATCCATTTGAATTGGAAAATGGTTAGTAACCATTGCTCCCCCACAGAGTTCTAGTATGGGTAGAACCCATCGGCCTTGGAGTTCATAAAAGGATGGCATGATAAATTAGATATGGCTCATGTTTAGTTGATGAATGCAACATAAATAATGAAGTGTTGGGTATATTGTGATAAGAGGGCAGTAGATTTCAAAGTAGGTGACTTGGTTTTTTATTTTATTAATTTATTTTTTTTATTTTTTATTTTTATGTTGGGTAGAGAATAGTTCAAGCCAATAAGTGACATTTCTAGTGGTTTGTTGTGATGGTTTGAAGGGACGTTGAAGGTACTTGAAAAGATTGGCAATGTCACTTACATATTGGAGTTGTTGGAACACATGAGATCTCATGACCCATTTTTTCATATCAATTAGTTGAAGCCTTGTAAGATTGATGAAGGTGATCCTATTAGAGTTGCAACATCTAGTGCCACTGTGATGATCACATATAGATTAGAGTTGGAAGTGGACAAGATACTTGCACATAGAGATAAGTAAGTCTATAAGAATTGAAGGTAGAATTAATTTTTCAACTAGAAGGATAGACCCAAAAAGGAGAATAGTTGGGAAAGGAAGAAAGCAATATGGTAGTATGAAGATAATATCCATGAGTTCGAGAAGAAAAACCTTGGGGCACTTTGGCAAGTGCTAGCTGGATGTTTCTAGTTTGGTGGGAGAGGATGTAAGGCCTCTACTTGCGACTAGTAGTAGGTGCACTGTTGGGTGGACATGAAGGGTTAACAAGGAAGATTGGGATGCCAACGTTGCATGCAGGGAAAATTTTAAGAACCTTCCCAAAATTTAGATATATAATAAATGGGTGAATCCCCATGATACATAGGAAAATTTGAAGGCTATTTTATAAATATTATAATATGGATATATGTTTTTTTGGTGAATCTCACACCAAATTATATAATCTTGGTGAAAATTTTATTGAATTATAGAATCTTGTAAACGCTTGGTGAAGCTTTCACTAGATTATAAAACTTTGTAAAGTCTCGGTGAATCTTTTACTAAATTATAAAACATTATGAAGACTTGGAATTTTTTTCAATAATGTATAAATCTATATATAATAATAAAAAACATATTCATTAAACTACAATATCCTAGTGCAAGAGCCACTATCCATTGCTCAACAATAAGCCCTATAATTTCTCCTTCACATTGATGTCAATAATCTCTAGAATTTCTCCTTCACATTGATGCCAATAATCCCTAGAATTCTCCCTTCATAATATTTAGAATGATTTTTAGATGTGTGAAATGATATTGTTATATCCCAAAAAAAGGCCCTTCTATGTTAGGGTGCAAGTAGAGACATTTTGGAGGACAATAGAAAGAATGTTATTTTAGGTCTTATAGAAAAATTTGATACATAAGGAACAAATGTTATAACATCCATAATAGATACTCATGGTTGCAATAGTCCATTTTGACAAGCATTTGAAAAAATGCTATAGGATTATGAGTTGGTATTAGGCTTAATGAATAATGTTGTTTGACAACTAATAGTGCAGGTTGTAGTTTAAACTACAAGAAAAATGTTTTTTTTTATTATTGAATGAGTTAACCCACATTCTTGAGTCATGTGTATGCTAATGAAGGCATTAAGCAATCCCTTATTCATGTAAAGAGATGAAGAATTATCACTTCATATTCTAGTGCTTTATTCTATCATATTTTTTCTCATTCGAGCAAATAAAAGGATGCCAATGCCTAATTTGACACCCCATTACAAAACCTAAACTAAAGGACAGTGAGAAATTATACTTTTTACAAGAAAGTGAACAACGTTGAAGTTACATCTTGTGTGGTCTCATCATTGAACTTCTCAAAGAAATATGGCTCTACTGAACACCCAAATGGTGGCTATGTTCAAGCATGTCTCAAAGCTAACCAAGAAATATGTTTTTCTAAGGAGATTCCACTCTAAGTAACCTCCACAATATGTTCATGGAGGATTTCAAAGCCTTAACATAAAATACAACATTATAAATGGAGGTGCATTGTCAAAGAACTTGAATTAATAAGTTGGGAAATATAGAGAAATGTAGGTCATCATGATTTTGGCTTTAATAATAGTACAAGTAGAAGGTGGTACGGTTGTTAGACTAGTGGAAAATCAATACTAAGCATTTGTGCTCATAATGGTGATGATAATAGTTTTTCCTATCAACGCAATGATAAAAAGCAATGAGAAATGAAGATCAATCATCTCCCAATTTTTGTTGGATCAACACATTCTACTTCAAGTTCATGATGCCCACCTTTTATAAATTGTAGTTCAACATTATTGAATTAAACTCAATAATTCACAATAATTCACATACACATGGACTCACTATTAATACTTAAGTATGACATTATATTGCATAGCCTTTTAGTAAACACGCTAAATTGTTTACACAATTCAATATTTTTTGAATTAAATGAGTTAACCCACATTCTCAAGTTCATAGGTATGCTAATGAAGGCATGAGTTGTCCCTTATTCATGTAAATATATGAATGCTTTATTCTATCATAATTTTGCTCGTTCAAGAAAATTGAAGGATGCCAAAGTGAATATATGAAGACTTATCACTTCATATTCTAATGTTTTATTCTATCATAATTTTGCTCGTTCAAGAAAATTGAAGGATGCCAAAGTCACGAGTTCCAAAATTGAGAGAATCAAAATTTCAATAATGACCACATAAAGTAAAGGTGACATGTAAAGTTCACAAAGCACCAAATAAAAAAGAACATTTACAACTATTTTTATGTTTTTGGTATATTAAAGTTTTTCCTTAAAAGTTTTTATACCAAGCCAAAGTCACAAGTTGCAAAATATTGAAAATGGCCACATGAGATCAAGGTAATACATAAAGTGCACAAAACACCAAATAAAAAATAATCTTTACCACTATTTTTATTTTTGTATTATCATGAGCTTTTCCTTGAATATTTTTGTATAAGCAAAAGTCTCAAGTTGCAAAATTTGAAGAATGACCAGATGAGATCAAGGTGATACATAAAGTGGACAAAGCACCAAATAAAAAAAACCTCTACCACTACTTTTATTTTTGCACTATTATAGTTTTTTCGTTAATTTTTTTGGTTATCATAAGTATTTTCTTAATATTTTTGTATTATCATAATTTGCCAAAAAGTTTGAATATTTGTTTTTTTAAATTATTGTATGTTTTTATTTTTATTTTTTTTTTGTATTCTCGCGGCTTGCCAAAAACCAAGCTTTTAGGGTAAGCCAAAGTCATTTTTTTTTATTATTATCATAAGTTTTCGAAAGCCAAGTTTTTATACCTCACAAGAGTAAGTTTTTATACAACACCAAAGTCACAAAATGTCACAAGTTGTGAAAAAATATTGGGCTTATATCAAACCAAAGTAAGATTTTATACCATGCTAAAGTCACAAATGTCAATGTTTGAGCAAATATGAAGATACTTAAACTTTAAAACTTTTGATAAACAAATCTAGTCCATGTAGATATCATAAAACAATTAAAACATACAAATTATTCAATCCATAAGACACATGACGTTCCCTGGGAAAACCCCCCAAATTCGGAGGATGAAAAACCCAACAAACAATCCTTTGAGTACGATAGATAATGGCAGAGAATGATGTTACAACACTCGTAGATTGATTGATAAGAGATATCTAAGAAGCACTAGAGAATAGTGATCATATGGAATATTGTCATAGTCTTTCCAAGTGCATAACACTCTAGTAAAAAGCTTATTTAGTCATACAATGAAGGTAGTGAATGGTTGCATGCCTTTTGGGAACTATGAACACTATACACCCTATGTGCACTATCCACACATTACCTATTGTGCCTTTCTTGACTTGGTGCCGAGTTGTCATGATCCATATTTATGTGAGAAATAAATGAAAGAATATATATAGAATCATAAACACATACATATTGCAAGGAAATCATAGATACAATAAACACATTTTATTAAATGGTGATAATAGAACAAACTGTAAATACAACAACTACAATAATGGTAGCTATCTCTGAGAAGAGATGTGGCTGTTACGCTCATCCGTGCCAGTTGAATACAAAATGGGGCCAAAAGGGCCTATTTATAATAAGAATGAGGCAGAGAACCCCAAAATTCCAAAACATAACCCTAGAAGATGAACCATCATAAAGTTTGCAACCCCTAGGCGGTTAGTTGAACAGTCAATTTCTTGGGGTCATAACTTTTGCATACGATCTTCGATTTGGGCACTTGATAGCCCATTAGAAAGTTCTAGTCGAGATTTACATATTTCTATTGGAGCCAAATGCATGTCGTAAAATATCATCCCCCTTCCCTCGAATCACCAAAAAAATGTCTTTTAGGGCCTCAAAACGACCCCGAAATTTTTAGCCCTGAAAAACCGTAGAAAAATTACTAGGAAACTACCAAAATGGCCAAGTGTTCTGAGCTAGCGGAATAGATGGTTGGTCACTGATCTCCATCTGGATCAATCCTCCCCCCTTAGGAAGAAATGTTCTTGATTGTGTCAAATCCCATATCATATCTCGAACTGTGTGCTGAGATGATCTCTTGGTGCGACATTTGCTGAAGTGAAGAGGTTTCCTTTCTTTGACATCCTTAGAGGCCTATAATTGATGTTGGTAAGTGTGTTGGAGTTTTTTAACACTTTTGGTTGTTGTGTTATCCTTTATTTGAATTGGTTTAGATGATTTCTTTCTGGATGAGAACCTTGAATGTGTGGCCTTTCATTGTACTTGTAGTTGAATGTATGAGGGAACACTAACTTTGTGTTCTTGTTTCTGTTGAGCAGAGGGACCCTATACAGTGGGTGTGGAGATATTTGTGATATGATGTTCTCCTTTAGAGGCAATTCTGAAGAGGGAGAATTTTTCGGTGTGGGAGATTATCCTCCTACCCTGCAAGACTATGACGGGTGCAACTGTCTCTTGTATCAGATAGGGTTATCCTCCCAAAGTGATAATGACACTACGAGGCCATGATTCATACACTGCATGATGCTTCCACATATATGGCTATCCTAAAATAACATCACTGAATTCAAGTGGGGACACTTCACACACTACCTCATCTTTAAAAGGATTGATGTTGTATGGTAGGCGACATTGTTGACTAACGTGGATACCCCATCCTTGGCTTAGAAAACCATTGTTGTATGGTTGCAGGTGTGACATTGTCAGAAGCTCCAATCTCTTGACTACTTCTGGTGAGATTATATTCTTTTGGCTACTGCAGTCAACAGAAAAATGTATGGGGACTTCCTTCACCCACATATGTGAGTGGAAGAGGCACTCCTCTGCCTTTGACTCTTCCGGTTCCTCTGGTTGAATATGTGTGGTAGAAACATTTACATTCTATTCTGCCTCAATGATCCACTTTACATAGTCCTCGACTGTGACATTGGGTTCTGAATCAAAATCAAGAGTTGATTCTGAAGCTTTGATCTCGGCCACCAATGACTGCTTTGAGCAACATTCATCAATGTTATGCCAGGGGATTTTTTGGAACTCGCACCACTTCCCGGTGTCCTTCTTTTTATTTCTATTACCCTTCTTTTCTTATGGTGGGGATTGGTTGTCCTTTCCTTATCCCATTTTCTGCGGGCCAAGGTTTCCATTACCTTGATTTTGTGGTGGATTCGAAGGCCCAAAGTCTCTCTTGTTCTTTTACTGAAATTTATCCTTGATTTTGACACCATACCGATAGGCAGATCCAAGTGAAGAGATGCCTAATAATTCCATCTCAGTTTATATGTACTGATGTAGGCCACTACGATATTTCAGTACCAGGTGTCACTCAGAGTCCTTGATACCCAACTTTGTGCTCAAGGTATGAAATTTGTTGGTGTACTTGGACATTGTTTGGTCCCTCTCTTGACGCACAATGGTCCATTTTGTGTACTGGTAATCATAGTTTCTAACAGGGTAATATTGTTCCTTAACAACATCTATGAAAGAGGGCCAAGTGGGACTATCCTTGAACATTCCAGACTTGTCTGATGAGTTTTTCTTAGAATAAGTATCCCAACAATTTTTGACATGGGGGATGACCTTAAGGAGCGCAAAGGTGATATTTTCCATTTCAAAAAAATTGTGGACTAAGAAATACCCTTATAATATATTCAACCATGTATCTAGAACATTAGCATCAACCCGACCTTCAAATAAAGGAATATCTAAGTTAACTTGTACCTTGAATGGATTTCCATCTCCTAATGACTACTCGTTGAAGGTGCATGTGATACTGTTGGCATTCGTAGAAGGATTTGGGCAAAACTATCCATCATTTCTTTTCTTTGTCTCACGAGGGATTCCTAAAGAAAGGACTTGATAAGGTCTCATGCTATGTCGTCTCTCTTTTCTTCTTCCACAGGAGTCTGCTTGGGGAGACGAGAGTGGTCTTCCCTAAGTGAAACTAGTTAGAGACCCAAATCTCTATAGCCTGACCTTGTCAGAGACATGCACCAAGAAACAATCAAACAACATATTTCTCTGATACCACTGATACAAATTTATGTGAGAATGAGATGAAAGAATTTACATAGAATCATAAACACATACATATTGCAAGGAAAACGAAGATACAATAAACACATATTCTATTAAATGGCAGAAATAGAACAAATTGTAAATTCAACAACTAGAATGGTGGTAGCTATCTCTGAGAAGAGATGTGGATGCTACAATCATCCATGCCAAGTTGAATAAAAAATGAGTCCAAAAGGGCCTATTTATAATAACAATGAGGGTGAGAACCCCAAAATTCTAAAAAATAACCCTATAAGATGAATTGTCATAAAGTTTGCGGCCCCAAGGTGGCTAGTTGAACAATTGACTTCCTGGGGTCATAAACTTTACATATGATCTCCGATTTGGGCACTTGATAGCCCATTGGAAATGTATATATGAGCTTTACATATTGTGACTAGGGCCGAATACATGCCATTGAAAATAGTTGGCCCCCTGAATCGCCAAAAAACATCATTTGGGGCCTTAAAACAACTCCATAAGTTTGGGACCCGATAAACTGTAGAAACATTAGTAGGAAACTGCCAAAATGGATAATTGTTTTGAGCCAGTGGAATAGGTGGGTGACCACCAATCTCCATCTGGATCATTTCACCTCGTAATTATCTCCCACACTGAAGATAAGTGCCCTCCATTAATTCAATGGTGTTAAATGGCTCTAACTGAATGTAATTGAATTGAACTAAGTCGAACTGAAGAAATCTGAATTGAACTGAACATAGATGAATGTAACGAAATTGAAATGAATTAAACTGAACTGAATGTGAACTGATTAACTAGTTTCTTGACAATTAGTTAGGATTTTAACTGAATGTCTTTAGTTCTTCATAATTAGTGTCATCTTCAACAAACACTTTGCATAAATCAATGAGTAGATTCCTTAATTAATCGAAACTTATTTTCCACAACTTAGACTTAATTGATGCCTTTGCAATTCGAGTTCACTGGAGGCTTGACATAGGAAATTCAAATCTTTACTCTATATCTTTGCTAATCTCATTTATCATTAATTAATTCTGCATGGTCCATGAGTGTTTAATTAATTAATAATCTTTATTGTATCATACTCATAAGAATTTTTTCTAACCTATGATCATATGTATTACCCCGTGTCATATAGTCATATGATAAAGTAAATCACTGTAGGGGTATCTAATCCCTAAAAAAGACTTATAGCATCTAGCGACCATGACTAGCCATACATCACATAGTAGATCCTCATGACTTAATACACCACAAGTCATATGGTCTTGATACAACACAAGTGTCATGTCCCAAATTTTACATTGGGTCACAATGGCCTAATCACATTTTCCATATTCATTAGAGTTTGTCAAATTGATGCTAAGGGTCAAATAATTGCCAAGGAGGAAAATTACTAGTTTCCTAGGTTGGGGGTGGAAGCTTTGGGATTTGGAATAAGGGGGGCAATGAATGATGTTTGAACATTAGAATGGCATAAATATTTAATAAAGTATCTAAATAAATAAATACAAGATAAAATTGAAGTGGCAATGGAACATGGAGACACATGGAGACTATGGGGCCCACACAAGCTAAGAATTTGGTGCCACATGGCATCCTCCTCTTGAAATTTAGAATCCATGGGAATTCTAAAGGTTCTTGGATGAGTTAGAAGGCTAATGCACTTGGCCATATGCATCATAGGTGGAATTTGGGAGTAAATGTAACTTACATGGGAAAGGAAGAGTCATATTGGAGGTGAGACACGTGGACTAGATTCCCTAGCTCTATGACAACAATGATGAAGATGCTATGACACCTATAACACAAATCAGATCTGAAGGATGAAATCTAACATATCTGACATTTTAGGTCGAAATAGAGCACCCAAGAGAGCTCTCATGTGATTTGAGGAAGCTCAATGGGAACCTACTCAAATTTGGGGAAGGCGAAAGGCTAGGAAAGGGAGGACACATGGAAAATCATGAGCACACACTCAAATTCTAATTGGCTTGAGTTTGTGGATGGATTGGGAACATTAGAAGGCTAAGGATGTTTATAAAATACAGGAAGCAACCAAGATAATGGCTTTTGATCATTTGAGAAATTGTCATTTGTGAATTGTGAAAGCTAGTGGATGACTAGTTTGCTTGCCTTAGCCAATTTTGAGGGTGAAAGATTCCCATCCAAGTTGGTATTTGGAGAGGCCACTTAGGTATTTCAAGGATCTTTAATGGAGTCTTATTCGCAGGTTTAAGCTGTAGGAAATCATGTGGATTCTTCTATTGCAACACTCTCTATCAACCATTTCCATTTTTCTTTGCATATTCATGCTCATGGAGGGATTGCGCCTTGGGTGAGCTCATGTACTCTTTGGGAGAGCTATTCCTGATATATTTATTATTTTAATCATTTAAATATTCTCTGTTATTTATTCCTGATAAATGTATTATTAATTGACTATCATTAATGTGTATTTAAAGTCTCATGTTCATTATTTAAGCATTGGAAGCCATTTTACTCATCTTTATTGCATTGGGGGAAGATTTGGTGCATTTTCCCCAAGGGTCGAAATTGTGATTTGGGATTTGTTTTGGAAAGAGTCATAACAGACTGTATAAAATGAACCATGATGCATATGAGAATTTTAAAAATTTCCTTTACACATCCCTTGCATCTGTTCTGAAATTTGAGTGACTTTGGGACCATTTGAGAAGCCATTTCTGACAATTACCCAGGGAGAATTGGAGCCCCAATTTGCTAGTAAAGACTCCTACTATGAACAGAACATTAAACAAGTTTGAAGAAGTAAATTTGGGGTCATAAAACATCCCTTAACATCATATTTAAGTTATAATATCAGTCATGTAACTTTTGAGAAAATTTGGGAGCATTTGGACCAATTTGGAGGTCTAGACATCAAAACTAGTTAAGGTCAAAATTGGGGAAAAAGTGAAAAAATTGGTCATTTAATAAGATTTCAAAAAGGGACATTATAGTGGTATTAGAGAATGATCTTGGCACCTGATGTGGTCTAATATTTGTGAGGACAATAATTCAGGGACCACCATTAGATATTGAAACCCAAAAGTGCTTTTATTGTAGAGGAAACTATGACTAGGGATGAAAATGGAACCTCATATGATGACGAGGAGCTTATAAAAATGATGGAACCTATCTTTGAAAACATGACCAAGAATATTATGAAAGGATTCAAATTTTTGGCTATCCAAAGTTTGAAAAAAATATATTTATTTTAAGAAAACCAAGGGGAAAAATGTATCAGCTTGCTTGAAGGAGCAAAAGGAGGAGACCCATGGACCACCTAGTTCTGAAATAGGCGAAGTAGAAGAAGTAGTACATGAAGAGGATTGAAATTCACTCCCAAGTGACTCTGAAAAATATGAAGAGACATCACATGAGTATGAATAAGTTTCTATTGAAAATATTGAAGATAATTTTGAGACACATTCTACCTTGGAAATGAAACAAAGAGAATCTAATGATGGATGCTTGAACTATGAAGGAGTACCTACTGAAGGGTGTGGCTCAAAATTCTATGTTGGTGTCATAGAGATAAATTTTGAAAGTGTTGCTGCAAGCAAAACTTCCATTAAACATTAAAATGAATACCTTGTAGCAGTTGAAGAAGAAACAAGATCAACTTCCCCGTCACCACTTAAGCTTCATGAAGTTGGTTCGAGCAAGAAGGAAGAAGATGAGGAGGTTCATTTTCTTGAAGGGTCCTTAAATATGAATGAAAATAAGATCCAAGAGGCCCTTAACATACTCCATGACACTCAATCATTGGTATCAAATTCTTGTTGGAGAGCTACTTCCTTGGAGGAGCCATCCTTCCTTAAAGACATGGAGAAGATTCAAAGAGCAATGTGGAACATCAAAGGTAATTTCATGTCTTTTCTTTTTGATAGAAAAAATTTCATTGAGCTTAGTGAATGGTTACATGAATCCTACTTGAAGAATAATGAATTTATTCATAAGTTCACAATTCAAAATGAGCAACTTCTTGAAAAGTTGCAAGACGCTTGTTTTTCGTCCTATGTTTCAGATTGTCAAATGGTAGATTGTTTGGAGGATTCTCATGACATGGTGGATCATGAGAAATGTGGAAATTTGAATGTGCTTAATGTGTTTGAAGATGAACTTGAAGAGATCCAAACACTTGATGTGGTGGAAGAGGAACTTGAATTGTCTCTTAATGAAGGTTATGCAATTTTTAAAGAAGAGCATGATTCCTCTAGATTGGAAGCAATCTATGACAAATGTTTCACACTTTTGAAGGATATGCATGTTACTACCCATATGGATCCTTCCCATGATGAAACTTCTGCATTTTTGGATCATTTGGGTGAGTTAGTTCATTCTCCTACATCCTACAATTCCATGTTTTGTAGGATTAGTCTCAATGAAGTATGGGTGAAAGGGTTCTTTTTTATGGTGCCACATGAGGAGTATGGAACTCCTAGATTTACTTTTTATGATGACATGGTTGGAGCAAACTATTATTCACATTTGCAACAACATCCTTTATTACCTTATGATGATGCACATCTACATGGATGCACCTATGATATGCATTTGAGTCACTTGAAGACTCATGGTTTTTCTTGCTCAACACTTGGTTCATTTGATTTTGGAGGAACTTCATCCAACACTGGGGTGAATAGATTTATGATTGGAGAAAATTTTTGTTGCTAGACACATACATTGTTATATATTTTTTATTCTCTCATTCATGGATGTATGGCTAAGACTTCTTTTAGTCATTTCAAGTTTCCTTGTTTCTCTTGCTCATTATTTGGTTCCGATTTTAGTGGAGATTCTTCATTCACTTCTTGGATGAAAGAATACATGGATGAATATTTTGATGCATATCACATCATTTTGGAGAAGCATTGTAGGAAATGGGATCGTCACCTATGTCATTGGAGCATATTTTATTGTTTACTTGAAGCTTGTATGCAGTTGGAAAATGGTGGTCTACTTACTTGGAGGTATAAGCACTTTCATGATTTTTTGATGATGCACCTCCTTGATGTACATTTTTATTATGTTGTTATGTACTTTGATGATATATATTATTTAATCATGATGTTTGTAAGAATGCATACAAGAAAATGGGATCCCAGAATTCTCTTTCCTAATGGTATGGGTTGGAGAGCACTCTTAATTGTTGGAGTGCAATACAAGCAATGAGACCCTGGGATGGTTTTTAGTCCCATTTATTTCAATTTTTTTGGGAAAAAATACTTATGCGAGATGAATTCCCCACTTAAAAAAGTGATTTTAATCAAAGTAGTTAAGTAGAAAGCATGGTGGTTCCTCTCTCAAATATTCATGGAATCTCAAAGACTCAAAGTTGTGAAACTCAGTGGCAACTTCAAAGAATCATACAGAAAGCAGGTACTTCAACACCCATGTTTGAAATTGTTTGAGGAAATGCAATATTGGAAAGGGATGATTTGTCATGTCCAAAAATTTTCATTGGGTCACAATGGCCTAATCACATTTTCCATATTCATTAGATTTTGTTAAATTGATGGTAAGGGTCAAATAATTGCCAAGGAGGAAAATTACTAGTTTTGCTAGGTTGGGGGTGGAAGCTTTGGGATTTGGAATAAGGGAGACAATGAATGATGTTTGAACATTAGAATGACATTAATATTTAATAAATTATACAAATAAATAAATACAAGAGAAAATTGAAGTGGCAATGGAGCATGGAGACACATGGAGACTCTAGGTCCCACACAAGCTAGAAATTTTGTGCCACATGGAATCCTCCTATTGCAATTTCGAATCCATGGGAAGCCTAAAGGTTATTGGATGAGTCAAAAGGCTAATACACTTGTCCATATGCATCATAGGTCAAATTTCAGAATAAATGTAACTTACATGGGAGAGGAACAATCATTTTGGAGCTAGTGAGACACTTGGACTAGATTCCCTAGCTCTATGAAAACAATGATGAATATGCTATGACACCTATGACACAAATAAGATATGAAGGCTGAAATATTAAATATCAGACATTTCAAGTAAAAATAGAGCATCCAAGAGAGATCTCATGTGAGTTGAGGAAGCTCATTGGGCTCCAACTCAAATTTGGGGAAGGTGGAAGGCTAGGAAAGGGAGGACACATGGAAAATCATGAGCACACACCCAAATTCGAATTGGATTGAGTTTGTATATGGATTGGGAAAATTATAAGGCTAAGTATGTTTATAAAATACAGGAATCAATTAAGATAATGGCTTTTGATCATTTGTGAATTGTGAGAGCTAGTGGATGACAAGTTTTCTTGCCTTAGACAATTTCGAGGGTGAAAGATTCCCATCCAAGTTGGTGTTTGGAGATGCCACTTAGGTATTTCAAGGAGATTTAATGGATTCTTATTTGCAGGTGTAAGCTACAGTAAATCATGTATATTCTTCTATTGCAGCACTCTCTATCAACCATTTCCAGTTTTCTTTGCATATTCATGCTCATGGAGGGATTGCGCCTTGGGTGAGCTCATGTACTCTTTTGGAGAGATATTAATGATATATTTATGATTTTAATAAGTTAAATATATTTTATTATTCATTCTCAGGAAATTTAAAGTCTAAATATCCAAGAGTTGTATGTCAAATTGACTTTTAATGAGCAAACAGTGATCATTTCCACTCTATTTTTATATATGCTATGGTAATGCTTATTATTTCAAATGGAGGAAGGTATCTCTGATAAATGTATTATTAATGGAATTTAATTAATGTGTATTTCAATTCTCATTTTCAGTACTTAAGTATTGGAAGCCATTTTACTCATTTTTATTGCATTGGGAGAATATTTGGTGCATTTTCCCCAAGGGTTGAAATTGTGATTTGGGATTTGTTTTGGAAAGAGTTATAAAAGAATGTATAAATTGAACCATGATGCATATGAGACTTTTAAAATTTCCCTTACACATCCCCTTCCCTTGTTCTGAAATTCGAGTGACTTTGGGACCATTTGAGAAGCCATTTTCAGCAATTATCTAGAGGGGAATTGGAGCCCCAATTTGCTTGTAAAGACTCCTACTTTGAACATAACATTAAAAAAATTTGAAGAAGTAATTGGGGGGTCATAAAACATAACTGAAAATTTTATTGAAGTTATAATATAATTCATGTACCTTCTGAGAAAATTTGGGAGCATTTGGGCCAATTTGGAGGTCTAGACATCAAAACTAGTTAAGGTCAAAATTGGGAAAAAAGTGAAAAAATTGGTCATTTAATAAAATTTCAAAAAGGGACATTACAACAAGACTTCTGAAATTAATACAATGTAAGTTCCGGACTTGATACAACACATATCTGACCTTGATACAACATAAGGTCCTAATATTAATACAACATAAGATCTCGACCTTAATACAACATAAGATCATAGTACATGCATCTCTCATAACTTCAACAAGCTAGCTTGATACAACAAAAGCTCATAACTTAATACAACATAAGTTGATGAAATTAATACAACATATGTTCTAAACTTGATACAACACAAGTCTCACGAAGAGGTTTCTGAACTTAATACAACATAAATTCTAGAATTGATACAACATAAGTCCATGGAGAATGGCTCCTCATTTTGTACATTTAACAATCTCTCTTAGCGAGGGAGACATTCTATGCCATACCAAGAATATATTAAAAATGTTTGAACTTCATCATAGATAGAGGCTTTGTCATCACATCTGCAATATTCCCATCAACAACTATGTACTAAATTTTTACAATACCTTACTGGAGCATGCCTTGAATGAAGTGATACTTCATTTCTATGTGTTTCGACTTGTCATGAAACACAAGATATTTAGAATGCTTTATAAAACTATGGTTGCCACACCTTACTTCATCATATATAGAGGCTTTGTCATCACATCTGCAATATTCCCATCAACAACTATGTACTAAAGTTTTACAATACCTTACTGGAGCATGACTTGAATGAAGTGATACTTCATTTCTATGTGTTTCGACTTGTCATGAAACACAAGATATTCAGAATGCTTTATAAAACTATGGTTGCCACACCTTATTACTATAGGATCTATATTTACACCGAATAATCCTCCAAGTAGTTTTCTTAGCCACACTGCTTCTATGTAAGATGTATTAGCAGCAATGTACTCAGCCTCTACGTTGCTCTGGGAAACTGAACTCTGCTTTCTGCTAGACCATGAAATCATAACAAAAACTAAGATGAAACAATACCCATAAGTGGTATTCTGATCAACAATGCTTCCACCCCAATTAGAATAAGTATATCCAAGCAATAACACTCCTCCATTGGAGGTATACCTGAGTCCATAAGCATTGTTGATCAAAGGTATCTCAAAATATACTTACCTGTAGCCTAGTGTTTGTTTCTAGGATCAGTCATGAACTGAATCTAGTTGTTAACTGCATGGAAAATGTATGGCCTCGAATGTATTAGGTACATCAACGAGCCAATCAACTATATGTATAATGTGGGGTCCAATGGATCCGATCCATTCTCAATATCATGGAGTTTCCTCAAATTGGAATCCATTGTAGTATTTATTAATTTACAATCCACCATGCCAAATATGTGGAAGATATCCACAATGCACTTCCCTTGAGATAGAAATACCTCATCATTCCTCTACCAAATCTCAATGCCTAGGAAGTAGTGCATAAGACATAATTCTTTCATCTCAAACTCTGAGGTAAGATCCCTCTGACACTCAACAATCAGTCTTTATTCTCTAATGAGGAAAATATCATCCACATATAGGACTAGTACCATAGGTTGGTTCTCCACTACTTTGAAGTACAAGGTTGAATCTACATCACTCTTTAAGAAACTCAGTTTCTGAAGATAACTATCTATTCTATCATACCGAGCTCGAGGAGCTTGTTTTAACCCATACATGAATTTATTCAACTTGTGCACATGTGACTCCTTCCCATGTATCACAAAATCCTTAGGATGCTCAATGTAAAACTCTTCCTCAAACTCACCATTGAGGAAGGAGGTCTTCACATCCATCTGGTGAAGCTTCTAGCCTAATACTAATGCAAGTGAAATAATAGATCTAATGGTAGTATACCTAGCCACTAGGGAAAAAGTTTCATCATAATCAATGCCCTGTTTCTGAGAAAAGCCACAGGGAACAGACCTAGATTTGTACTTATCCACACCACCATATGCAACATGATTTATCTTGTCCACATTGAATTCCTCTCAGATCTGGGAACAATATCCCAAACATCATTCTTCAAAATAGAATGATATTCCTCCATCACAACATATTTCCACACTTGCTGCTCTGAAGCCTCTTCATATGATGAAGGCTTCAAGTCACTAATGTTGCTCATCAATGCAACATATCCCAAATACCTATCAGGATTCTTGTGCTCTCTGTAAGTGCCTACTGGCTCTCTATGCTTCTTAACATCTCTCAATACATCTCGATACCATTTTGACATCCTCTTTGTAGGAGGTTCATTAACCAATTCAACCGGTTCATCAATGACAGATTGCTCTGTTGGATTCTCCCTCTGAACATCAGAAGGGGAATAATCATCATCGTGATCCTCTGATATAGGAGCCTCAACCTCCTATGTCTCTGGATCACATTAAATCTCTTTTTACCACTTGAATGTTGCCTCCTCATGGAAATTCACATCCCGACTAACCTCAACATGTCTCTCACCAGGTACATATATTCTGAATGCCTTGGAGGTATTACTGTAGCCAAAAAAAGTTACCCTCTTTCTAGAAGGTCTCATATTGGTTATCTTTTATTTTGGTATGTGAATATACATAGGACATCCAAAAATCCAGAGACGTGAGATGCTTGTTTTCTCACCAGCGAACACCTCTTCAAGTGTTTTCTCATTAAGAAATGCATGCAAACTTCTGTTCTGTATGTGCACTATTGTACTAGTATCTTCTTCCCACAAATAAGCAGATAGATCCTAATCATGTAACATGGATTTTGCATCCTCACAAACAATTTTGTTCTTTCTCTGTGCAACCCCATTCTATTATAGGTTGTAAGGAACTGTCAATAGTGTACATATCCCTGCATCACTACAAAACACATTAAAAGTATTTGATTCGAATTATCCACCATTATCAAACATTAGGGAACAAATATGCCTAATTTTTTTATTCTCAACTAAGTCTTTATACTCTTGGAATTTACTGAAGGTTTCACTTTTAGCTTTCATGAAATAAATCCAGGTCCTATGGGAGAAATCATTAATGAATAAAACATAGTAGAGATTCCCATTGAGGGACAATGGAAGACATGGGTCCACATACATATGAGAGAACTAACTCTAATATGCCTTTATATCTAGTATGGATGCTAGGAAACTTATTCTTAACATTCTTTCCTAAATCACAACCTCTACAAACAATGTCATGTATAGAATCAAAACTAGGCATACCTTTCACCATTCCCTGCAAACCAGGGAGTGCTCTGAGGTGGGGGTGCACGTCTCCTATGCCAAAGATCACATGGGATGATAGTATGATGTGTCATGGATGAAATATACTTTCTTGGGACCTTGTAAAGTCCTCCTTCTTGAAATCCAATAATAGTAGCAGTATCAATGTTATGGTTCTTTAGCCACAAGTATGCTTGATTCTTCATAAAGATGACTTGGAAGCATTTATCTTCAAGGATAGAAACATATAGTATGTTATTCTTCAATACAGGGACATAAATAATTTCCTACACATGTAGTGTGTCTCTTGAACTCAGTTGGAAGGATGTGGATCCAAATCCTTAGATTGAGTATGTGGAATTGTCTCACAATTCTACCATGCATGCAAATTGTTTCTCTTTTAGGTTGGAGATTATGCCCTTGTATCCTGACATTTTATTTTAAGAAACACTGTCAATCAACCATGTATCTTCTCCTATGATGAGAGATCCAGACAAAGAATATATGAGGTAATACTCTCTCCCTGTCTCTTTCTCTTCGGGTACATCTTATTTGGAAGTTTCTTCAATGGCAATGGAAGCATGGAATCTTAATTCTTTTCTTTTATTCACATGACAATCCTGTATAAAGTGTCCTGGATTTTGACAATAAAAACATAAAATATTTGATTTGTCAAAACCTTTATTGATCTCTTTCTTCTTTGCATGGAGGGACTTCTTGGGAATGAATGACTTCCTCCCTTTCTTGGTTTTATCCGTGAGAGCTAGATTATCCTCCTTAGTGTGCACCACTTTGTTCTGGATGCACCAGTATTTTTGAATGAAATAATGCAAAAGTATTTATAATTTGGGATTCTCTTCTATTCCATTTACAGTATCAAGAAAGGTCTCCCATGAGGCGGGGATCCTATCGATGGCAGTTTGAAGAAGATAATCCTCATTCATTTCCACATCCATGCTTGCAAGTTGATCCTTGACCTGTGAAATATTTGTGAAGAATGAGGTTACGGTCTCATCTCTTTCCATATTCATGTTGCACAACATTTTCTTGAAAGCCCTATTTTGAGTATGGGCCTTCTTCTCATAAATATTTGTGAGCGTGTCAAAAAACTACTTTGTCATCTTCAATGGTGTGATCATTGACATGAGGTTTTCCTTCACGAAGTCAAATATTATCATATTTTCCTTTGCTTGATTCTGCTTATATTTTATTCTTCCTACATTTGTAGTAGGCTCTTCGATCACAGTGGTCACAAAGGAATCAAGATCATGCTCTTAGAGAATGTTGATCACTCTTGCCTTCCGATGTGTCAAAGTTTGTTGTGCCTTCAAGTCGCTCTTTTGGTCATATGGATATAGATTCTATTGCTTCAATATTTTTCTCAATGCTTCAAGATCTTGCGTAGGTTTAGAATGTTTTCTCAAAACTAAGCTCTTGCACACCCCTGCTATGATACCATGTCAATGTTTGAGAAAATATGAAGATACTTGAACTTTAAAACTTTTGATAAATAAATCCAGTGCATGTAGTTCTCATAAAACAATTCAAACACATAAATTATTCAATCCATAAGATGCATGATGTACCCCAGGAAAACCCTCCAAATATCGAGGATGAAAAACCTAGCAAACAATCCTTTTAGTATGATAGATAATGGTAGAGAATGATTTTACAACAGTTACATATTGCTTGATAAGAGATATCTAAGTGTTATACCAAAATCTTGTCACCATCATGTGATAAGACATTTGACATACCTACTTGCCCTGAATCCCAACTTATGGAGTGGAAACTAAATGGTTTTTCATCAATCTGTCATACAAATTCCCAGCACCGCGCATGCCCCTTTATCCAAAAGAGGTACCCCTGCTTGTACCTCCTTTCATAGGTTGTCCACAAGCGGTGCTACCACCCATTGCCCTTGGTCCATAGGCGGTTATTACCAGAACCACTTTGTCATAGAAGGAGAAGCGAGGTAACCTGGGTAAAAAGGGAAAAAGAGAAGTTTCTCGATGCTTCTAGATGATAAACCTCGTATAGTACCTTATCCCTACTGTTGTGGGTTGGTTGAGCTCGAGATCCCTCATCCTCGGATCTTAGAGGCCACCTCACCCACTAATTTCTCAACCATCTCTATCCATTAAAGCCTTATAAATATGAGCTCATAGCCATGGTTGGGGAGAGAACATTGAAGGTATTGTCATGCTGTTGGATTGATTCTTGGCCCAAGATCGTTTGGAGAGAGCATAGAGAGCTAGATTTGGAGCTTTTGGGGATGAAGAGCTGGTTTCATGGAGATGCATGTCAACACTAAGGCTTGGTTGTAAACTTCTTCATATTTCTAATGCAAATTGATTTCTGTCCCACATATGATGTTGTTGTTGTGATTTCGCATACATATGTTGCTAGATTCCTTAGTCACTAGCATAGATTAGTAGATCATATTCTCGTTGCTTTGATTTGTTTCGTGTTGAGCTTTTTTGCAGGTACATAGGTGAACTGTCAAAGCCTTGTATTCCAGATATCTACAGCATCTAGGGAGATTCTTCAACCTCTGTCCTCTATTTGTTCTGGATCTGAACCATTCAGACCAGTGGAACACTTTGCTGTTCGCAGGAGTTGAAATATTCCAGCTAACAAATCTGGCGACTTCGCTGGGGAATTAGTGTATCAGTTGTTCTGATCTTCCTCAGCTTGCAACTCTTGTCCGAATCCAGGCTCCGTTTTCTTCAACTCTTTTCAGTTAGATCTACTTTTTGACTTGCATTATTTGGGTTTGAAACCTCCAGATCTGTTCAGATCTGAGTCATTTCAGTCTTTTATGCTCTGTTTCCATGCTTAATTTAATAGTATTTTCCTTGATCTAGCCTTTTTCTGAATTGATCTGTTGTTCTCCTTGTGTTTTGGATTTATTTAGGGAACCGCACATGTATTGTTGGCAAGGACCGGTGCCACCGCCTGAGTCTAGTTAGCCAGAAGCGGTGCCACCGCCTGAATCCAGTGAGCAAGGAGTGGTTCTGCCTCAAAACCACCTTCAGCAACTTCATCTGCGTGGTGCGAGGTAGGTCCTGTTCCATAATTTGTATTTTGATTTTTTGTTTGTTTTTGGCTTATTTTTTGATGAAAATGAAGTGTATTATGTATTATGAATTGTGTATTATGCATTCGCTTTGATTGTTATATTCCCTTTGCATTCAAAGAGAGTTTATGTTTCTTGCATTGGATTTTGCATTATTTTCTTTGCTTGAAACCTCTTGCTCTTTTCTATAGATATTATTCATTGGAATTGGAAATATACATTTCATTTTCATGTGTAGGTTTTGGTTTGTTTTGGACTTGGAATGCATGAATGATCCATGTTGTTTCGAGTCTTTCTTTGCTTGGGGTGATTCTTGTTTCTTTTTGCATGCTGATTTTTTCAACGCTTGATAGGAAAGATTGGTTCTTCGTTTCCTTGTTTGTTTCAAAGAGAAGTTTTAGTTTTCTCTCTCTTTTGCTTCATTCATAAGCTTGTTAAATGATTTTCTTCTTGTTTTGTGCATGATTGTTTGAAATTCTAGATCTTACTTTCATTGAGAAGAAATATATGTTTTTAGCTTTGCGTGCATTAGAGTTAGAATTGTTTGGAAACGTTAGTGAAATCATCTTTCCATTGAGTTTTTATGCGTCTTTTTCAAGCATGAAAAGATAGGAAACATTTTGATTTATGTTAAATGTTCTCTAGATCTCTTTTTTATTTGCTTTGAAGATTGTTTGGGGTGCATTGATATTTCCCTTTTTGTTTGAAAAGATAGAATTGCGTTTGCATTTGGGTGTGCATTTTTGGGAAGAAAAGTAAATCTCTCTCCCTCTCTTAGGTAGAATTTCATTGAAGAGGAAAACTTGCACTATCATATAGATCAGTATGCATCTTCTTTAAATTCAAGTTTTCACTCCATGGTTCCACCTAAATGCACAAGATAAAATTAATGGTAGTACTAGGTTAAAAATTTTAGCAATTTGAGTGATAAGTTAGAGACGTGTTCGGGCGTTGTTAAGCGTAGGAGCTGTCATTATTTCTCCGCATTACATCCTGGGACTCGCACGGTTCTTCCACATACCGTTGGTATATCGAACGGCCTTTCATGTACCCTTGAGGTATATAGAAAGATACTTCACGTACTTGATTGCATATCGGACGACCCCTTGTGAACAGTTGTGCATTAGACAGCACTACTACCGATTTGAACTCCCTTGTACCTTGCGTATATCGGGAGACCCTTTTAGGAATGCTCAAACCATCTGAGTTATCCTTTTGGCCTGTACTGTGAGGTTCCTGACTCTTATCCAATCCTTTCACATGTTTTCTTGTTGCTTTTAGTTTGAGTAGTACTTGCTTGTGCATGGTAGTTAGGAGGTTATTAGAGAGTTTAGAGATGGCATCCTCATCTGGGACTACCAATCAAGAGATCCCTTTCCAAGGTGTACCTTTTGTATTCCCTCCAAGTGAAAGTATTGGTCCTCCCTTTATTGCCACTCTAAATCTTCCTGGGTTAACTATAGGTTTACCAGTCTGGCTGTTTAATCCGGTAATTCCTGTTACACCTAATGTCTCAAATGTCACCTCTCCTCTAGGAGAGGATCGACCTCAACCTAATCATACTCCTTCTTCATAGGTTGTGGCTTCAGCTATTTCTTCTTCTTCGCTTGACCAAAGCTCTACAGTTAGTAGTCAGGTGGATAAGAAGAAGAAGAAAGGGAAGGATAAAAGAAGAAGGATAAGAAAGAGAAAAAGTAGCAACCATCTACTCTTGATGGTGCCCATTCTAAGAGAACACCCGAAAAACCCAAGTTCCCTTGTAAGCTTTGCAAGGGGGACCACCTTCTTAAGGAGTGTTCCGGTCTCTCCCGTGTACAAGAGGAGTGGTCTAAAAGGTCCAAACCGTCTGTGTCATCAACTTCTGATCATCATGTTGATGATACTCCCTCAACTAGTGACCCATTGGTAAAAGGTCGTAAGGGTAAAGTCTTGTATCCTTGTTTGATATGCAAGGCTATGCATTGTACTTTTCTTTGTCCAAGCATGGATAAAGCTTTGCATTGGTTGGAAAATATTAATGATCATCAATAGGTGATTCCAACAAGCGATAGTAAGTTATCCCTCGATCCCCCACTGGTTGACCAAGTGGTCAATTCGGAGTTATCTGTGGTTGATCCCACTCTTCCTTTGGAGAGTGAAGTTAAAGTGGTCGAGTCGGTGTCATTTCCACCCGATCCCGCTCTTTCATCAGAGGGTGTTAAGGCTGAAGTAGTCTCTTTGACCAAATCTTTGTCTTGTTCTTCTCTTCCAATAGAGAATGAACCAAAACCTGCTTAAGTTTTTATGCTTCATTCTGATTGTGCTCGACAAGAGGAAATTTTGTCTGTTTCGACAGAACCCTCTCCAAGTAGTGAGGTTATTTCATTTGATTGGAGTAACCTAACAGAGTCTCATCTTCATTCGAGTGTTCCTTTCCAGATAGTTGTGAATGTTACTGCTAGGCGGATACTTCACACTATTGTTGACGAAGGGGCTTTTGTTAGTATTCTATCATCAACTGCTTGGAAAGCTTTAGGTTCACCTTAGCTTGTGCCAGCCACCGATCAGATACTGGCTTTTAATCGAAGGCCTACTGCACCTTTAGGGATCCTTCCTCATTTACCTATTACATTAGGAGGGAAAACTGTCTGTATTGATGTTATGGTGGTCCAAGGTCCTTTAGATTTCAAGCTGCTCCTTGGACGTGATTATGTTTACGCCATGAAAGCCGTAGTGTCCACACTCTTTAGAGTTATGCATTTTCCTCATGATGGGAAGATTGTGACCATTGATTAGCTTTCTTTTGTTACACCTGACCATCGTGTGACTCCTAGTAATCAGCCTACCCTGAATGTGCCGCATGTTCTTGTGGTTCCTTCCCCTTATTCTAGTTAGCGTCTTCCCATCATAGGTAAAATGGGGGGCATGGCTCTAGTCTCTGGACTTCATAATGGAGCTAAGTCGCTAGCTTTTATGTAATGGGGGAAACCTACGAACCTCTGGATATCATGTTGGGTAGGAGCAGGTTTTAGAGCATAGTTTACGCTTTTGGTTTCAAGCTCGTTAAAAAATAAAACCACTCCTTAAGCATAGTTTACGCTTTTGGTTTCAAGCTTGCATAAAAATGAAACCATGTCTAGAGCATAGTTTACGCTTTTGGTTTCAAGCTCGTTAAAAAATAAAACCACTCCTTAGAGCATAGTTTATACTTTTGGTTTCAAGCTCGTTAAAAAATAAAACCACTCCTTAGAGCATAGTTTACTTTTGGTTTCAAGCTCGTTAAAAAATAAAACCACTCCTTAAACATGTTTACGCTTTTGGTTTCAAGCTTGCATAAAAATGAAACCATGTTCTGAACAAAGTTCCCATTCTATGTCAAGTTCGTTAAAAAATGAAATAGCACCTGACCATCATGTCAGGTTCTGACCATCATGTCAGTCATTCTTGAGCAAAGTTCCCATTCTATGTCTAGCTTGTTAAAAAATGAAATGGATGTCCTTAAGCATAGTTTACGCTTTTGATTTCAAGCTTGCATAAAAATGAAACCATGTTCCAAGCATAGTTTACCTTTTGGTTTCAAGCTTGCATAAAAATGAAATCATGTTCCAAGCATAGTTACCTTCTATTTCAAGCTTGTGTAAAAATGAAACATATCCCCTTCCCTTGAGTCGAGTCTTCACTTTAGTGTTAGAACTTGAACCTTCTTTTCACCTACCTGATTCTTGTTCTTCCTACCCCCCTGGTGCACATTTTCACATTAGTAACCAAGTTTTTAGGTTGGGTATGGAAGAAGAATCATCAGATGAAACAAAGCTTGGGGCCATGTTGAGCCGCTAGCAACCATGTTAGGGGTAAGCTTCGCTAGAAATAATGTTGGGGGAAATATTCCAACCTCTATATAGCATGTTAATGGGATTTTTCAAGCATAGTTTACTCATTGGTTTCGAGCTTGCGTAAAAATGAAACCATTCCCTGAGCATTCTTTCAACTGATCTTCGAGCTCATTAAAAACGGTAAGATGGTGTTAAGTTTACTTTTCATTTTTGTGCTCTGGTTAAAACATGAAAAGTGGTTTGAGCTTACTTTTCATTTTTCATGCCTTGGATTCAAACATGAAAAAGGTTAATGGAGTTCTCTTTAAACTCTTTTTAGGCTCCTTAAATATGAAAAGATTGTCGAGCGATCTTGTCTTCTTCACGCTCATTAAAGTATTTGAAGAGTCGTCCGTCCGATGGTAGGTTATCTCTTTTTCGGTTCGGATAGGACTATTTACGAAAAAGGATCACTCTAGCCAATCATGATTGGAAGAGTTCTCTAAGGTATGATTTTATACTTTTTCGAGCCTTAGAGACTAAATCACATGAAAAAGGACCCCCATGGAGTTTTCTTCTGTATTCGTTCAGACTCTCTAAATATGAACAATACCGAGTTTTCTTTCAGTGGATGCGTTAAATTAAACATTGAGAGACCCATTTTGGGAATGAACCCCTCCTCTCTCAGGTTCGTAAAACATATGAGACTGGACTTGTATTCTGACAAGCTATCTCGAGTGTTTGTTACCCTCTTTGAACTCGTAAAACCGAAAAGAGGCACTCATCGATCATGATGGGGAAAATGGGAAGGGAATCATTTTGCAAATAATGGCAGTTGTTTGTTGTTACCTTTGAATATGGCACTTGTCTGCACAATGATGTCAGTCAATTGGGTATTCAGCTGATCTCCGTGACGATCCACTTTCATGAGTCATGTAAATCCTTTGAGTCTTTCAAAAGAATGCATTGTCCACTAGCGCATTGTGTATCTGTCTTGTCTAGTCACGTTGCCAAGTCATTTTGTCGTGCCGCCCGATGTTCAAAGGGGATCTGAATAATTTTTACCTCTGCACTCTACACAGTCTTTATGTTAGTATCTTTGAGTCAGTCATATGGTTACTACATTCACATTATTCCAGAACTATGTTCCGAGTTTCATGTCATCGATGTGGGACTCATCATGGCCCTCCTTCGACGAGACTATTCCCATCGACATCAGCTCTTCATCCAGGAAATAGTTTTAGAAACAATTTTTAGTACCTTGAGATCTGTATGCCTTAATGAAATATTCTCTCTCTCTCGACATAGGTTCACATCATTGACCTTTGATCGATAGAATCGACTGGGTGTTTGACATCAGGACATCTATTCGCACTCAGTATATTGTACTAGGGTACCTTGGGAATCATCGACATTAATGGTGATCTCCCTCGCACTTGTTAACAATTCACATCATTAGCCGGTAATCAAGTGGTTTCTACCATGTTCGACTTCAGATCATTGTAATCACATCGATAGAATCGTACTTTGTTTAAAAGCGCTCATTGCTTTTTTCCCAGGTTGCGATGGAGTTTTGTATATCTAGCATGGATCCACATTTGTATGGTCGTGGCTATGCTCAAATTTGCATCTGTATGACATAGATCTACGTTGTATGTCTGGTAGATATGTCCAAGTTTGAGTCCTCTATCACATGGATCTAAACTATATTCTAGTAGCCATGCTTGTTTATTCCACTCATGGATCTGTCTTGTATTGGTCTACAGCTATGAGTTTGGTTACTTGTGTCTATGAGTCAACATACTGATGTACTACAGATGCCTACTTGACTGCATACTCCGATCGAGCCGACATTTTCATCTCCTGGTGACGACTTGTTCTCAAATCTCTCATTTATCGTATCACTCTAAGACTCATGCTTTGGGGGGCATCCTGTTATACCAAAATCCTGTCACCATCATGTGATAAGACATTTGACATACCTACTTGCCCTGAATCCCAGCTTCTGGAGTGGAAACTAAATGGTTTTTCATCAATCTATCATACAAATTCTCAGCACCATGCATGCCCCTTTATCCAGGAGTGGTACCCCTACTTGCACCTCCTTTCATAGGTTTTCCACAAGTGGTGCCACTGCCCACTTCCCTTGGTCCATAGGCGGTTATTACCAGAACCGCTCTATCATAAAAGGAGAAGCATGGTACCCTGGGTAAAAAGGGAAAAAGAGAAGTTTCTCGAGGTTTCTAGATGATAAGCCTCATATACTGCATTATCCCTACTGTTGTGGGTTGGTTGAGCTCGAGATCCCTCATCCTAGGATCTTAGAGGCTACCTCACCCACTAATTTCTCAACCATCTCTATCCATTAAAGCCTTATAAATATGAGCTCATAGCCATGGTTGGGGAGAGAACATTGAAGGTATTGTCATGCTGTTGGATTGATTCTTGGCCCAAGATCATTTGGAGAGAGCATAGAGAGCTAGAGTCGAAGCTTTTGGCAATGAAGAGCTGGTTTCATGGAGATGCATGTCAACACTAAGGCTTGGTTGTAAACTTCTTCATATTTCTAATGCAAGTTGATTTCTGTCCCACATATGATGTTGTTGTTGTGATTTCACATATATATGTTGCTAGATTCCTTAGTCACTAGCATAGATTAGTAGATCATATTCTGGTTGCTTTTATTCATTTCGTGTTGAGCTTTTTTGCAGGTACACATGTGAACTGTCAAAGCCTTGTATTCCAAATATCTACAGCGTCTAGGGAGAGTCTTCAACCTCTGTCCTCTATTTGTTCTGGATCTGAACCATTCAGACGAGTGGAACACCTTGCTATCCGCAGGAGGTGAAATATTCCAGCTAACACTAAGCAACATTAGATAATAGAGATCATACAAAATACTATCATAGCCTTGCCAAGTGCATAACACTTTAATAACAAGCTTATTCAGTCATACAATGAAGGTAGTGAATGGTTGCATGCCTTTTGGGCACTGTGAACACTATACACCCTGTGTGCACTATACATACATTACCTATTGCGCCTTTCTTGACTTGGTTCCAAGTTGTCACCTCGTAATTATCTCCCACATTGAAGATATGCACCCTCCATTAATTCACTAGTGTTAACTGCCTCTAACTGAATGTAAATGAACTGAACCGAGTTGAACTAAACATAACCAAATTGAACTGTAAAGAATTGAATGTAACTGAATTGAACTGAATAGAAATGAATAGAAATGAATGTGAACCAATTAACTAATTTCTTGACCATTAGTCAGAATTTTAACTGATTGTATTTAGTGCTTCACAATCAGTGTCATCTTCAACAAATACTTTGCATAAATCAAGGTTAAGATTCCTTGATTAACTGGAACTTGTTTTCCACAACTTAGACTTAACTGATGTCTTTGCAATTTGAGTTCACTGGAGGTCTGACATAGGCAATTCGAATATTTACTCTATATATGTGCTCATATCATTTATCATTAATTAATTCTTCATGGTCCATGAGTGTTTAGTTAATTAATCATCTTTATCGTATCATACTCAGAAGAATTGTTTCCAACCTATGACCATATGTATTACCCCGAGTCATATAGTCATATGCATAAAGTAAATCACTCTAGGGGTAGCTAATTCCTAAAGGATACTTATAGCACCTCGTGACCATGAATAGCCATACATCGCGTAGTAGATCCTCATGACTTGATACAACACAAGTCATATGTTCTTTATACAACACAATACTTATGAACTTAATACAACATAAGATCATGATCTTAATACAACATATTATAATAGCACATGCATCTCTCATAACTTGAACATCCTATCTTGAAACAACACAAGCTCTTAACTTAACACAACACAATCTCTTAACTTAACACAACACAGGTTTATTAACTTAATACAACTTAAATTCTAGACTTGATACAACCCAAGTCTCAATAAGAGGTTTCTGAAATTAATACAACATAAGTTTCGGACTTGATACAACACAAGTCTCATGGAGAATGGATCCTGATGTTGTACATTTTACAAAAAAAATCCAAGTAAGTTTTTATACCATACCAAAGTCACAAGTTGTTGTGAAAAAATATTGGGCTTGGTACAAGCCTCCAATACCATGCCAAAGTCACAAAATGTCACAAGTTGTGAAAAAATATTGTGTTTTATACCAATCCAAAGTAAGTTTTTATACCACGCCAAAGTCACAAGTTGTTGTGAAAAAATATTGGGCTTGGTACAAGACTCCAATACCATGCCAAGTCACAAAATGTCACAAGTTGTGAAAAAATATTGGGCTTATACCATGCCAAAGTCAAAAGTTGTTGTGAAAAAATATTAGGCTTGGTACAAGCCTCCATGTCAATTCTTACCTTAATCCTTACAAGTCATAGCCTCCAAATCAATTATTACCTTAAGCCTTACAAGTTTCATACTCAATTATTTCCTTTAGCCCTTATTGGGAAAAATTACCTTAAGCTTTACAAGTTCTAGTCAATTATTACCTTAAGCCCTAAAATTTGTGTAAAATATCCTTAATCCTTACAAGTTGTGAAAAAATAAAAAAATAATGGGCTTTCAAACAATTGTGTGAAAAAATACCTTAAGCTTTACAAGTTGTAGTGTTTAATGAGGTATAAGTGTTCAATGTGTTGACTATGTTTCTAAGAAGTCACATATATAAAACTTAAACTACTCATGCACAATGAATGTGAGAAAATCAAAGGATATCACCAACTCATTTTCCTTCACACTATTCGTGTCGCCTATTGAACCGGTATCACATTTGCGAGGCACCAAAGCTATTCTATTCAAAATTACATGTGTCATTTCAATCACCATACCATAAGGGGATCCCCATTTTTTCGTTCTCCAAATTATCATGATGCATCAAACCTCGAAGGACTAGTTATATGATCCTTTCATTAAGGGGCATTCTGATAAAATTCCAATCATTTGGTTGGGATGGGGAATATTACTATAGGTCACGAATACAGAACATAGAAGGTACACATAAATGTTACATATTCAATGATGGTAATTTGGGATAGGTTTCCATTTCTCATAATAACAATTTGTACTATGCCTCTGTCATTGGCATTGGTTGATGCGCATGCTAGGCTCCTAGAATTCTCCTTGCCAACATCCTAAGGGGGAAATCACTTATGCAACAGATCCTCTCAAATGTGTAGATATCACTATATATGTTTCACTATCTAGTTTAAAGCATTCACATTAGACTATCAATTTAAACATATGCTAATATATATACCCAATGCAACACCTTTTCAAAATTTCTAGACAAAAGATGAAGTCCTTCTTCAAACCTTCCCCTAAACCATATTGAATACAAGAATGAGAAACCCCAATGCAGGTATTTCTCCCCTAGCAATTTGTATTGACATCTATCACAATTGTAACTCATATTATGATGGGATAGGGTGCATCAATGGTGGTCTGATCATGCCTTAAATTTAGAAAAACAAAATGAAATATGAAAACAAATTCATCTTTGAGTTGAAGCCCATATCATTAGCACTTGCCTCACCTCAATGCATGCAAACATAAACTAATGGGAATTGGTATTTTATAATTTGTTTTCTTCCTAGGAATTCCCTAGGTCACCAAACACAACAAGTGTAGAGATATTAAGCCATATAAAGAACACATACAACTAATAAGTGTGTAGTTACATTTGAGCCTTAGTTCAACTTAAATTAGAAAATAAATTAAATTAAAATGTGAACCCTTCTCAAATTACAATACATTAATATTGTTTCCTTACTAAGCACTAAGGACCTTTCCCAACCAATCCTAGTAACCTAGAGCATGAATGACTCCTTAATTTTCTCAAAAACCCTAAATGGTTATGTTTTTATTAATTTATCTCTTTGATCTTCTTTCACAGGAAACATTTTGCACAATTGCAGGTAGCTCTATCGTCAAGGAATACATTTTGACTGGAAAAAATTCTCGAGGAAAATCTTTTTGTGCCTGCAAAAGGAAAACAAATCAAATAATGCAGGACTCTAAGTTTTGTCAATGGCATTTCCAAAAGTCACTTTGTTGTACATGAAAATTTATAGGATACAATCACCATTGTTTGAATGTCAAGTCACTATAAATAAACATGAAATTTTATGTACCTTTGTTTTGTATATAGGTAATCCTGCCTGTTTGAAAAGGTTCTGAAAGTAAGAATCATATCTAGTAACACCATGATATAATTTATCTAATACCAATCTCGCAAGCACAATTTTCATACCAAATATCCATAAACATTTAAAGTAAAACAAGGCATAGACAATAAATTACTTTACCTTTCCTTGCAACATTATCCTTGAAGACAAAGAAACCCTAAGGTTTAAGACCTACCTAGAGATACACATTACATATCATACTTTTCAGGAAGTGTCCACACTAAACACTGGTACTAGCAAGAGTTTGCTCTCTTTAGTAAGGTACTAAAAATAATTTATCATACTTGTATAAACTAGTCAATATGATTTGGAACAAGTTTCCCAATACCTTGGCTCGATTGAAAAATGCAACAAAATCAACATCTGTAAGGTTCTCAATACACCACTAAATCCAAAAAAATCAATGTCATGCATATGATACCTGACATTAGGGGAAAATTATCTACACACAATCCCATTTGGTCACTGTAATCAATTCAAGTAAGACATGAGAATGAGAAAAAATATCAATTAAAATTCACAGATCTCACATGGTCTAATAAATAACAAAACTCAGTCTAGCATTTGATCTAGCGAAATTTCAGGGATTTTAATTATAACTTTAGTTCATAAAATTTCATATAACTAGGGGAACACATCCATGTAAATTTCAACATTCACAAGATAGAATCAAATTCAACAAAGGGATAAAAAGTAAAGGCAAAAATACTCAATTCACTATTATTAAAGGTTAACAAGTAGTTATAGTACATGGTCTATCCAACCCCTTCTCCAACCTTTGAAAACCCCTTAAATAGATGCTCCCTTAGGGATGAGTTCCCTCATTTTGTGTGCCCATAAAATGTAATTCCTTATTTTGAGTCTCCCTCATGTTGCCAATGTTTGCCTTGGTAAATACACCATCATGTTGCCAATGTTTAGGTGTGTAACTACTCACTAATGCAAATGTGATCCCTACTTAAGTCATGAAATGCATAATTATGGATTGTAACTCATTGTCTTATTATCTATATTCAAAAAAATCTAAAAAATGATTGAGATTGCATATCCAAGCCTCTAGCTTGACTCAATTAAGAGATATTCCAAACTTTAGGACTGATATCTTTGAGTCCAACTAAAGGCATTGTTGGGAAATAGTTATAACTATTGATATATATGATGTTGAGGGAATTTGAGGTGATTGTTGTTGTTGTAGGACCTCAAGTATATTTTTTTGTATACCCTACTCAAAATTCCAAATATTCCATTTGTAGGGATTATCATATGGTGTCCTAACATCCACTAAATAAGGACATCAAGTCATGCATCCTTATGGCTTGTAATTCATTGTCTTGTTGTCTGTATTCAATAAAAACTACTTTGCTAAGAACTTACTAAGGCCAGCCCTAGGAAGGGTTTGAGTCTTTGAATCTTGGAAAGCATCATGGCATGATGTCATTGAAATAAGACAACTTATTCTAAAATAGTACCCAAAGAAGCACAATTCCATTGTTCTTACATTTCTTTTAAATAATGTAAGTTCTATAAATTCCAAGAATTCGAGATGAACTGTCTTAGGGATTTTGTTGGTTTTGGAAATTCCATCATTTATTTTTTTCAAGAATAGAAGTAATTATAGGAAGGTAACAATTTCTATTTGAAATTAACCAAATTGTGTGAAATTTTGGTAGATATTTTGTTGGTTGTTGGAGGTAGTGAATGATTTAGAATTCTTCTTATGAAAGTATACATAAAAGAGGTGAAATCAAATGATTCTATGGGGATAAACATGCATGTTAAATATAGATGAATTTGAAAGTATCCTGCACATGTTTCACTTATATGTTTTCATGAAAATTATGATAATAAGCCAAGGTGGAATTTTGGGTGGAAGAAGCTCCAAACACATATATTGTTGAACCCTAAACAGCCCTAAACATTAAGACCTTGGACAAAAATGCATATTCTCACACATGAGATAGGGAAAATGTGAGTACAAAGGAAATTTACAGCAAAGTACTTGATGTACACTCTATAGAACAATGGTGAAGAAGACCAAATTGGTGTAGAGTGCCCATCTTTGACCAAGATTGTTACATAATGTACATATACAAAATACAAAGTTGAGAGAGTGACCATCTTTGACAAAGTCTCCTATGAAATATTTTACAACGAGGTCATTATGTGTCCTTTGATTGTCCTTGGAGAATCATGTGATGTAAGAGGATCACCACAAAGAACTTAATAAGGCCATTGTCTTGTACATGATAGAACAAAAGTGGAACCTAGTAGATTGTTTTTGTAGACACTATAAAACTTGTAGACTAGAAACCCCACATTATATATGAAAAACCCCAATAGTGTTTCTAAGTTAAACAAAAAAACAAACCTGTATAGGATAAAATGAATCCAAATTAATTCTTATCAAGGGTACTTTTGTTGGAGAAGAAAATGGGAAATAACATCTTTCCTTGGAGGATGTGTAGGGTTATTTTTGCATATTGCATATCGTTGGTTGAGTTAGAGTTTTCATATTTTCCCTAGCCAAGGTTTTGGAGAGCTGCTTGATTTGTACTAGCCTTGAGAGAAACCTATGGAAAGTACATGTACTTCATATTAAGTAGATAAATGAAGCTTTCAATTGTATAAAACTTGTGCTATTTTGTTGTTGTTATATTTGCTGTTTTACTGTTGTTATAGCCACTGTAAAACTAAATTTTCAGATATAGTTTATGTGGGATGAGTTTCCCTATAGGGTTGGAATTTATCCAAGTTTTTTGGTATATATTTTCCTTGTATTTTGTAGATGTTTGGGATGTTTGGAAATGAAATATTGTACTCTATCAGGGCCTTCTCAAAATTCACATTCTTCACAAAATTATTATTTTTAATAGCCATGAAAGGTATCGTCTTTTTCGAAAATTCAATGTTTTTATTTGTTTTTATTTTACTTGCAAAATACAAAAAAGGTTACCATTGTTATTTATTTTTGAAGTTAATTATCTTACTGAAAAATCCATAAAAAAAGTGAAATAATTCATTAAAAGGGTGTTTTACAACAGGTTTAGGCCATAAACTTGGATGACGTCACCCCTAGAATTGTGACATTAGCTTAATGGGTCTACTACAACCCTAGCACAGTTTTGGTATATGGATTTCGTAGAGCATTTTTTACAAAGGAAAATACCTAGGGGTTAGAATAGGTTTATACTTCATCTACAAGTTATATTGGGTACCCTAGGGGGTTTTGAAGTGTCAATTGAGTTAGCCAACAATTTTGCAAGATGGTGTAGATTTGGGCTATTATGTTGGACGTCCTGTATTGAAATTTATACTATCATATGATTTTTGTTCCAGATAACCTTAGTTTGGTAATGAGTTTAATTGTCACAAATATGGTGGCAAATAATTTTTCTCAGCTTCTCAAATTTATGGTTGTTTGTAGTAACAAGGGGTTTATCTATCTGCTTTTACAAATTGTTAGAGGGATGATGAATGCTTTAATATTTAACTCTAATTCAAGTTTGGATAGAGTGACTTAGAGCAGGACATATGGCTATTCAAAATGAGTAATAAATTTGCATAGTTGTACATAATTTTGCAATGGACATGAATTAACATATTTTCTCATCTTTCCAAGATAGATAAGGTGTAGTTTATTTAGATCTTTTCCAAAAATATATGCTTCTTTGCAGCAGCAAGAATTTTCTCTCTCTACTTTTGCAAATTGTTTTAGAGTTTTTGAATGTTTTACTTCTAGTTCAGGTTTGGATAGTATAGTTACTTTAGACCAGGACACGCAAGGTTTTTTCAAAATGAGCAAGACGTATATAGAGTTTTGCATCATTCTGCAACGGGAAAGAATTATCATATGCTTGATAGTATACACATAGTAGCTCACATATGCTAGATGGATCACTCTTTATGAATGGATTCCCATTTTTGCGTATGCAGCGCAAAACAATAATGCAAGAATGAGGTTGAGAACTTAATAGAAATCACATTTGGGATGCTTTTCTTACGGTGTACAAAATCTGTGGCAATATGAAGTTAGTAATTCATGCAGCAGAATGCCTCTTTTTAACTTGGAACCACAACATGATGATATACTTAATTATTTCAAATGCATCATACATAATTCTATCAAACATGCTTGCTAGAGCTGGTAGTGGAATAATTCTCCTGGAAGTAAGGGAATTTTGTTACCGAGGTGAGTTTCAAGATGCATGTTGACTTGGATGCATGGAATATTTTATTCAACAATAAAAATTTGATCAATGACCTGCAATGAAATTGGATGTATCCCTGGACACTTCTACTACTATTATTCTACATATTTCTACGCCAAAAAATTCATGTAGCTGGACTTGGATCATCTTCAACTGTCAAAAAATTGAGTGGCATCGTTGCAAGGAAACAAACCCATCTTGGTGCCATGCACGTTGGGATAATGGCCATGAATATGGTTATTGGGATTGATGGAAAACCAATTAAACCAATGATATAAAGGATTGTGGTTGCATATTAGAGTGTCTCTCACTACACGATGTTGTCGAAAAGGATCTTGAGATGGCACTTGACATACATACCAGCTTAATGAATGGAGTGTGTCCAACAATGAATACATGGTTATTATATATTTTTCCTCTTCAAGTATATCTGTAGAGGAAATCCTTCATATTAATGTTAGTGTTGAGATTTAAAGGGTAACTAAAAGAATTAATTAAACCAAATCTCACCCAAATTATAAAATAAGGTCTTCACAAGTGCCTTACAGAGAGATACATCTTGTGTACTAGTGACCATCATGAGTGCGGAACCCAGAAATATACAAGTGACCATCGATTTAAAGGGTGGATCCATGGATAGACCAGTGGAGCTACACTTAAATATCTTTGCAATATGGTCTAGGATGTGTCTTTGAAACCACCTCCACTGCATGAATAGGTCAATGACAGTGTTTTTGAAGAGATGAGCAATTCAATGCCAACATTCTTTCAACAATGACCAGTTCAATGGTTACTTTCCTCTAGGAAATGAGTAGTTTGGTGGAAACAATATTCCAACAGATTATTGGGTCACTTTTATAATATGTATTGAGTCTATCCATCACAAAACCACTCTCTTATTATAGCTACTGCTGACACTACATTTAGTTGGGTATTACCACTCACTCTTTTACCTCTTCCCTCTTATATGTATGATCTTTAAAACACTCCTTTACCAGATGGACAAATCAGGATCATATTATTCGAGATCATGAGCAGCTCTATGGGATCATTTATTCATGAGTTGAGTAGTTATATGATGATAATGGTTGGGAATTCATGAACCCTTCCATTTTTGTATTGATTTGGGTCATCCCAAATCCACTCTCTCTTATTACACGTATGGATGGGTTATCACCAACCTCGTAGTTGCATGTGTGAGGTGGATCCAGGATGGATGGTAGAGGGGAAAGCAACCAAGGAGGTGGAACCAAGACTGCCTAGACTCCCAAATGGATAGTTTTCATGCCGATCAATGTAGTCTTCACTTTATGTTGTCTAATTCCAAGACAACAACAGCAGAGACCCAGATGTACTCCCGACAGGAGAGATCAGACCTAGACACCAGATCAGATCAAGTATGGCTTGAAGTACGTAAGGTGTAAGGTAGTTGGAAACTCTAGATCTATGGATGATAATACTAAGTGAACTTGGGATTTTGATGAGGGTTTCAGTCTTATGAGGGTTGATCCAAAGTGACCTATAGGGATAATACTAGATCCAGGGTTTACGTACTAGCAACTGATGAATATAACCGCTGTCTTACGAAACATAACTAAGATGGGGTGATTAAGGACAAAGTTGGGAATGTCTAGTACCAAAGAGATAGACTTAGTGAGAGATATGAAGAGGTCAGGTTACCTGAGCTATCAAAGAACATTCAACTTTCGGGGGAAAGAGGTCAAGATAGGGATAGCACTATGCTTGGAGATCAGTGCATGTTCAACCTTGGGTAATATTTAGTATTTGCACAGTGTTAAAGTGAACGCACATGGGATATGCCCTGATCTATGGACCCAGAGAAGGATTTGGACCGAAAGATTCAGGTTACAGGGAAATCAGCAATAGGAAGGCTAGCACTAGGGTTTGGAGAGGTAGATCTACAGATATAGATCCACTAGGAGACTATCAACTCATCGTTGGAATGGAGATGAGATCAGGATGGCCCAATCTTCAAACCCAAGTCAGAAAATCTCAGGAAAAATCAGATCTGGAAAAGTTAGAATCTGATGAGGGAAGCAAGGAGGTTAAAAGTAAGTTTTTCAGATCTAGGGCTACATGGTAGGAACTAGCTCAGTGTTGGGGGTGTTCTGGAATGAGGAAGACCTTATCTACAAACCCATGTGATTTTTTTCTGGAAAAAGTCAACTTTGGAAAAAGTCAAATTTTTAGTGGGGCGCTGGGGTTTGAGCAGTCAGAAAGTTAGATCTAGCGAAAACCAGTCAAATTCAGGACATCATTGAGGATGATTCAGTGAGGGGGATGCCTGATATACAAAATACATAAATGGTTTGCTCAAATATCAAGTGGTTTCCCGATTAAATATTTTTTCGATTTTTTATTATTTAGGAGTTTTTTTCAGAAAAATTGAAGAAAAGTAGGTACCATGGATTGAGATCTCAAAGAGAAGAGACTTAAATTTTAGATATTACCTGGAAATGCTTGTATATTCCTTGATGATGATTATCCCCACCATCCCAATCAATTCTAGAAGATATGAGTGAGTCTAAGACCAACATTATTCTCCAAGTGACCAATGCGCTCCCCTATCCTGCACAAGCAAACGTCAACAATATATGATTTGCTGTATCATGAAAGAAAAGGATAGATCTACAAAAAAATAACAAGAAGTAATCATAGATCACAATGAAGCTAATGAAAACCCCTTGATACAATTCGAAAACAATCCGAGCGAGTTGAGCCCCCCCTGGAAAAACACTCCAGCTAAAAACGCCCTCCTCTAGACAAGAGAAAGATCCCGAAAAAAGATATAGATCTCACAAAATATTTTGAATTCTAAGAAGTAAGAGACTTTCCAATCACCATTGAAGAACATCAGATGCAAAGAATATCCAAAAAGTATCCACCAAAAAATATTTCTATTAATCAGATCCAAGAGCCAAAGACCCCTTAAGAATGAGAAACTCTCTCCTTCAAATAGAAATGAGATAACCAAAATCCTAACCACTTTCAAAACGAGTGGCTAAGATTAAAAGATAAAAATGTTCTAATCAATGGTTGAGATGATCTCAACATACAATACATGGATCAATATAACCATAAAGTACCAAAGTGGACTAAATCACCCATAAAGAGGGTACCCCACTCAACAAGAAATAAATGAAGCACATAGTGGGTCCATGGAGTGTTAACTAACTTTCTCTGGGTGCCCCATGGCACAATAAAATAATATAATATTTTAATTTTTTGACTTTGTGCCTCCTTGAGGAAATCGTGAGCCTCCCAAAAGCTCCAGAAAATAATATAAAATGCCCAAAAAATAGTTGTGGGCCCAATCAGGTGCTGCAACTATTGGAGAAGGTGAGAAGGACATCACTCTCATCATCGTGACTCATCCCATGTCATTTCCTTGCCTCAGTATCCCAAATCGATTTCTTCAATAGCCATTTAAACATTTTTTAATCTGCCTTGGAAAATGTGAACCTACCAAAACAACCTCCTAGGGTGCTTGCATTGTCCAACTGATCCCACCAGGATCTCTCGGATGGGGGTACTATGGTACAATCAAGTGGCTGCACCCCATATGCCCCATGCAGTGCCCTAGGATATCCAAATTAAAAATCTCCCTGCTTAGACACGTCATCCTATGAAGCAAAACTGCATTAGAAAGGTAAAATGAGTCCGATCATCTTTGCAAGTGCCCAGAACTGAAAATAAATTGTCTCATTAGAATCATAGAGTCCAAATCCATATAGGGTGTATACTCATACCCTTTCTAGGTCTCTTCCTGATCATTGACAACATCTAATAGACAATATAATCACCTGTAAATGACCAGATAGCAATAATATAACTCGAACTATCATCCATCTGTTGCAAGTTTTATAATGCTAAGACATGCTCTACAAATAATTAAGCAACAGTCATTTCACTGGCGGTGCATCAACCAAATACATATATAGGGTTTTTATTTATTATTACTCAGACAAGACTTTTAGGACTATACTCACTTCATAGTTGTAGCTAATTTGCTAGTGAAGGGTGAAGGCTGAAATTGATAAGGCTAGGGAAAAGGGTGACTTCGTACTTAACATCATGACACTTTGGATATGGAAGGGGAATACTCACTATAACCACATGTCGGACAAACAACAACACAGGGAATGGCAATGCCTCACAAATGGTTGAGTTGTTCAGAGAGTGCTTATTCAACTTAGGCATCATGTCTACATCAAGTTTGATCGAAGTTCATTAGGACCATCAATTTTATTTCCATGGCCTTTTTGGCCTATATGACCCTTTGGGACTTCACCAATGCTTAAAAGCACAGCTAATCGCAGCTTTCATCCGAGACATATTCAAATTTATAATGTCAGCAATATCTGGATATAGCATATATTTAACCATTGCTTTTGTTTGGGACCTTTTCTTATGCCCTTCAAGGGTTATTTTTAGCATTTGATTGCTCTTTCCCTTTTTTACATATGTTAGGAAACACAATTTAGCATTTTTCATGGGCGCATACTTAACATTTTCCAACACAAGTAGTACATGAGCTTTCAGTTTTAGCCAACAACATCTCAGGTGACCAGGGGGGGTTCTGCACAGTGCCAAACACCGGGACAACAAACCAGAATGATTTAGGCATACAATCCAACTCACCAAAGGCAATTTTTGTCACCAACTCAGAGCCGAGACACAATATAAACATGGAGGCTTGTCCAACAAGGGTTCTAGTGGGGAAAGGTCCTCCATGCCATAAGTTAAGTAGTAAGTCGGGTTAAAATAAAACTGGAAGGTAACGGATGGGTGGAGACAGTGAATGATGAAGCCAACACTAGAAAGCCAAAACAATGGTGGGAATGACTACCTCTATTATCCCAAAGGAGGAAAAAACCAATGAGTATAGATCAGGAACTTCCAAGTCTAAGTAGGGACATCAATACATAATAAAAAATACATCCAAGTCCATATAATTATGACCGCCAGATCATGACACTACATGTTAATACATGTCACATAGATGATTATAAGAGCAATGATAACCATAACACAATATAATACAAGATGAGTCATAATCATGCATATAATCCATCTAAACCATCATCTGTCCAATGAGAAAGTACTGATATAAATCTGGGCATCAATAACTGCTCTGTAAATGACTAAATGGCTACACCAGTCCTCAAATATGAGTGTCTTGAGACTCACTCCCGCCATGGGAGAGCACAATAGTCCACAAATAAAATAATGATCCATCAAAACTGCTCATCTCAGCATCTCATATGTAAGAGATCTGGCTGAAAAATGTACTGTATCTGAAAAATAGAATATGGTAGCCCAGCTACTATATATGTGATAACATATGGCTCCGGCTGGGACAAGTGATTTGTTGAAAAGAGCGCTTGAGAACCTCAGAATCTCTGGTCCTTGCACTCTGCTTCTTGCATCCTCGATCAATCTATCAAGCTCTACAACCGCTACCAAGAATGTCACTGACTACCTGCAACATTGTCTGAAGCTATACCAAACTCATAGACCGGTCGTCAGAACAATATGTGGATAAAAATAAAATACCGAAAAATAAGCATGCATAAAACTGAAAAGAAGAAAATAAATCTAATCTATAACCATAACTTTCAAGAAAAGTTTGATTTTTTATTGTCTAAGATAATAGAAATCAAAATATACTAAGAGCTTCAAAAGACAATCTTCAAGCAAAGAGGCAAAATTTTAAGCTACACTACTATCGGGAAAAGGCTTATTCATGTCCTACCTACTCTAACCTAACCAATTAGGCAAGTGCTAAGTAAAATGATAGATCCAATGTAACCACTTGCTAAAATGATCGATTGTTCTTTTTTTACAGTTAATGACCCAACAAGCCATAGATGGTTTAGAAGTAATGTTTATGAGAATTGAAACCATTCTAACTTGTTGTTTGAAATTCAAAGAAATATCTAGAATGACATCATGCCAAGGTTGAAATTGACTTTTTAGAAACTCATCCATCAAGATACTGATAGGATCATAAAAGGTATGTGAGTTTGTACTTGATGGAAGAAGGAAATATGACTCATGATTCAATCACTCCAAACATTTCTTTGTTTTCTCCTCTACCTTACTAGGGCATTCAATTCTATTCACTTCAGAAGAGATGGAAAAATCAAATGGGGAAAAGTTGTAATGTAATGAAATCATGAATGAGATCAAACACATTTGTTGCTTAAAAATGGAGAAAAGATGAAATTGATCTTTATACACCTTCTCAAACCACCCATACGAATGATTTATAAATTGAAAAATATTACTCATTACGGATGACCAAGAAGGGAAATGAAGTGTATTTTCTCCAATTATGTGACCATGCTTAGACTCTTGAATAAAATTTTCAAAAATTACAGCTTGATTAGAACACAAACCTATATAAGAAGATTCAAAAAGTTGGGACAAGAGGGTGGATTGAAAAGTTTCTCCCAGATTTGGAATAATTGATCTCGGAATTTGATCAGAGGAAAGAGCTTTTAAATTAATTCCAGGAGTGATTTCAAGATTCAAAACAAGGTTAGTATCCAACATATTCCAATTAAGGATTGGATGAAGAATTCTACCAATACTATCAGGACAAGGACCCTCATTGCAATGTTCTTGATCAAGTTCACTTACAATCGTATCATCATGTGATTGTTGTTCTTTAAGCTCTAGATAAGGGAAAAAATCAATAAGTTCAGTTTTAGTTTCCCTATCCCTCTTACAGGCATGCTCTTCAATCACACTATGACCACGATATTGTTCTTCAACAGAAGTTTGATTAATTTCAACCTTTTCTTCTTCTGCAGTGATATGGTCAAGGTCTGAATCCAGATTCAGATAGGTTGGATATGTTGGAGACATTTACCACCATACACACTCTTTTTGGTCAAATTGGCCTAGTTAAACCACTTTCCCAAGTATAATTGACATTAATTGACATCAGTGGAGAATTAATTGCCATCATCTAGTCACACCCACACCTACCTACAATCAAGGAGGCTAACTTAGCCTTCTCCTACAGTCAAGGAGGCTAACTGGAGCACTCCAGGGGTGATCTGAGTGATATTAATGCACCTAATTGCTAACTGGTGGTTACAATCAGTTCAACTTGTCAGTTAAGGCGCCTCCTCTCAGTAAATATATTATTTAATGATTATTTATTATTATTTAATGATCTGGAGTCAACAACGCACCTCCACCAACTTCTGATGGTCAGTTCAACTTCAGTTAACCTCATCGGGATTCATTGAAGTCATGGAGCACTAGCACTTGATGGTTGGATTGCTATGCCATGTGCTTGATCTCCTTCAGTTGAGATTCAATCATTTATTGCACTTCAACTTCAGTTAGGATTTGGTGAGTCAATTAGGGTTTTGGTCAAGTGGTTAACTGAGTGTGATTGAATGGCTAAGAGTCAGCGAAGCTAGACTCACTCATTGATTTCGAATTGCCTCCTTAGGTATTCAAAATCCTCATTGATTCAAGCTATTGCTTGACATTGTTATTGTAATTTTCATTGTTTATTGAATATACAGAGAGGAAACCATTCTGGTTCTGATTTACACCATTTCATGAGTATTTGTTGATTATTCTTTGATGAGATTGATTATTTGTTCCTAGATCAATGTGCAAGATTAATATGGTATCAGAGCTTATGGCAGGACGAAGCTCTATCTCTCGAAAACAAGCTTTTTGACAGAATTCTCCATGAAATTTGAGCAATAGCTCCAAAATCCAGCACTGCACCAGAAGCCAAGGCTTACCACTTAATACCCTAAGTAAAGAACTTATTGATCAAGCTTGCTTGATTGACTATGTTGGGTGTGATGAAAGCCTAAAATGTGCAGGCTGTCCGACCTTACGGTGCCCCTTTTGTTTTGATTTGCAGGTTTTAACAGGTACAACTTCGAATGGACTCATCAATCCCTCTTCTCACCCCATTCACAAGCTATTCGGAATGGAAGTTGAAGATGATTGCATCTCTGAAGAGACGAGGTCTCCATGAGGTGTCTATTGGACTTGGAAAAGAGTCTTATGAGAATGAGAATGACTGGCTAAATGATGGTGATAAAGCTTTTGGAGCAATAGGTCTAGCCCTTTCTCCTAGCTTGTACTACCTTATTGGTTCTGCTGAATACGCAAAGGATCTCTGGACAAAATTGGACAAAACCTTTGGCAAGCACAATGAGGATCATAATAGTACTTTGGAGATCACATACAACACCACAAGAGTTCTTTACTCAAAATTCTCAGCCTCTACTCTCTCTGATGAAGTTGTTCAAGATGAAGATGAAGCAGAATCTTCTACACATTCAATTCGAATTGAAGAAAGTCTCCATGCAGTGACTCCTTCTCCTGATGCTCCAGAAGTTCATGAGATCTCTGATATCTCATCTCCTCATATTGCTGAAATAGAAGAAGACATTCGAATCTCTGATATTGAAGAAAAATACTGCTGCACTTCCATGCAAACATTCACTGGTGATTTTCCTTTGAATTCTGTGCAAAATTTACCAGTAATTGCTTCCGAAATTGAAGAGAAATTTGATTTTTCTCCCTCTAATGTTGTTGCTGGTGTGAAAATATGTAAAAACTTGGATATTTTGGAAGAAATATCAGATTATAAGAGTGAAACATTCACTCCCCATGATCTAGATCTTCCAGCAAAATCCTGCAGGATTGCATGCACCAAAATTCAGAATTTTGAAGAAAAAGACAACTGTGCATCCATCGTCTCAGTTGACCATAATTTTGGATCTGCTATGAACCTTATTGCATCTAATATGATATTATTTGGATCTGATTTGATATTTCTTGGTTCAAAATTTCAGGGTCATAAACCTTCAGTACTGCTTGTAGCTGTTCTCATCAACGGTGTGAAGAAACAAGTACCGCAAGTCTCCTTTGAAACTACTGCTGGGGATTTGATTTCATTTCACAGTTTTGGATCTATTGTGAAATTATTTAGATCTGATTTACATTCTGATCTGATATTATTTTGTTCATATTTTAAAATACAAGAGCTTTCAGTCATGTTTGTAGCTGCTCTCACCAATTCCGATGTGAAAAATCAAGTACCGCAGTTCTTCTTCAATTTTGTTGCTGGGTATTTGGTGTTAGTTTCCTCTTATGAGGTTGATGATATTTTATTTTGTGAATTATTAGCTATTTCAGAAGCTATATCAGATTATGGAGCTCAAGCATTCGCTCTCCAGAGTCCCAGGGCTTCTCTACCTTTGGTCACATGCTCATCTCCTCACAGAACTAGTAAAGAGGAAGACATTCTGCATCCGCTTGGACACTTGCTCCTAAAAATTGGGGCTGATTTTACCACTCATGGTTTGCTGTCCAAGGCTGAAACATATCAGTTTATTGAGTGTTCCACACATGGTTTGAATCCTCAAGAACCTTTTCTCTCTCTTCAAATGATTTCAGCTACTCTACATGGGTCCAGTTTTCACCGTGCAGCTATTTATATTTCTGATTCAGTTGAGTGCATTGTTCTTCTTCCAAAGTGGAAGATTCCTCCAGACATATTCATTTAGTTTGGATTCATAGGTTCACATGAACAGTCTTAGGATGCTGCTGCATAGAAGAACCAATTCTTGATTTACTGCTTACTTTGAGGGGGGTTATTTTTCCGATGAGGTTTTCCCCGTTTCCTTGGTTATATTAAGCAGTTACTTTATTGTACAGGGTGACCTATGGCCTTTGTTTCCAGGGCCCTAGCATTTTTATGCATCTATGTTTTCTAACTCTTCTTGAGTATAGCTTACACACACTCTTTTTTGGTCAAATTGGCCTAGTTAAACCACTATCCTAAGTATAATTGACATTAATTGACATCAGTGGAGCATTAATTGCCATCATCCAGTCACACCCACGCCTACCTACAGTCAAGGAGGCTATCTAGAGCACTCCAGGGGTGAACTGAGTGATATTAATGCACCTAATTGCTAACTGGTGGTTACAATCAGTTCAACCAGTCAGTTAAAGCACCTCCTCTCATTAAATATATTATTTAATGATTATTTATTATCATTTAATGATCTGGATTCAATACGGCGCCTCCACCAACTTCTGATGGTCAGTTCAACTTCAGTTAACCTCATCGGGGTTCATTGAAGTCATGGAGCACTAGCACTTGATGGTTGGCTTGCTATGACATGTGTTTGATCTCCTTCAGTTGAGATTTAGTCATTTATTGCACTTCGACTTCAGTTAGGATTTGGTGAGTCAATTAGGGTTTTGGTCAAGTGGTTAACTTAGTGTGATTGAATGGCTAAGAGTCAGTTAAGCTAGACTCACTCATTGATTTCGAATTTCCTCCTTAGGTATTCGAAATTCTCATTGATTCAAGCTATTGCTTGACATTGTTATTGTAATTTTCATTGTTTATTGAATATACAGAGAGGAAACCATTTTGGTTCTGATTAACACCATTTCATGAGTATTTGTTGATTATTCTTTGATGAGATTGATTCTTTGTTCCTAGATCAATGTGCAAGATTAATAGGATATTGACTCAAATTATCATCAATTAGGCAATGACTATGGAGTTTCTCTTTTAAAGGCTCTTTAATGACCTCACCAATGTAAGGATCAACTATAGATGTTTCTTGATGGTGATTGTTAGGTTCCATTCCACGGATTAAGTCCAATATTTGCTCTATGACTGCTTCAGGTAATAATAACAGAGTATCTTGTATGATTTGATTGATATACCTCTTAGTTTCAACATGAGGTTTTGAACCATTATTCTCAAAGTACTCTGTAACATTCTTAAGGATTGCAGGTATGCTCATAATTTGGAACATATTAGGAGAGGAATGGTCCAATTTAGAAATCACATTGTCAATATATTGATTATCAATGGCACAATCAATGCTATACTGACACTCTAAAATTTTATCAGTGTTCCTACTCCAACTATCAATTAACAAATCGGTGAACATGTCATTCCCAATGATGGATCTTGGTGATAAATGATCAAACCATAGTTGAACATCCCCTTGCAAGGATTCTTCTAAGGCTCACATATAAACATATTCATTTTCTGCACCTCTAGATTCCATGTAATCCCACAGAATATCCAGATGACTTTCAATAGACATATCCTTGTTTCCATTGAACTCAAGCATCCTCCTAGTGTAATCGTTTGGCATAGGATGAGGTGCTCCCGATATTTTAGAAAATTCAAAAAGAGATTGTCTGTCTTGTTTTTTAACAGCTCTGGTTACTTGGCTATAAGGATTTAACTGGGACTGACTTCTAGGTTCATGTTGACTTACAGGTCCACTCGAGATGGTTGGAAAATCTTTGTTGCATGGGTGAGGAAGTTGGTGGGTATCATAAAGATTGTGATAACTAGATTCATACCCATAGTCATGCTCGAGGTCATCCTCATACCCATAGTCTGACATCCTTCTATCTTTTTTGTTTATTTGTCTTGTATTTGCAATCATGTTTTTGGTTAATTCCTTCATGTGCCTCAAAAATACATCCGAATTCATTATGATTTATGGCATGTTCTAAGAAATTAAGATTAATACATTGGGCACGGTCCTTAGTGGAGTCACAGGGTGGAGTCGCCAGGTGAACCACACAAGTAATTCACCAATAAAAGATATGTTGCAGGCAAAGGTGAGGTATGTTGAACCAAGGTAGGCCTCTACCTCCCCGGCAACGGTGCCAAAATGTTATCACCAACCTTGTAGTTTCTTACGTGAGGTGGATCCAGGATGGATGGTAGAGGGGCAAGCAAATAAGGAGGTGGAACCAAGGCTACCTAGACTCACAAATGGATGGTTTTCATGCCCATCAAGGCAGTCTTCGCTTTATGTTGTCTAAGTCCAAGAAAACAACAACAGGGGAGACCTAGATCTACTCTTGACAGGAGAGATCAAACCTAGACACTAGATTAGATCAAGTATGGCTTGAAGTACGTAAGTTGTAAGGTAGTTGGAAACTCTAGATCTATGGATGATAATACTAAGTGGACTTAGGCTTTGGATGAGGGTTTCAGTCTTATGAGGATTGATCCAAAGTGACCTATCGGGGTAATACTAGATCTAGGGTTTAGGTACTAGCAACTGATGAATATAACTGTTGTCTTAGGAAATGTAACAGAGATAGGGTGATTAAGGACAAAGTTGGGACAGTCTAGTACCAAAGAGATAGACTCAGTGAGAGATATGAAGAGGTCAGGTTACCTTAGCTATCAAAGAACGGTCAACTTTCGGGGGAAAGAGGTTAAGATAGGGATAGGGCTATGCTTGGAGATCAGTTCCTGTTCATCCTTGGGTAATGGAGTCAGTATTTGCATAGTGTTAAAGTGAACCCACCTGGGATATGCCCTGATCTATGGACCTAGAGAAGGATTTGGCCTAGAAGATTCAGGTTACAGGGAAATCAACAGTAGGAAGGCTAGCGCTAGGGTTTGGAGAGGTAGATATGCAAATCTAGATCCACCAGGATACTATCAGCTCAGTGTTGGAGTGGAGATGAGATCTGGATGGCCTAATCTACAAACCCAAGTCAGAAAATTTCAGGAAAAAACAGATCTGGAAAAGTCAGAATCTGATGAGGGAAGCTAGGAGGCTGAAAGTCAGTTTTTCAAATCTAGGGCTACCTGGCAGGAACTACCTCAACATTGGAGGTGTTATGGAATGAGGAAGACCTGATATACAAACCCATGTGATTATTTTCTGGAAAAGTCAACTCTAGAAAAAGTCAAATTTTTAGTGGGGCACTAGGGTTTTAGCAGTCAGAAAGTTAGATCTAGCTCAAACCAGTCAAAATAAGGATAGCATTGAGGATGATTTAGTGAGGGGGATGGCCGATCTACAAAACCCAGAAATGGTTTGCTCAAAGATCAAGCGATTCCCTGATTATATATTTTTTTGGATTTTTTATTATTTAGGAGTTTTTCAGAAAAAATTGAAGAAAAGCAGGTACAATGGATTGAGATCTGAAAGAGAAGAGACTTACCTATTGGATCATACCTGGAAATGCTTATATATTCCTTGATGATGATTATCCCCGCCATCCCGACCAATTCTGGAAGATATGAGTGAGTCTAAGGCCAACGCTATGCTCCAAGTGACTAATGCGCCATGCCTATCCTGCACAAGCAAACGCCAACAATATCATATTTTCTATATCATGAAAGAAAAGGCTAGATCTACAAAAAATTAACAAGAAGTAATCATATATCACAATGAAAATAATGAAAAACCCCTGATACAAGACGAAAACAATCTGAGCGAGTTGAGGTCCCCCTACAAAAACACTCCAGCTAAAAATGCCCTCTTGTAGACAAGACAAAGATCCCGAAAAAAAGATATAGATCTCACAAAATATTTTGAATGGTAGGAAGCAAGAGACTTTCCAATCACCACCGAAGAACATCAGATGCAAAGCAGATCCAAAAAATATCCACAAAAAATCTTTCTATTAATCAAATCCAAGAACCAAAGGGCCCTTACAAATGAGAAGCTCTCTCCTTTAAATAGAAATGAGAGAACCAAAATCCTAACCACTTTCAAAACGAGTGGCTAATATTAAAAGATAAAAATGTTATAATCAATCGTTGAGATGAGCTCAACATACAATACATGGATCAATACAACCATAAAGTACCAAAGTGGACTAAATCACCCATAAAGAGGGTACCCCACTCAACAAGAAATAAATGAAACACATGGTGGGTCCATGGAGTGTTAACTAACTCCCTCTGGGTTCCCCATGGCACAATAAAATAAAATAATATTTTAATTTTTTGACTTTGTGCCTCCTTGGGGAAATCATGAGCCTCTCAAAAGCTCCAGAAAATAATATAAAAATGCCCAAAAAATAGGTGTGGGCCCAATCAGGTGCTGCAAATGCTGGAGAAGGTGCAGAGGACATCACTGTCATCATCATGACTCATCTAATGTCATTTCCTTGCCTCAGTAGCCTAAATCGATTTCTTCAATAGCCATTTAATCATTTTTTAATCTTCCTCGAGAAATGTGAACCTGCCAAACCAGCATCCTAAGGTTCCTGTGTTGTCCAACTGATCCCACCATGCTCTCTGGGATGGGAGTACTATGGTACAATCAAGTGGTTGCACCCACTATGCCCCATACAGCACCCTAGGAGATCTAAATAAAAAACTCCCTGCTCAAACACATCATCCTGTGAAGCAAAACTGCATCAAAAAGGTAAAATGAGCTTGAACATCTCTGCAAGTGCCCATAACTGAAAATAAACTGTCTCATTAGAATTAGAGAGTCCAAATCCTTCTACGGTGTATACTCATACCCTTTCCAGGTCTCTTCCTGATCATCGACAACATCTAATAGACAATATAATCACCTGTAAATGACCAGATAGCAATAATATAACTCGGACTATCATTCATCTGTTGCAAGTTTTATAATGCTAAGACATGCTCTACAAATAATTAAGCAACAATCACAAGAAGTAGCAGTCATTTCACTGGCAGTGCATCAACCAAATACATATATAATTTATTATTACTCAGACAAGACTTTTATGACTATACTCACTTCATAGTTGTAGTTAATTTGCTTGTGAAGGGTGAAGGATGAAATTGATAAGGCTAGGGAAAATGGTGACTTCTTACTTAACATCATGAAACTTTGGATATGGAAGGGGAATACTCACTATAACCACATGTCGGACAAACAACCACACAGGGAATGGCAGTGCCTCACAAATGGTTGAGTTGTTCGAAGAGTGCTTATTCAACTTAGGAATCATGTCTACATCAAGTTTGATCGAAGTTCATTAGGACCTCAATTTTATTTCCATGGCCTTTTTGGCCTATATGACCCTTTGGGACTTCACCAGTGCTTAAAAGCACAGCTAATCGCAGCTTTCATCCGGGACATATTCAAATTTATAATGTCAGCAATATTTGGATATAGCATATATTTAACCATTGCTTTTTTTTGGACCTTTTATTATGCCCTTCAAGGGGTATTTTTAGCATTTCATTGTTGTTTCCCTTTTTTACATATGTTAGGAAACACAATTTAGCATTTTTATTTTCCATGGGCGCATACTTAACATTTTCCAACACAATTAGTACATGAGCTTTTAGTTTTAGCCAACAACATCTCTAGTGACCAGGGGGGGTTCTGCACAGTGCCAAACATCAGGAAAACCAACCAGAATGATTTAGGCATACAATCCAACTCACTAAAGGCAAGTTCTATCACCAACTCAGAGCCGAGACACAATATAAACATGGAGGCTTGTCCAACAAGGGTTCTAGCAGGGAAAGGTCTTCCATGCCACAAGTTAAGTAGTAAGTCGAGTTAAAATAAAACTGGAAAGTAATGGATGGGTGGAGATAGTGAATGATGAAGCCAACACTAGCAAGCCAAAACAACAGTGGGAATGACTACCTCTATTCTCCCAAAGGAGGGAAAAACCAATGAGTATAGATCAGGAACTTCCAAGTCTAAGTAGGGACATCAATACATAATACAAAATACATCCAATTCCATATAATTATGACCACCTGATCATGGCACTACATGTTAATACATGTCACAAATATGAGTATAAGAGCAATGATAACCATAACGCAATATAATAAAAGTTGAGTCATAATCATGCATATAATCCATCTGAACCATCATCTGTCCAATGAGAAAGTACTGATATAAATATGGGCATCAATAATTGCTCTGTAAATGACTAAATGGCTACATTAGTTCTGAAATCTGAGTGTCCTGAGACTCAGTCCTAACATGGGATAGTATAATAGTCCACAAATAAAATAATGATCCATCAAAACTGCTCATCTCAGCATCTCATATGTAAGAGATCTAGCTGAAAAATGTACTGTATTTGAAAAATAGAATATGGTATCATGACTACTATATATGTGATAACAGGTTGTCCCTCCATTCATTTGGGTAATCCCACTACTTTTGTACTTTATCATCTTTTGCCATTACCCTATGCTCAAATTAATAGGAAGTGTTGAAATGATGGTAATCCTCACGTGTGGATAAATTCCCTCATTATGGCATTACTAGGTTATGGTTTAATATATTACCTAGTCAACATGACTTTATATTATTATAAAGGGCTAGTGTTGACCTAGTCCACAAACCCCTCATGGTGTAAGACACCCCAACCTCTTCAGTTGTGTATAAATACGTAACTTAGAATTATTTTGTATCATCTTAGATTTACTTCTCTATAGTCCACCTCTCTTGAGTGCTTGTGTGTTTGAGTTATGCAACAAATCATTTTGTTATGTTTGGTTCTCTCTTAATCTCAGTTACTCTTCTTGAGTACGCTATGGTAATGGTTTCATCTATTTTGCAATAAGAATCAAGTTATATTATAAATAAAAAGTGTTTTATCAATTGGTTTTGGGTTTTGTAAAGTACTCACCATAATCTTTGATCTCTTTAGATCTAAACAAATTATGCACATGATTTGATTCATCACAATATCCAAAGGAAACAACTTTGATAATCTAGAAGTTGAAAATAATAAGGACAATTCCTAAAAAATATCATCAATCAAAAGGATTAGTTGAGACGTGAAGATAACCATCCTATATAATAACACTAGTGACAATTCCAATTCAATATATCTCATCCAAATAGAAAATGACATTGAATGAGAGTCTCAAAAGTACTTTGGGTTTTTTACATAACAACCTTAGTCTCAAAAACAAATCTTTATGCCACACTATTGAAAATGCCAATTATGAATATGCAACCTAGTAATAAGCTTGTGATATGCATAATGCATGGATATATGACAAATGTTGAGGATGGTGTCTTTGATTGAGTCTACATGATGCAACAAATTCAGATATTCCTAAACTATCCATCTTAGTGATGGATTGGAGAGTAAAAAAAAATCCCATGCTTTTGTGGTTCAAATGCTACAACCATAGTGACTTTTTGTTAATATGACTCAGTAAACAACAAGTGCGGCTCCATTTCGGATCAGTAATAAGATGGCAGAGTTGTTTATATTAAAATCCACCTAAATTTTACAATTTGTCTAAGCAGGGTAGTTTTTTTAAATTGAATTTAGTACTCAATAAAATAGCACTTCAAAGTGTTTAGCATCAAGGACCTTGGTATAAATGTGGATTCAAGCCACCAATATGATGGCTTAGTAATCCACTTCTCCACTTTCTTATATATCCTTTGTAGAACCACTTCACATAACTTTTCCAAATAGACCTAAAACACACAGAGGATGCCTAGGAATTTAAAATCCAGGCATGGTTGCAAGCATGGCCATCCCATGTTGGCTAACCAATATGCGAGGTCATCCTAGTTCAACCTATAAGATTTGTTGTAATCAATTGCATCTTGGAAGTTGAAATAATAGTGAATATCTAGAGAGAATCCCTTGTGTTATTCACTACTATTTTCGCTTCTTAAATGACAAGGAAGGAAAGAAGTGGACAAGAGGAATAAAGCAAAAAATGTTAAATATATCTTTCTCTTTTTGGGGAGTTGTATAATATTGAATAAGTGGAAAACAACAACTCTCAATCCCCTCTGGAATTTCAGCTACAAATAGTAATATGAAAAACAATATTTATGGAAGGAATATGGCTGAAAGGAAAAATCAGGAAGAATATGAATTTCCAATATGAGAGTCCAACCAAAATGCTCCTATGAAGAATATAAATCCTACAACCTTACCCAATTTTCATGGATTGGCCACTGAAGGTCCATATACCTTGATTTTTAAATTTGAAGTAGTATGCCAGACATATGATTTCTTGACCTTACCCATTTTTCACGGATTGGCCACTGAAGATCCATATACCTTCATTTTTAAATTTGAAGTAGTATGACAGACATATGATTACTTGTCAGATGCATAAAAGTTAAAACGTTTCTCCTCTACATTGAAAGATGCAACTCTTAAATGGTTATGAGCCTACTAGAAAATAGTATAGAGACATGGGGTCAAATGAAAAAAAACTGTATGGACAAATATAGAGGTCATTTCAAATCTAAGGGCATGCGGGAACAATTTTTTAGAATTATACAAGGGGAGACTGAGTCATTTGAGGATTATGAGGAAAGGTTCCAACTCAACTATAAAAGGTATGGTTGTACACTTAATGAAGACTCTCTTAAATTGGTGCTTCTTCGAGGAGTGAGGGAAAATTAAATGGATACCTTTTCTTTTATCTCATGGATATATCTCTCAATGTTTATATGAGGATATAAAAAAGGTCTTAAAAAATTACTCCAATATTCCAATAGAAAGGGAAAATATATAAGGATCCCTCCTCAACAAGTTAAACTTGCTACACCGCCTATTTCCATATCCTGGTTGGGGAATATGTTGGACGATATGAAGATTGGCATTTTGCATTATCTTATAATGCAAAAGGATAAGATGTAGTTGAATATTAAAAATGAAATAGAGAAGGATTTGGCCATTTTTAGTCCTAGATGTAGAAAGAAACATGATAAAATTAAATACCCTTTGGATACCATTGATACTTGTGGGATATGTGTTGATTAACATGTTACAGATAAATATCCATTTCTACCTCCCCTAAAGGAAGTATTGAGAGGTGAATGCCCAGAAGAAGTACTCATGTAACTTTTTTTCTTAATGAATCATAAAAGAGAAGGACCCTATAGGCCTTTCTAATAGTCCAACAACCATCCATATTATGATCCTTATGGAAATCAATATGAACAACCATATTGCATCCCAATTCGACAAGCCCCACTTCCAAATAAACTCTCTTTCTAGTATAAAAACCCTCAAATGCAGTTAGGATATGGTACTTCTTTTTAGTTCCACCCAACTATTCAATTTTGTAACCCCTATCCACCAGCAAGATGGAGACCCCAACACCAACTACAATAGCAAGGTCTCATTCCTCCACCTATAATTACTTATGTTTCCATGACTCCTCTAAATGCTAGCCAACAATAATCGCCAATATCTCTACAAATACCAACCCATCCTACACGTAATTCAAACGATAGTTAGGTCCAACCTGTCTACAACACTAATCCTTCCAATTTTTAGAATTACTCACCGAATGTGATTGAAATCAATGATGTTTAGCTTAATTTAGGGAAAACAACTTAGAATCCTCTACCTCCTATCATTATTAAACACTATGAAAGTGTTGAAGTTTAAGGTACAATGCTATCAAGAGGAGGAAGAGAATGTAGAAGAACAACATGCAACAAGGATTTCATCTCTTGTCCTATCATTTACTCAAATTTTGGAAGAAAAGAAGCCTGATCAATTTACAAGCTCTCTATTGGACGAGCTTAAAAATATTTATTCCAAGATTCCCTTCTTCTCCCCGTTCTAACAATTCTCCCCAATTCTCCCCATTCTAACAAGTGATAGATCTATCTCTCTCTCTCTGCAAACTTGAAGAAGAAACTATGTTCTCAAATTTTATGCAGAAATTGTATGACATTCCTTTCTCTTTGTGGACTTAATGATCTCTCAAGATTGGAAAATTATTGTTTTATTGATTGAGGAACCTAAATGGTATAGATTATGTAATGTATAAGAAATCCATTTTTCTAATAAGATGATTGAAGTTACACCCGAGAAGACATTATTTGTAAAATTGTCATTAATTCACTGGCCAACATTTAGCTTGGGAAAGGGAATACCTTTGACAATTCCTTGAGATATTTTTGATGAAGAAAATAACTTAGGACCTCCACAAACATAGCATACAACATTGACATCAATGGGAAATGTTTCTTCATTAACCTAAAAAGGCCAATCTCTTCAAATTTGGCTTGGTTGATAGAGAGGTAGGATGCTACATTTGAAAACAAATTCACCATTTCATAAGGGAAATTTTGTTCAACCACCATGGCTTTGAGGATAGCCAAGATGAACAACCATTGTATTTGATCACATGCCTTTCAAATTCTATTGTTAATTAATAAGTATTTTACACCTAGGAACTTGGTCCATTCCATTCCCTATCATGCATCAATAACATTGTCTAGCATAAAACAACCTCTAGTAAACCTTGTTCACCAAGGCCTGATGGTATTTTCTAAGATGCACTTGACCTATAGAGAAAGGGGCTTGGATAGAATCTTTTAGGAATAATTCAAATGAATAATAGGCCTCTAGATGGTAATATGTTTTTTTTATAACGATTAATTCTATATTTGGTAAAAACTGTGTATAATGGACTCCCGATATTTTCATGCACTTTGTGCCATAAAAATCCCTTTGATCTTCACTTGAGATGGTGTAATGAGGAGGTATTTTAAATTCAACCGACTCTATTTTCCTAGTGGGGTAGCCTAGGATATGTAATTTCACAAGAATACCTTCAGATCAACTTATAGTAAATTGTTGTCTTCCCACAATTGGTCAGAAAGATCATTTTATATCGCCAAATCAAGTTTTGAAAAACCATGAAGATGGAATTATTCAAGGTAGACAATCAGTTCAAACCTCTTCAATTGTCAATGTTGATTTTTTAGGAGGTATTTTGAAAATCCCATGAAAAGCATAAATTTAATCAAAACATTGACGCCTAAATTGGAAAACAGATGTACCCATTCAAAACATGTATTGCTTGTAGCTATCAAATTTCCCTTGGGAACATAAAATTTAACACTTTTTCTACTAAAATATCGGAACCTCCTTAGAGAGAAATTTTCAACATATATTTCAATACAAATATATAATGCAAACCAAAACCATGGTAGATTGGTAGTAGAGAATCACAAAAAGCATATACAAACCTCCAGAAGAAGCCTGAAATTCGTGGCCCGTCCTTTGTTACTCCTTAGAGGTTGGGATATTATAAAACCCCAAAATTTTGAGATATAATAAAAACCCAAACTAGATAGGATAAAAATCCAAAATCGTTTAGTGCATCTAACATATGATAAAACCACAAAATTGAACTAACGTTTATAGGGAAAATACAAATTGAAAATCGAATTCAACCCATAATACATGGATGCATTTACCTAGAAATTCGATTTCCATGATTGATGGAGGGAGAATTGTCTCCTGGAAACTACGATTTCCACAAATATGGGTGAATTGGAGATCCTTCATGATTTTCCTTGGGTGAACAAAGCCCCAAAACGATTTTGGGAGGGGTGAAATGGTTTAGTTTAGGGTTTCCTTTCCATATTTTATGGGGATAACATCCCATTTATTAAAAAAAATGTGGGATATTCATAAATAATGACTCTTTAGTTGAAAATTCACCAATCAAAAAATTAAAATCCTTAAATTTCGGCCATGTACTAAGATTAGCCCCTAAAATTTTCCCTAATTGGATGTTGAATAGATGAATGGAGTGGTGAACCATTCATATTTAATTTATAGACTTGGGGCTTCCTTGGGAACATGATCTATATGTGCACACCCACTAGGGATCCAAGACTCTTCTTAGTCGGTAAGCATTGTCTCTGATGGACTTGACTAGATGGGTCTAGGTGCACTTGTGGCCACACAACATGCACACATGTGACATACATATATCAACGAGACTTGCGACATGTGCACTTGTGAGGGGAATACTTGTGGGCATGTGGGTCTTGGGAATACTTACAATTCTAATACTTGTAGGTACACTTTGGATGTAGAAGAATGATAGACATAAGCCACCAAAGGAAGGAAAGTTAGAGGTGGGAACTTGGATTCCACTTTAGAAGCAAGGGACTTGCAATATCTTAGAAAGAATCTAATATATAGTGGATGGATCAAAGTAGCCAAGGAATTCAACCTTGGAAATTGTTTTAGACACACGTTCATAGTGATATCTACATTTTTGGAATTTATTGGATTTTCATAGTAAGGAAAATTTGGACTAGAAGGAGAAAAAACAAGAAGTGAATAGGACCTGTAGAAGGTATATCTATGGTAGCTTCAAAGGTTGGATTGAAATTTGTGGGAAATAAGTTCCTTTTGTAATTATAGTTTGTAAAAAGAGATACAAGTAGTTGTTCTAGCTCCTTTATTATACATTGTAATATTATCTAATGAATTTCAAGTCATCCTCATTGGGTGTCGGTTGCACATGTTACTTGTGTTCTCTTTGGTTGGATGAATATTTTTTATGCTTCTTGTGATGAAATGCAATGGCTAATTGTTGTAATATTGGATAAGTATGTTAGATTATTAGGAAGTATGCATAAACATACAATAATAAATATACCAACTTGTAAATCAATATTCAAAATCTAACTAGTCTAATTTCCTATCAACATAATCACCAAACAATCAAATACCAATAGAGGAAAAGAGAAAAGTCATAGTACACAAGATATATGTGGTTAAACTCCAAATGGGGAAACATTCATGTGAATGCTTGATGTTCTTATTCTTTAGGAAACTTCCACTCTTACAATCTTGATCACCACCCACATATGCTTATCACAAATTTCAATATTTCACAATATAATTTTCATACCCAAAGGGTCTCCTTCACCTCTATTATATAGCTAGAGGTATGGAATATTTACATCCCATGATACATGGATAAATATTTTTTCACCTTCATTATATAAATAAATATAATATGAGAATATTATTCCACAATGCATCTAGGATAACTCCTTTTACATAAGATAGGGAATAATGAAGAGAATTATTCCAACTTTTTCTACAAAGGACATCTTAATATCTTACGACATCTTAATATCTTAATATATTAAGACATCACTCCAGACATCATTACACTTCCAAAAATGACATTACAGATTCCAACATTCCTCCTTATTGATGCTTAGGGAGAAGAAACACACATGGAGGAATATGGAGCTATATTAACCTTCCCCTTTGATGACAACTTGACACATTCCCAATAAGTTTTAAAGATGCACAAGATTTTCCCTTGTCATGGATTTGGTGAAGATATCTACTCGTTGTTTTGTGGGACAATACTCCAAACAAATAACATCATCCGCAATAGAATATCAAAGGCAATAAGTATTAAGGTCAATTTGTTTAATCTTTGAGCGACACACTAGATTATATGGAAGCATAATTTCACTTTGGTTGTCACATATTAACTCAATTAGAGAATTATGAACCAGTCCAACCTTTGTATGGGCATGCTTGATCCACGCTACTTCTTTAGCTACTTCCTTAGCTTCCCTGTATGCCACTTCACAAGAAGAAAGAGAAAGTATCCTCCATTTCTTACTAGACCATGAAACCATACCTAAACCAAGTAGAAAAAAGTACCCTGTTGTATACCTTCTACCAATATTATCTCCTTCCAAATCAGAATCTATATAACCATGGAGAGTAACCAAATCCCCGCTAGATTAAAAAACACCATAATGTAATGTCTTATGTAAATATATGATAAATATCTTGCAATATTTCCAATGGATGTCATGAGGATTTTGCATAAACCTAGAGACCATACTGACAACAAAACAGAGATTCAGAATGTTGTCTCAAATATATAAAACTCCCCACGAGTTGATAATAAAGAGTAGCATCAACAAGAGGAGTATCACAATCAGCAATTAAGTTTACTATGGACTGAAATTGTGTTGGTGAAGGCTTAAAATCACTCTTATGAAACTGTGCTAGTAAATCTAAAGCATAATTAGGCTAAGAAAGGAAGATACCATTAACCATATGCCAAATTTAAAGACCCCCCAAAAATGTAAAAGGCCTAAATTTGTCTTCTCAAATTAATGTTTAAGATCATTCTTCACTTCCTATATTAGTAAATATGTCTTTCAGTGAGGATTAGATCATCCACATATAGAACCACAATGAAGACATCATCATCAAAGTATTTAACATACATATTTGGATCATATCTACACCACTCGAAACCATTCTTCAAGAAATAAGTATCATTTTTTCATACCAATCTCTGATACCATGTTAAATTATTGAGAAATATGTATAAACATACAACAATAAATTTACTAACATGTAAATCAATAACCTGAATTTTTCTAGTCTAATATCCAACAAAAGTACCAAATAATCAAATAACAAGAGAGGAAAAAAGAAAAGAGAGAGTACATTAGATATACGTGGTAAAAACTCAAATGGGGAAACATTGACAAGAAGGATTTGTCTTCTTATTCTTTAGGAAACTTATACTCTTACAATCTTGAGCACAACCCACATATTCTTATCACAACTTTCAATATTTCACAATATAATTTTCAACATACACAAAGGGTCTCCTTCACCTCTAATTTATAGCCAAGGTATGGAAGTTTTACTTTTCATAATACACATGGGATAAATATTCTTCCACCTCCATTATATAAATAAAGGTAATACAAGAATATTACTTCATGATGCATGTGGGATAAATCCTTTTACATAATATAGAAAGTTATGAAGAGAATTATTCCTTCTTTTTCTAGAAAGGACATCTTAATATCTTACGACATAATGCTAAACATCAATTTACTTCCAAAATCAATGTTACACATTCCAACAAAGTATAAGTATCATTTGGATGTTTTAAAGGCCAATGTTGGACATGCACATGTTGTTGGATAACTTGGTTAAGTAAGAACTAAAGTTGCGCATCTAACATACTGTAGTCTAAGGCAAAGTTATGGGTAGACCTTAGGCAAAGAGGCATAATTTGTTTGTAGTAGGCATAGATTGGTCAAACCATTGTGGACAAGGAAAGGTGGTGCCACATGACTAGAGATATTGAAAATAAAATTTTGGGGAAAGACTCCTAATCTTTAAAAATGGTATTATGGTATTTTACCTAATACTTTGAGATCCTTAATTTCATCGAGAACCCCCTATATTGAGTAATAAGATAAAATGTAGGCTTGAGTTCCTCTCTTAATCATTTTATTCCTTTTGTTGGATGAAACTATTTGGGTTGGTGGGATTTTGAATCCATGAGACATGCATTATTATTTTTTAATTGTTTTTGTGGGTTCAGCCCTACTATAACTATTGTGTCTATCCATTAGGATCTTAAGACAACTTCTATCTCCCTTTTTACATTGGTGATATTGATTGGTGATCATTAATTGTGTGTGTGTGTGTGTGTGTGCGTGCGTGTGTGTTTGTGTGTGCGCATGTGCATGCACTACCATTGTTAATATCGATACTTTTGTTTTCTTAATGTGACCAAAAACTTTAAGAGTTCAAGGTTGAGAAATACCCATAATTGTTGCAACAGAGTGTGTTGGATGGTATACCATTGTTAGTACCGATACTTTTGTTTTCTTAATATGACCAAACACTTTAAGAGTTCAAGGTTGAGAAATACCCATCATTGTTGCAAGAAAGTGTGTTGGATGGTATTTTTGTTTTGATTGCTCGACTCATATTCAATACATTTAGATTCTTCACGAGTTGAATTGTTTGTTTCCTTATTAGATGTAGACATATCACTTGCTTCTTTCTCATTGCAGCTATTGTTTCTATTTATTTTTCATAGATAGAACTTGGTTTCCCTACTTTTATGACTTGGACTCCAATTAGGTGCATTACACTTGAAACAAAATCAGTATTCATATTTGTATTTCTTTTCAATAATGGTGTTTTTTTTGTTTGTAATATATTTTGACTTTAATTTTTTGGACAAGGCCAAGATGATTGCTAATATGACATGAGTTTATAGTCAACAAGTTTGGCTTTTATTCATGCTTACTCTACATCTTTAATATCTAATAATTTGAGTTTATTTCTTATATTGTTTTTCAACCATGATAAGATTATTAGTAGTGGTATACCTTTGATAGGTATATCACATGTGTGGTTATTACTTGAAGTTCATGAAAATACTCCTCCACTGTAGTTGATTATTGTGATTAGGTGAGTCTAGAGAGAATTTATTTCCATTGATAGCCTAAAATATTTTTGAATATACCCCAATCTATTGTTAAACCTAAGACACTTTGAGTTCCACCATAGGAACCAGTGATTAGTCTAGCCTTGTAGATGCACTAATGCAATTCTAATTTCTTTTCATTATCCTGCGTTTGATTTCATTCATCCATGTTGTATGTTTTCTATTATCCTCATCGTCAAAATTTGGAACATCAACTTTTATTTTTTGCATGAAACCATGATAAGAACCTACATTTATCGAGTGCTCTAGTTGGTGAAACAATGCATGGGTACTTGGATTGCTTACTCCTTTTTCATGATGCCCATGGTGTACTGTATTTAATATCTAAGCATATTGATGTTCTTGGTCCATTCCTTCATTTCATGATTAAGTTCATTAATTTGTTTGTTGACCTTTTCAACCCCACTTGTAAATTTGATATTAATATCTCACTTTCCCCCTAAACTAAGATCTACATTAGTGGGCATGTTGCCTTTGGAAGCATAATTATGATGTTATTCCTTAAGAGGATATGAATTTCTCATGAATTAATTTTTTTTTAATGAGATCATTTGTACATGAAAATATAATGTGATCCTCTAATGTCACTTCCTTCGTGATCTAAACTAGGGTGTATGTGCAACAAATTTTTTCCTAAATTCAAACATTCTCTCATACCACTTGAAGGGAATCAATCACAAATATTTGTAATTGTATAAAATATATCTTATTAATTCATTAGTGGTGAGATACAAATACAAGTTGCATGAATCTCTTATTTATATATATTAATATGAGACACATCTTTTCATAAGGATTTTATTTCTATAATTTTTATTAATTATGTATGATATCTATATTTAGTCTAATGTACTAAGCTATATTTTATCTTGGGTATATTACAGTAATGGAGGATGATAACCATAAAGTTTGTAATTTACCCTCCCTAATGGCACCATGATCATTCCACTAACCCATTCAATTCTCATGTGTTAGAGTGGGAATTAATTGGCCTACAATAACTATGCATAATTAAATTAAATCATGTAGAAGTGATTTAGATCCATAAATTTGAATATTTAATTGATAATTATTTGTTTAATGAGTTGGAAATGTATAGGTGGCCCAAGAGGGCGCATAGGAGTATTGGTGGACCCTTATGAGTTGTCTCCCTCAAAGGAATCTGGAAAAAGCAGTTGAAAAGTGAGAAACTAACTTAAAAGTAGGAAATGTAGAAGTTTCCATAGTTTTGCTTAAGAAGGAATAGAAATAGCCAAGAAGTACCAAGGAAAATCATTAAAAGATGTAGGGTCCAAATTTAGCCAAGGAAAGTGTTATCATGTAAAATGGCACTTCTCCGTCCGAGTATTGAAACTCAATGTGTCGGTACACAAAAGGGAAAAATGGATAGAAGTGGGAAAAAAACTATAGATGGGCATGACCTTTGATGCATCATTCCCTTACCAGCTGGACCTATTTTTTGTATGGTCATTAAGGTGAATACACGACTATTTACATTGCAACACACGTATCATACGCGAGTATTGACATTGCAACTCACGTATACATGATTAGGGTTGAAACTCGTGGGTTTCCCTTAAGAAATCTGTGTATCATACGTGATCTGTCAATAGTAATAGTCGCATATGCCTTAATCCAAAATTAAAAATTATAAAATGATTAGTTGAGGACAATTGGGTCCTTAATCATAATTATCCCAATTGGGTAGGGATTGAGACTAAAAATCATGAATTCTAGAGCAAAGTTATGCTAATGGTTTGCCTTTAGATATCTTGGAGTAGCAGAACTCAGTGTCCTTGGCTAGCAGAGGAGCACTTGTCTCAGCTGTTGGTTGTAATATCAACTCACTTGTTTATTAATAAAGAGAGTCTTTCTTCCAATCTTGTGTCTTTGTACTCTTATGTATTATGATTTATTAATTGTCTTGTCATTTCATTGCAATCATGTTATTTCATTGATCATCTATATAATATATAAGATATTGCAAGAAAGGTCTTTCTATTTGTAGGTGTTGGAGATTCCCTGGAAGCCGTGGAAGTAATTTGAAGTGAAGAAGAAAGCTAGAATTGACCGTCATAAATAAGGTATGCCAATTTTCTTCCATGTTTCTCTATCAAATTCTGAAATGGCTGATTATCTGCAAGTTTGTTTAGTACGTTGGTAACCCCAGAGACCCTAGGTTATATGGTTTTATTCTCCTGAACAACAGAATTGGCGACTCCGCTGGGGAGTCCAGCCTGTTGTGGGTCCTTTCTTTTTGGCTTCCTGGCTAGTTTTAGCTCTGTCTGATTTGGTGAGTGATTTGTTTTGATTTTACCTTTAATTTTCAGTATTTCATGTTCAGAGCCTATTTGTCAGTTGTTTTTCTTTTTGAAAATTTTTGACAGCATACACAGGTTGCTTCAGTAACAATCGTGCATTACTTGTTGTATACACGTTTTGCTTTGGTGACAGTCATATATGGTACGCGACCTGCCTTGATGATAGTCATGTATTTCCTATAGGTTTCTGTGGGTCCATAAGGTTTTTGATTGTCCTTGTTTTTATGATTCTTTAGATGCTTGTGAAGGTATTTTTTGGCATGATACTATAGTTTTAGGTGTGTACATTTCATTGGTTACTTGATTAGTCAATTTTTTGAGTGCTTTTGGTTTGACTTCTTCATTGGTAAATGTGTTAGGTCCCTCCTACTTGTATTTTAGTCTGAGTGCTTGTGTTTTTTGGGTCATTGATCATTCCTTCGGAACACTCATATACTTGGGACTGCTTTTCTGGTAGTGTAATTCAGCCATTCTTTCCTTCTTTTGGATCTATTAGTCCTTGGGAATTGATAGTTCCGCTAAGCCTAGGTTTTGAACAATTTTTGCATGTTTGGGTGAAGTGTGTTAATGTAGGGTCTAACTGCAATCATTTACTGTTATATGATCATATTGTTTAAACTCAATCAATTTGCATTTAGTTGCACATAAATTTTGAATTTTTTGAAAAAGAAAAGACATAAATCATTTTTGCATTTTTTGCATTAGGTTGCATTTAGTTGTTCTTTTCACTATTTTTTCAGAAAAATAAAAAAATTTAAGTCTTGTAGTTTCTCTTTTTGTTTAAAATTTCATTAGCTTTCATTTACAAAGAAAAAGAAAAGAAAATTTGCATTTGTAGTTGCATTCACTTTGAAAAATTTTTACACATCATTTTCTTTCATTCTACTGAGTCTATAACATCATTTAGTCTCATTCTGCTACCTTTGACTAATACAACCCATTAAAAAGAGTGTTTAATTAAAATTTTAGTAGTAAGTTTCCTTTTATAGGCTCATACACCAACTAGCTTAGGTTAGGTTTTTGGACAAGGGAACTTAAACTGTCTAAAAGGATTTGATTTCAAACGTAGTGGCCTTTCATTAGGTAAGTCCTCTTCTACAAGAGGCAATCCACAAATATCCTCTCACATAGGAGTTAAGCACGAGGCCGTGTGAGAACCTAGTTGAGGACATAACCCTCCACTTCCTTGCTCGATCATACATCATATTTTTATGCATTTGGGGATCTTGTCAATACCACCTCTTGGGCCCCGTGTGGTGCCGATGTTGACAGGGTTTTGGGCTTAGCTACCCTGCCCATGCATAAGGATAAGGCTTGCGACTGTTTTGTCGGACTCTCAGTGTATATTTGGTAGACTTAGTTTCTAGACACTAGGGATCATACACATGTGTTATTAGAAGGCTATTTTGAGTACACCAGTACAGAATTGGAAGGTAACCTTAGTAGATAGTTTGGGAGGGCGGTTGGGTGATTCCAGCGCTTGCACCCAAGAATATCTTCACGAGATTCCAAGTAACCATCCTTCGGTCTTCACTGGTTGGACCTAGGCCCTAATCATCCTAGCCTTTCCTTTGTAAGGTGTACCTTATATCTGATGTGTTTGTGTTACTTTAGGACATTTTTAGTGAGTGTTATTTGGTTTATCTATGTTTAGTTGGAATTTAGGTGTGTGAGTCAAATTTATAGTTGTGGAGAACCAACCTCTTCGTAGGTCAAGAAGGTTGCAAAACCTTCCTCCATCTGTTACACTGGAGCCTCCACCACCACCTCAAAGGCAGAGACTAGATACTGATAGTTCTTTTGAATCAGTAGGAGTTAGTGAAGTTCCGGTGAACCAGAAATTTGGAATAACTAAGAAGAAACATCTGCAGTAGAGATAGAATACTTGCAGGTTGACAAGTTTTCAAGAAATTTTAACCCACCTCTAACTGATCTGAACGATCCTGTGGTATTGTAGGTCCTCCCGTTTAGTTCACCTAATGTTGGTGTTCCTTTGAGTAGAGATGTGTCTAGCTCTAGAGAAGGTAATTCTACCCCAACTTTAGCCATTTTGGCTAGTGGAGTCCCACCTCCCCTAGTAGGTGCTCCAAGACCAAGTGTATCTACTACACCCCTTTCACCAAGTAGTCGAGTGGTTAAACCCTTGGCTCCCTCTGATGTAGTAGATCTGTCTAGTGGAGTTCTCACTGGGATTCCCAGTGCACCTTTTGTTTCTCCTTCCTTTATGCAAACTTATCAAAGTGGCCCAAGTGGATCCTCCTCGTTCGTCTAAGGTTTTCTGTTCAATGGGGGGCATATTTCCCCATCCATTCCTTATGTAGGCCCTACCCCTGCATATGTGGGCATGCAGTGTGGAAACACAAATGATTTTGGTCTTAATTTTCAGACACCGGTTTAGGCCCCTTTCACGAGCTCTCCCTTTTCACTTTTCAATGGAGGGATACCTACTCCTGTTTTCAAACTCTAGTTTCATCTTGAGCAACCCAACCCACCTATAATGCACCACAAACTAGCAATCCACTGGATTTTAGGTGGTATCCTTTTCAGAGTAGTCCAACTACATCACAACTAATGGCTAGGGAAAACCTTGTCTTTTTGTTTGGGAACCAGGGGGCAGGTCCTTCTACATCCTAAAATACTTATTATCAAACCCTGGTTAGGCCAAATATTCCTTTCCTGACAACGTTAAACTTGCAAGATTTGTCAAAGTTAATGAATGGCCCTGTGCAACATAGTGCAACATGGCCACCTGTACCTATTAAATTTCCCTCATACATTCCTAAGTTTGAAGGAAAAGCTGGTGAAGATCTCGGTACGTGCATTACCAATTTTCACCTTTTGTGCTCTTCGAACTCACTGAATGATGACTCCGTTTAGTTGAGGCTTTTCCAGAGAACCTTTGATCATGTTGCAAAAAATGGTACATAGAACCTCCCTCCACAGCATATGATAGTTTTTTGGATTTAGCAACTGTGTTCCTTAATCACTTTTAGCTTCTTGTCCGGTATGATACTAGAATTGACTTGTTGTTGAGTTTTCAGCAAAACAAGGACACACATATCTCAGATCACATCTAGAAGTGGTGAAGATAGAAGAGGCTTATTAAAACCACTATACCTCCCCAGTTTTATTAGAGTGGTTCTTAAAATATTTACTACCTTATATGTCTAAAGACATATCCACTTCGAGGGTGACCACAGAAGAAGAGGATATCCTCAGGGCCTAGTAGTTAGACTTGATATATGATCAGTCTGGGATTTTGTATGAAATCATACCTGAGGCACTGAGGTCTACCAATAATGCAGAGAAACTCAATCATAGGCCCCATGTTGATGGCGTGGTTGGTATAGCCAGTTCTCCCACTATAGAATCACTAGCTAAGAAACTCCATGAGTTGTCGGTGAAGAAGTCTGTAGCAGAGGTAGCAAAGGCTGCCACCCCCTCACCTTAGAATTCAACTATTTTTGCATGGTCTTCTCAGAAGGGAAATCAGCAGTCCAGTGGGAAATATAAGAAAGGGAAGAAGGGTGAGGGTAATAAAAACAAGCAAAAACCCACAAACAATGCTGACGAGGGTAAAACATATAAGAAAAAGGTTAAGTTTCATTGTAAGTTGTGCCAGGGAGACCACTTAAATCATAAATTCCCTCTTATGGAACAAGATCATAAGTTGCTTAAGAATCAACAATCGGTTGTCTTGAAGGATCCATTTCCCCAAGGACAAAATGCAAATTCTGTTTCGAATGTAGCTGGGGGAACTTCTAGTTCTCATCCTGATCAAAACTATATCAATATGGTACGATATAGCACCTTACTCCAAACAACAAACAATAATTATGAATCAGACGGTCCAGAGAAGGGTAAGTCTACTGGTGAAACTTCTAACCCTCTCACTATTGAAAAACATGTTGATCGGATGCCTAAAATACCAAAAGGTGTGTTTAAAAAAGCATTCTAATACCCTAACGCTAGGGTTGCTTCTAAATATTCTGTAGTTGCATACTAAGCTCAAAATCCTTGTGCGATGTTAGCATCCGAGGTGTTACAGAGTTTTCCTACTCAGCGGCATTCCCTCTTAGTAGTTGTAGGTAGCATATATTCATCAAGCCTGCTAGCGAAGTTTAATCTTTCAGATGTTAAGACCTACCTGCCGTACCATGTCTCTTTGTCAATTGATGTTGTCCATGGAGGTAAAACCATTAGACGTACAGTCGTTGAACAAGGTGCTTCCACGTGTGTAATGTTAATGTCTTGTTGGAAATCCCTAGGTTCCCCAGAGCTAGTTCCATCGAACAATTTACTTACTACTTTCAATGGAAGATCTTTCCATCTGCATGGTGTCCTACCAGCTTTTGAAATAAAGTTGGCAGGGAAAGCATTGGATGTTCAGGTAGAAGTGATCGATGGCCCATTGGATTATAACTTGCGGTTAGGGAGAAGTTTGACTTACACCATGTGTTCGATCGCCTTGGCCATTCTTTGAGTGGTAGTGTTTCCACACAAAGGGAAGTTGGTTACTATTGAACAACTCAGTTTCACTCAAAAGGATCATTTGGAGACTAATGAGTCCACATTACCTTTGATCGATCAGACCAAAATGACTAATGAGAGCTTAGGGGTTGGAATGTATGCATCTTTGATGGCCACATTTGATATCCCAACCCCTATTAACTATCTAGGTTCTACAAGTGTATGGAAGTTTATCGCAACGGTTGTCGATAGAACTGATCCTTGGGTCCTTCCTTCCTATCATGAGCCTCAAGTGCCCTTATCTATAGTGGAAGTGGCTTATCAAGATATTGTTAATTCCACTGGTGATTACATCACAAATCCTTCTACAGTCTTAGAGGAGTCAGATAAAGCTTATCTTCCCACTTGGGTGGAGAAGTATTTATATTCATACGATTGATTAGACATGGTTTTCCCTTCGGATGAAGCCATTTTGGAAGCTATGAGTGGACAAGATAATATTTGTGAAGATATGCACCATTGGTCCTTCTTTCTTCCAGAGTTGAGAAGAATTAAGAGTCAAGAGCTTCATGTGAGACTGATGGAGGGTGTTGATTCACCGATTAATCCTTTATCAAAGGAGGGAGTATTTACTAAGGGGAATATGAAAAATATCTCTGACACCATTCCAATCAACATCTCTGCAAACCCTAGCATCGTTGAAAATGTGCATATTGGTGCAAACTGCTCTTCGAAGGATATTTCCATATATATTGCCTTGTTTAAGGAATTTCACAACATTTTTTCCTAGTCATATGAGGAGATGCCAGGCATAGATCCATCTATTATAGAACATGAAATCTGTACCTACCTTGATGCTAAACCTGTTCGACAAAATATTCAACCTGTAAATCCACGAAAAGTGGCAACCGTTAAGGCTGAAGTGGAGAAATTGCTGAAAGCAGGGTTCCTTTACCCAATTGCTCTGACAGAATGTGTCATGTCCCCTCAATCTGACCATTAAAAGTGTTGACCATGCTAAAAATCCTAGGGGTTCAAATTGACATTAATTATTCTTCCTCGGAAAACAAATTTATAATAATTATTTTGAGACATGTATTTAGTTTTATTTCATCCTTTTATTAATCATGCAATTTAATGATGTGGAAATAAGCTTTCCATTTCAGGAGGGTGTGTTGGGGAAAGTCAACTTGCCTAGGTAAAAAATAAGAAACTCTATGACAAAAGAAGTGAGGGAGATAAACGGAAATTGCCTAAAACCAACAGAAAAGTAGACATCGGTAAAAGAAGGAAAGTTTTGCAAAGGGAGGATGCAGTTTCCTCTTAGAGAACTCGGAAAAGTTGTAAGGACAAAATCATGAAAGTTTTGAATAGGAGGGCACAGTTTCCTTATGGAGACCGAGTCTCAAAAGCAGGGAAAAGCATAAAGTTGTCATAAGAAAAAGAAACAACTATTTGAATAAGGAGGGCACAGTTACTAAATCAAAGGGGTGAGTTAGACATGGAAACATTTCCACATGGTCCTACATTCCAAATTTCCCAAGGAGGGTGCTTATGTGGCTAGGGTTAGGGCACCGAAGGGGTTGACTTGCTCTCACAGGTCACCATTGGCCTCCACTTGCTAAAAAGGTCATCCAGAATTCTATTAAAGGATAATTTGATCCCATTACTTTAGTTTGGTTGATGATTTGATTGCTTGATGCTATGTGAGCATTATTTTCTGAGTGATGCACCTCAGAGCTTTGGGAGGTGAGCCCCAAACCTTCCCTTCCACACTCCTTCATTCCCATTCCCTTATATTTTCAGGTATGGAGCGCATGATGTAAAACCAGTGGAGTATTATCAGTCATATTTTCAACCTCCATCAAGTTCAGGTCAAGCTCCAGTGAAGCCCATGCTTCATCTATGCTCTCAGCCCTTCCCGAGTCATGTTTTGGGCCTCCTGCCTATCATTTTGAGTCCCCTGATGTAATGGCCAGTGAATATTTTTATCTATGATATATAACCATGGATAAATAATATTATTTATCTCTTTCAAGTCGAAATATCATTGTCCCTTAAGTCTGCATACTTATTTTTATATGTATAAGCTTAACTAGTCATTGAAATGAGGGATTTGAGCCTCCTACTGCAATAATACCTAAGTATTTTCCATGGGAATGATTTTTGATAGTTTGATATTATGTAATATGATGTATTAGGCTCTTTCAAATTAAATTATCAGGTATTATATGTTTTAATTACAAAATTCAAGCTTATTTGCACACCCTTGCTAGATTACTAGTTAATTTTGGCTAGACTAGGTGTTCTTTAATTTCAGAGCGTTCTACTCTCTAATTTTTTGTTCTATAAGTTTATACATATCATTGAAATACATAAATACCCATACATCATCCCATACCATAAATTTTTTAAGTTCGTACTGGGTTTTGGGATCCTCCATTGCGTAGGGTCTTACCAGGCCAAAATTGACTAAAAACCCCAATGTCTTCCCAAAATCCCTTGAACCATCCAGATATATTATAAAATATATGAAATTTTTTTTATTTTATATGAAGGATTTATCAACCCTCTGTAATTTTCAAAAATCCCCTGGTCGAAAGGACTAAACTACTCTTCCTAGTTTCATTGTTGGGTGGCCAAGAAGCATGGAAGTAGGTTTCCGTGGAGCGGATTCTAAAACCTAAATGGAGCCAAATATAAATGTGTTAGGGAATATGGAATTCACTATCTGAAATTTTCCTTTGTTTTCTTCCCATGGGCCTACTCCATTGTCTGCAATTTATCCCAGCAAAATACCTTAATTTCCCAGTCAACAATTTACTGAATGTTTGCAAGTGTAATAGCAGAAATTTAATTTAATTTGCAGAAATAATTAGTGTTCAGGTCTGGATATCAAATTTGGGACATTAAAGCATGGGTATCCAATCCTGTTCCTATTGATAAAAAACAACGTACCAACGCGTGTGCACTGATTTCCGTGACCTAAATAAAGCATGTCCCAAGGACAACTACCCCACGCCCTTCATTGATCAGATCATCGATGCTTGTGCAGGTGGAAAAATATTTTTATTTATGGATGGATTTCTTGGGAATAATCAAATCCAAATCAAGCTGGAAGACCAGCATCAAATGACTTTTATTTTTTCTTGGGGGACCTTCGCATACAAGAAAATTCCCTTCGGAGCTACCTTTCAGCAGGAAATGAATTTTTCCTTCCATGACATGAAGAATATTGTCGAGCCATACTTAGATGATCTGCATGCCCATTCCCGCAAGAGATGGGACCATCTAGATCACCTTCGCATGATCTTTGAACAATGTAGACGTTATTAGATGCGCTTAAATCCCCACAAGTGTATTTTCTGCGTCGAGTCGAGGAGGCTACTAGGGTTTATCGTGTCAAATAGAGGAATATAGGTGGATCCTTTGAAAGTTGAGGCTATTGTAAATCTTCCTCATCCTTGTTCCATCAGGAAAATTCAGATCCTGCAAGGGAAATCTAATTTCCTTCGGTGTTTTATAGTCAATTATGCCAAGATAACTGAGGGTTTCATGTGCTTGCTTAAGCAGAACACCCCATTTCTATGGGATGAAACCGTGCAATTCGCATTCGAGGGATTAAAAAGGATTTACTGTCAACTCCTTTATTACGTCCACCAGATTACTCTAAATATTTTATATTGTATTGGGATGTGTTAGAGTTGACTATAGGGGTAGTATTGGTTCAGGAGGACAACAAGCTCCAAGAGCATGTTGTCTATTATCTCAGTTGTGCATTAGATTGTCCAGAACTGAGGTACTCCCATGTTGAGAAATTAGAATTGGCAGTTGTCTATATTGTTCAGATCCAGTGTCACTACATTTTACTGAGGATAACCACAGTGGTGGTAGATGTAAATCCTTTTCAGTATGTTTTGTCTTGACACATAATCGGGGGCAAATTCAACAAATGGATAGTAATTCTCCAAGAGTTTGACTTGGATCTCCAATCTACTAAATCCAAAAAATACGTGGTTTTTCTAGAGCTAATCTTAGAATTTCCTATGGAATAGAATGTAGTGGTGGAAGATGACTCATTCCTAGATGAGTATATATTTATGATTTCAAATTCTGATCCCTGGTACGGAGATATTCTTGTATATCTCCAAACTCTAAAGTGTCATGCGTCCTTCTCGTGGGAAGAGTGACGTAAATTGTGTGTCAATGCAAAAAAATACCTGATCATCGGTGATACCTTGAATCAACGAGGGTTATGTTTTATTTTGCGTTGGTTCCTCACCCACGAGGAGGCTGAGCATGTCCTAAATGATTCCCATAGCAAGGCATATGGGGGTCATTTATGTGGGTTAGCAACGAACCAGAAAAATTTACATGTCAGTTATTTCTAGACCACGATCTTCAAATATTGTGTGGAATCTCTGAAGCGTTGTCATCCGTGTCAGCTCTATACCATAAAAATGTGGTCGCATCCTGCTTCGTTATTTCCTTATCATTGCGGTGGGACCCTTCACTAAGTGGGGGTAGATTACATGACGTGGAACCCAATTTCTACTAGAGGGCACAAATAAATCATTGCCATTATAGAGTACTTCACAAAGTGGGCAGAGGAAATCCCTACCTTCAAAGCAGACGGAAAAATGACAACTTACTTCATATTTAACCAAATCATTACTCATTTCGATATACCAAAGTAGATTGTCACTGACCATGGAAGTCAATCTTAGAATAGTATGATGATCGATTTGACTACTGTGCTATGAATTACGCAAGATAATTCATCTTCCTTCTACCCTCAGGTGAATGGACAAGTAGAGGCAGTTAAAACAACCTTGAAAACCATTCTAAAGATGGTACTATTAATGCAATCCATTAAAATTGGCACATCATGCTATATCCTTCACTTTGGGTGTACCAAACTAATGTCAAGTATGCTACTGGTTTTTCACCTTTCTAGCTCATTCACGGGGTGGAAACAGTCATGTCAGTTGAATGCAAAATTCCATCTCTTAAGATAGCTATTCATGTGCTTCTTGAAGCTACAGAACTAGAAGAACGTTTGCTTCACTTAGAAAATCTAGATGAACGGCGTAGAGATGCGTTGACTGCAAACGAGGCTCATCATAATAGGGTAAAGAACCAATATGACAAAGTAGTTAAGACACGATTTTTCTTTGAAGGGGAACTTGTTTTTCTCTGGGATCAAGACAAGGAACCCCTAAGGGCAGGAAAATTCAATTCTATGTTGTTAGGTCCCTACTTCATGTCAAAGGTTTCGAAAAAGGGAGTGTATGAGTTAACATATTATAATGGAAATAAGTTGTCAAAGCCTGGGAATGGGCTCTACCTGAAGAAGTTCTACACTTAGGCATGGTGTTTGTTCTTTTATTTTTATGTACATAAGTTTAGTTAGCTAGTTAGTGTTTCTTATATAGTCTATTGGTTGTTACAAATGCCAGCCGAGTGGTTCATAGGTTTTGCAGATGGCGCTAGCCGCCATACTTGTAACCTGGCTTCAGCCGTTCGGGTTATCTATTCACCCTCAGGACAACTGGTTGCCTCTGATGGTGCTTTCTTGGGTGCTTCTACTAATAACGTGGATGAGTATAGAGAAGTTATTGAGTTTTTATGGGATGCTACACTGTGTGGAATTACCCATTTGGAGGCTAGACTTGACTCTTAACTCATGGTTTCCCAACTTAATGGTGATTATCAGGTGCGAAACTCTACTTTGCTATGTCAATTTTTGCGTGTAAGATTACTTGAAAGAAACCTTCCATATATTTCATTTAATCACATTTCAAGAAATGAAAATGCAATTACTGATTCTTATGTGAATTACATATTAGACTGGCACTTAACACACACTTTGTAAAATAAATATAACAGATACATTTGAAACACATGTAAATAACAAGAAACACATATATATATGTCAAATATGTCGATAGATATATCAAGTTTTTGATCCGTAGATCCTGTCATAGTTGTGTCAATATACAAAAAATGGGATCATCATCCATATATGTCTAAGCCTAGACTTGTTCCTCAGCCTCCCTAGCTGCAGCTGCCTCTACGGACTCTCTATAATGAAGAACGACCCTAGCTACCCTTCTAAGAAGGTATATCCAGGTTGACAGAACCCCCACTACAAAATCCTACATGATAATCGAGATCCTCTCTATCCGCAGTGTAGGGACACCTTTGGTTATCCTAGCCACCCTCCCCTCAATAACACATAGCAGGCTCTCATCCCCATTGTGTGTGGGATGCACAAATGTCCTAGGATGCCCATCGGTGCATATGGGTCTGAACTCTGCATATAAAATATTAAAAATGGTCAAGCTCGTATATATATGTATATATAACTTTATGAATAAAACTCATAAAAATCAAATAATTTAAAAAGATAAAATATACCTATCTCTCCCCATTCTCCCCTTGGCGGGAGGACACGTTCAATGTCTCCTCGAAAGTCTAATTCGTCATATGGGAATCGCTTGAGAGTAGATACATGCCTTTACCACCAGAGATAAAAATCATTGTCATAACCACTTTGGACTCCACCTCCACCACCTTGAGGGAGAAATATGTCTCCCCATCTAGTAATTCTAGGCTAGCAGGGAGAGAGCGATGGCAGTGGTACTTCGGGGCCAAGAGCAGGAACTCTCTCGAATAAGAATGACACCAAAATTATTTCATAACTGGATTTCTTCCTTCGTCCCCTCTTGCAATCAGAGAGTTGTTTCCTCATTATCGGGATCATACCCGAACACCAATCAAACACTGTACCTTGCATACATGCCACTGCAACTCGCATATGAGTCTGAGTGGCCAAGCGTAATGAAGAAGAACCAGCAATCCTTGCCACTGTGCTTACCATCACTTGTAATGGAACACTAATTATATGTAATATTGGGACACGTGTCCCCTTCTTCTGTGTACCTGGTGGACTGTAATTATCAATGTAATATTGAACACTCACAGGGTCACCACCCCTACCAGTTCCTTCAAGTTTTACAGGCATGCCTCTGCAGGAAGGCCTTGTAATGAAATAAATGTCTTCTACTGTGATTTCCAATATCTCTCCTTGTAGATCAAATAGACCAAGGTCATCGTCCCAATAGCCTATAAGACTCTCCAATAGACAAACAATGGCTCTTATGTTAGATGTGCAGCAGCATTTTAGCAAGCCACATTGTTGCAATGCTTGCAAAGTTGGGGAATCTTGCATTGCCTCTCGATCGATATCTTCATGTTCTCTCTCTCTCCACTCTAAAACCATTTTGTACCTACCCAATGACCACATTCAATCATTAGAACCCATCAATTTCTTTTGGTTTTCACCATTTTTTAATTTTTCACAAGTCGCGCAACATACACGACTATGCTTTTAGCACAGCGTGTGGCATACACAGGTTGCAGTGCAACAACTAGCGTATAAAACATGAATACATGGATGCTATGAAGCAGAACCGTGTATGTTGTGTAATATTTCTAGGGAATGCACAAAAACATAAATTTTTCCACTAAAATTAAAAATTGAAGGGATAGAGAAAAGGAGAAATGAGAGATAGCCAACCTTCCACTCAGGAAATTGGATTTGGTCTAGTGGTTTGTCCCTGGTGATCAACTGAAGTCTGGAGGTAAAACTTGCCAAATTTGGTAATCTTCCAAATGGTATGTCTATTTTGGGTTTTCGAACTATTTATAGAAAAAATTTCAAATTTTTGACCCATTCTCTATAGTTTAAGATCAGTTTTTAATGTATGGACTAATACCATGTTTTTTTACTAACTGCAGCAGGTCCGAGATCATTAAAAAAAAATTCTTCACATATAGGGTAGGATTTGGTCCTCATTGTTGACTTTGCACTTATACCTTATCTGTCATTTAAACCCTAGGATCACTTTTTCATCCATGGACTATAGTGTCAAAATGATTTTACCTCATACACATCATTGTTACTATGTGGATAGGGCCTTCTTCTCATGGGTACCCTAGTTTAGAACACTCTATTGTCTTTCTCATACCCATGCCGCAGTTGTGTTAGGTTTGCGGGAGCCTTCTTAGTTGTTTTTCATGACAAAATGAACCTCATTTTGTATCTTTTTACAAGCTACACTGTTTATAAGGCTCCCTGTACTTATGGAGTTTTCTTTAGGCCCTGGTCTAACTCCTCAAAACAAACTAAACTGCTGAGTAAAATTGTTCGTTTAGACTCATTAAGAATAAGTGAACGGGCATCTACATTGGTGGTAAGTTATCTCTTTCTCAGACCATGTAGATTATTTATGCGAAAGGAATACTCTCTTTTATTTGGAATTGAGAAGAGTATCTTCAGGCATAGGTTTATCTCTTTTCTGGATTTGAAGGACTAAACTTACGGAAAAGGAACACCCAGTATGAGCTTAGTTTTCTTTTTTTCATGCTCTGGACCCAAACATGAAAAATATTATGAGCGTACTTTATGTCTTTGTCATGCTCGCAAAACCTAAAGAACAAAGCATCGAGTTTACTGTTGTAAGCCCCATTTCTCATAATCATATGGATCTTTCCGAGTGATCTTTCCTTCCTTCACACTCATTAAATTCAAGCTATCTGTTGCTTCTAAAGGTGCATTGGTCTGGTATTAGCTTAGCCCTTTTTCGCACCTTGCCGACTAGGTATGAAAAGATAAACCTTAGTCCTCCAAGAGCTAAGAGAGTTCTTTTGTGGATTTTTTTATACTTTTTCAGCCTCATGAGACTAAATTGTACAAAAAATCACCCCCCTAGAGTTTTCTTTGGAGTTTTCAGGCTCTCAAAATATGAAAACACTAGCGAGTATGTACTAGTTCAGGCTCGTAAAATCCATGAACCAGTGACATATCAACCATTATTCTCTCCCCTCTTCAAGCTTGTAAAAAATAAAGAGAGACTTGACTTGACTCTCTTGGACTCGTTAAAATTTAACAAGAAAGATAAGGAAGAAATACTCTCTTTGGGTTATATAGAGTGGCAGCATGTCATCCTTGAACAAAGCACTCTCTGAACTTTTTGATACTCATGTCTCAGTTTACACTTCCAGCTCAGCTATTACTTCGATTTTTTACTCCTCCACTTGTCATTTATACATGGGAAATCTGATCATGTCTCCTTCATGACAAATAAGTCTAGTTGTCATATGCGCAAGTTAAAATTTGCCTTGGGTCACCTTTGTGTCGTGCTCATTGTTCAAGGATCTGTACCTTTATCTTATCATTATCCTGATTCCCATTATTACCCTCTGTGAGAATTCTTTGTGTCTACCTTCCCATATCCAGCTTCCTAGTCAGTCTTGTGATCTATTGAAGGATTCATTGCCTTCCTCCTCACATCACGGTTTCTCATCAGCATCTCCTGAAGACAAAGACCTAGAGTTTTGATGATGGTACCTTAGGATTCACTACCCTTATTGGTGAAATCCTTTTCTTCAGTTGTCAGCATCACTCATTTTCTAACATTTTGTTGAGTTCCTTCCATGTTTGACTTCAGCTCATCTATTCACATGCTAAGGACTGTACTGGTTCTTTTGGATTTGGACGAAGACTTTAGGTTCAATATCTATAACCTAAGTTGTGCAACATTGTGTTATGCTCAACAACATTGCTTCCAGAGTTTTAAGACTCATTATTGTATATTGTGGCTTTGATCCACCTTTATAATATACGTGGTCTTGTTACCCATATTATATGATGTAATCAAATATTATAAAGGAGCTAGTGTTCTGCTTTATTGAACATGGCATCCTCATATATGATTTTGTATATGACTTTGATATGTATTGTTTCGGGTACCTCCCTGCTGCCTTGGTAACTAAGTTCTCCAAGATTAAATATTGTAATGTATTTCGGCCATCTCTTCCCTCTAACCTCACACATTAGGGGGAATATGTTATCATGTAAAATGGCACTTCTCTATCAAAGTACTGACACTCAATGTGTTAGTACACAAAAGGACAAAATGGATAGAAGTGGCCAAAACACTATAGATGAGAATGACCTTTGATGCATCCTTTCCTTACCACCTTGACCTATTTTTTGTATGGCCATTAAGGTGAATACACGACTATTTCCATTGCAATCCTCATATCATATGCTAGTATTGACATTGCAACTCCGTATACATGATTAGGGTTGAAACTCATGGGTTTCCCTTAATAAAGTCACGTATCATACGTGACCTGCCAGTATTAATAGTCGTGTATGCCTTAACCAAAATTAAAAAATATAAACATTATTAGTCGAGGACAGTTGGGTCCTTAATCATAACTATCCCAACTGGATAGGGATTGAGACTAATCATCATGAATTCTAGAGAAACTTTATGCTAGTAGTTTGCCTTTAGATATATTGGAGCAGTAGAATTCAGTGTCCTTGGCTAGCAGAGGAGCACTTGTCTCAGATGTTGGTTGTAATCTCAACTCACTTGTTTATTAATAAAGAGAGTCTTTCTTCCAATGTTGTGTCTTTGTACTCTTATGTATTATGATTTATGAAATGTATTGTCATTTCATTACAAGCGTGTTATTTAATTGATCATCTATATAATACATAAGATATTGCAGGAAAGGTCTTTCTCTTTGAAGGTTTTGGAGATTCCCTGGACGCTGTGAAAGCAATTTTAAGTGAAGAATAAAGCTAGGATTAACCGTCATAAATAAGGTATGCCTAATTTCTTCCATGTTTTCTATCAAATTTTGAAATGGTTGATTGTCTGCAAGTTTATTTAGTACTTTGGTAACCCCAGAGACCCTAGGTTATAATCTTGTATTCTCCTTAACAACATAGGGCACACTTTATGAGAGAGATTAGGTCCACATGTGCCCCAAACCCCCCAAAGGTACCTCCAATCACCAATGGCTTGAATTCCAAGAAAGTGGGCCCTAGAAGGAGGGAAAAGCCAAGAGAATTTTATAAAATGAGTATGATAGCCTCCTCGAAGAATCTTTTGGTAATTTTTGTTTGTATTGAAGAGCTCTATGCTTTTTTTACTTGGAATATGTGCTCCTTGCTTGCTTAGGTGATGTTCTCCTTGCAGATCATTAAAGTAGTTGATGGATTGGAAGATAATTTCTATTGGTTATAAGGAAAAGGATATTCGGTCCTTTTCATGGATTTTTATAGAAGTTAATAATATATTTTCTAGGTATGGTTCAAGTTTCGTATTGGCATTGAAGAGTTTCAGTAGATGTAGTGTTCATGTGTTGTGCATTTCCAAGAGCTAGTTCTAGTTTGTGGGTGTTGGAATGAGGAGGGAACACCTGTAGGTGTTGGTTGATGTTTTTAGTCACCTTTTGGGATGAATAATGACTATATCATGGTTAGGGAACACCATATGGATCATATATGAATATTGAGGTCAAGATACACAAGAGAGACAAAGTTTTGAAAGGCATAAATCTTCCATTGGAGAAGAAATTGTCCATCCCTTTTTCTGTAATTTTCTGGATCTCTTTGTCTATTAATTAATTATGTAGCTTACTGCTGCAATTGTATCTACATATAGGTATCCCATTTCCACATATTATTAATAAAATAATAATCTTCCTTCATGTCCAATTTTTTTCCATTTCCCGTGCATAATTTGTCTTGTGGTGCAACATGCTAAACATGCAAACATCTTTAAAGTTCAACCCTAATTGGTTGTCAATAGAAATCCCAATTATTTTCCTGAAGGTACCTTATGTTAATTATAATGTATTTAAACCCATTCCAAGCTTTAGACCCATAAATAATGAACCCTAGGTTCCTTTATAAATCACTTGGAATTCTGCAATTTCACCCTCCTAAAGTTCGATTTTGCACCTAGTCTAGAATTTCCACTTTTTGTTTATGAACTTGAATGAGTGCCTCCAAGTATGAAATGTATGTCATTGATTATGTATAGTTACTTCTAATATTACACCAGAAGAGGAATATTTTCCACATAATTCCTAGGGAAATTCCCTCCGGTCATTTTAATGGTCTTCCCAGGTATGATGTACTTTGAAATGTGCAAGTTGTTGAATTAAATCCTTTTAGTCAAACCCTATATAGGTACTTCAAGGTTATGAAACCTATCCAATTATTTTATATCAGAAAATAGTTTTGGTTTGGTGCCATTTAGAGCGAGTTGGAAGCAAACAGATTTTGGTCAGTTAAAGCTAGAATTTGCACTGAGTTTCATTTTTTTTAATTTTGATCTCTGTGATTGAGTTAGTATCTCCATAAATCACATTGGGAATATTATAGTGGTATTATATTAGTGGTTCTCTGCACCTATTAAAGGTAAAAATTTATATGATTTCCAAAACTTCACAAAATGCATCTTTTGAAGGTCAGAAATCCAGAGTTCCATTAAACGAATTAGAAGAGTTTGATTTTACTATTGTTGTACTCTTTGAAGAATCCAGAATGGACACTGGATCTACCACAGGAAAGGAGGATGCATTTTATAGTGGTATCATGGAGTCTTTAAAATATATGACAAGGCCTCATGGACCAGTTAACCAAACCAGGATTGAGAGGAAAAAATAGTGAAGTGAGTAGAAATGGTTCTCATGATGGGGGGGAAACACTATGAGAGTGCATGGAGAAATATTTTTTTCAAGAATTAGGCCACACAACCACCTTCACGAATTCATAAAATCGTTTATATCTATAGTGCCTAAGTTTTCTTGAACCACAAGCAATGGTAGTTCCAGTACTTAATGATCCATATGAGCCATTAGAGGCCTATTTTGAGGAATATAAGGCTATGCATGCAGAACACAAGGAATGCATTAATTTTTATGAGAAATACAAATTTAAGGATCAAAACAAACCAAGAGGATACACTCGAATCGATCAAACACAAGTTTAGAATTTCAATGCACCCTTGTAAGGGTCTCTCTTCGAAGTTTTGATGGGTCTTCTAAATGCACTGATACAACATGGGTGCAAAAAATTGACACTTATTTTCAGTTGAATTCCATGGTAGAAGATGATTCCATCAAAATGGCCACCTTACATTTGGAAGGAGAAGCCAATTATTGGTGGTTCCATGGATTGAAAACCCTGGGTCATGACCAAGTTATTACATATGAAGAGTTTACAAGAAGGGCCGTAGAAATGTTTGATAGGAGAGATACAAAGATGCCTTTCAAGTAACTTGCTCATATGAAGCAAACAAGAACACCAGAAGCATATATTTTATAATTTCAAAGAGTTGTAATCATGGTTCCAAACATATCCGAGGATCACCTAGTTCTTATATTTACAAAAGGATTAATAGATAGATTAAAAGGACTGGTTAATGTGATCGACCTGCAATCTTGTAGGATTCCATGAGTTGGACTAGAGATATACAATATGTTGTGCCAAAAACTAGATTTCCACCAAGAACAAATCTTATGGCCAAATACAAGGACAAAAAACCTTTCCAAAATGGTTCAACATGAAAGTTCAAGAAGGATAGCTATGTCAAAAACCGAGATGAATTAGTGAGAAATAAATTGTGCTTCACCTGCTCAGAACCATGGGATCCAAGACATAATTGTACTAAAAGGAAAGCACACTACATTGAAGTATTTTCTTAAAAATGAATTAGAAGATGAGAGTGGAGAGGAGCAGTTTATTCTAGAAGGTGGATATGAAACAACTGAAGAATAGTTGCCTCAACCTGAATACAAAAATATTGTTGTGTTAACAGGAGTTCCTCGATTTCATACTCTCTTATTCAAGGGGGTAGTACAAGGCCAATGAGTAACATTTTTTGTATATGGAGGTTCCACACACAATTTTATATATTCTGCATTAGTGGAGAGAAGAAAGATTCCCACGGAAATTTTTGATGGATTCACTATCATTATCATGGGTAATAATTCCATAGACTATAGCAAATGGGTTCCTGAGTTGCAGCTTACCATAAGAGATCATTTTGTGAAAAATAAATTTTATGTGGTGAATGTGGATGAAATAAACATGGTAATGGAATTCTGTGGTTGTTCTCTATTGGAGAACTTAATGTGAACTACAAGGTACCAGATATGATATTTAAGGATTATGTTTGGAAACATGTGGTATTTAAAGGCATCAATACTTACCCAAATCAAGTGGCGGCATCCCATAGCATGAGGTATATACTAAGACATGAATACATAGATTTGGATGTTAAATTATTGGTTTCCTCATAGGGTTCATCTATTGACATATCATAGCATCCAGATGACACCAAGAAGGTGTTAAAGAAGTACTAGAATGTTTTTGGAGACCTTCCTCTTGGTAGGCCATCAGATGGAGGAGTGGATCATAGGATAGAATTGAAGGTGGGAACACATCTCATCATGAACCGCACATATAAGCACTCGAAGAAGTTCAAAGATGAAATTGAGAGGGATATAAAGGATATTCATGACTTAGGACTCATTTCATTAAGTTTGAGTCTCTTTGCATATTCAGTGGTCCGAGCAAAAAAGAAAGATGGATCATTGCAGATGTGCATAGATTACATTTACCTTAACAAGAAGACCATAAAGAACTGATACCTTATTCCAAGAATTCATGAGCTTATGGATGAACTACATGCAACCAAGTTATATTCTAATATAGACCTTCGTTCTAGTTCCCATCAAATCAGAATGATAGAGGAATACATACATAAGACAACCTTCCATTATCACTATGGACGCTTTGAATTTTTAGTCATGCACTTTGGCTTGACTAATGCTCCAATTACATTATATTGTTACATGAACATAATATTCGGTAAGCAGCTCTGTAAGTATGTGTTGGTATTTCTTGATGATATTATGATTTATAACAAGACTTCGAAATAACATTTGCATCATTTAGAAATTGTGCTAACCATTTTGGTAGAACAATATTTGTATGCAAAGTTGTCCAAATGTGAATTTGGAATGACTAAGGTACTGTATCTTGGTCATTTGATTGGGAAAAATGGTGTCAAAGTTCACATGGAGAATATTCAATCCATTCTCGATTGGATAAGCCCAAAGAATATAACCGAGCTTAGGGGATTCATTGGTATCCACACCTATTGTGGAAAATTTGTCAAGGTATTTTCATAGATGGAAGCACCCTTTATTGACCTTATGAAGAAAGGAGCCTTTTGTTGGTGTGAAGAAATTGAAAGATTCTTCAATAAAATTAAGAAGTTAATGAGTAATTTCCTAGTGTTGTATTTCCCAGATGTTACACAACCATTTGTGCTTGAATATGATGCTTATGAAGAAGGTATTTGAGCATTTTTGATACAGAAGAGCCCAATTGATTTTGAGAGCATAAAACTACATCCCCATTGAGAGCATAAAACTACATCCCCATGAAATAAACTATTCAATATATGACAAGGAAATGACAGCCATCATGCATGCATTGGCTATGTTCATGAAATACGTAATAGGGAGAAAATTTGTTGTCAATACTGATCACAGTAGTGTAAGGCATTTCTTGACATAGAAGGAGCTTAACGACATGAAATAAAAATGGGTAAGTAAAGTTCAAGCCTATGATTTTTACATAGAGTGCAAGAAAGGGAAAATGAATGTAGTTATAGATGCACTCTCTAGAAAACAACCTCTTTCTTTAATGGAAGTTCCAATTGATTGGAAGTCTCAGTTAGTAGTAGAGTACTCTAAAAATAAATTTGCATGTGAGTTGTTGGATAGATTGATTCAAGAAGATCAGTACAAAATAATAAATGAAGTCATTTATTAAAAATACATAATTTATTTGGTGCTAGAATTATATTTGAAGAAGAAGATTATGGAAGCTTCCCATGATTCACCTCTAGATTCCCACTTTGGTTATTTGAAGACTTACAGGAAAATAAGAGAGAGGTTCACCTAGTTCTTATTTGAAGACTTGAAGACTTAGTTGAAGACTTACATGAAAAGGAAGCATATGAGAGAGTGCAACACATGCCAACATAATAAAATATAGAACATACATACTATAGACTACTACAACCACTACCAATTCTAGAGCAAAAATGGAAAATCATATCAGTGGACTTCGTCACTCGTTTTCCAAAACTATAAGGAAAATATTGTATATTTGTTATGGTAGATAGACTTACTAAATTTGCCCATTTATTTGTTGTTCCATATACTAACTTAGCAATTCAAGTTTTTTATATTTTCTTGAAGGAAATATTCAAAGTACATGGATTACCAGAAAACATAATGGTGATAGAGATAGTTTACGACTGATTTTTTGAAAGGATTGCTTAAATTGGTAGGAACATGTTTGGATCTCAGTACAAGATACCCTCCTCAAATTGATGGAAAAACTGAGAGAGTCAATCAATGGCTATAAGGATACCTCAGAAATTATGTAACAGGGAAACAAAAATCTTGCTTTAGATGGTTACACTTCGGAGAATTATGATACAACACCACTTACCACATGTCTATTGGCATGTTGCATTCAAATCCTTGTATGAATATGAAGCTTCCACCTATGTTGATCATAGTTTTGGGGATTGTAGACAACCAAAGGAAAAAGACTGGATTCAATAAAGTAAGAAAATTTTGAAAGAACTCAAAGATAACTTGCAGACAACCCAAAATCAATAGAAAATGTATGTACATAGGAACATGATAGAACACATATTTCAAGTGAACAATGTGGTGTATTTAAGATTGCAACGATACATGCATTGTTCCTTGAAAGCAAAGGGGTATGGAAAGTTAAACCAAGATTCTATGGTGCTTATAGAATTGTGCAAAGAGTTGGAGAAGAACCATATGATTTGTAGATTCTAGAAGGAAGCATGATACATAATGTGTTTCATGTTTCTTATCTTAAGAAAGCAGTTGAAAGGTGAAAATTTCATCAAATATCCCCCCCAATATGATGAAGGACAATTGATTCTATTGCTAGAAGTAATTTTGGAAACAATATAAAGGAAGTTGAGAAATAGGAGCATCAAAATACCCTACTCTGTGGAAATATCTACCCAGTGAATATGAAACATGGGAAGGTGAGCAGGTGTTGCAAAAACCAGGATTGCAATTGCTTGAGGACACACAATATTGGGTGGGGAGGACTGTACTCTCCCCTCCCTAATGGAACCTTGATCATATTACTAACCCATTCAATTCCAATGGGTTAAAGTAGGAATTAGTTAATCCTAGAATTAATCGGCCTACAATAACTATGCATAATTAAATTAAATAATGAAGAAGTGATGTAGGTTCGTAAATTTGAATATTTAATTATTAATTATTTTTTAATAAGTTGGAAATGTATAGGTGGACCAAGAGGAAAAATAGGAGGATGGGTGGACCCTTATGAGTTGTCTCCCTCAAAGGAATATGGAAAAGGTAGCTGAAAAAGTAGGAAAGGCAGAAGTTTCCATAATTTTTCTAAAGAAGGAATATAAACAGCTAAGAAGTGCCAAGGAAAGTCACTAAAAGTTGTAGGGTCCAAATTCATCCAAGGAGGGCACACCTAATGAGAGACAATGGGTCCACATGTTCTAGTAACTTGCCAAAGGTTCCTCCAATAATTAGTGGTTCAAATTCCAAGAAAGCAGGCCCTAGAAGGAGGAAAACACCAAGAGAAGTTTATAAAATGAGTATGATATCCCTATTGAAGAATATTTTGTCAATTTTTGTTTATTTTGAATATCTTTGTGCTTTTATTATCTTGGGAGACGTTCCCCTTGATTTCTTGGGTGATGTGCCCCTTGCAGATCAATAAAGTAATTAAGGGATTGGAAGATAATTTCAGCCGGTGATGAGGAAAATTATATTCAATCCTTTTCATGGAGTTTCATAATAGTAAATAACATCTTTTTCAATTCTGGTTTGAGTTTCAGATTGGTATTGAATAATTTTTAGTAGTGGTATTGTTCCCGTGTTGTGCATTTCCAAGAGCTTGTTATAGTTTGTGCGTGTTGGAATGAGGAGGGTGCACCTGTAGGTGTTGGTTGATATTACTTAGTCACATTTTGGTACGAATATGACTATATTATATGGAGGACAAACCATATGTATCATATATTAATATTTAGGTCAAGATCCACCATAAAGACAGCTTTGCGAGGCATAAATCTTCCATTGGAGAAGAATTTGCCTATCCTTCTTTCTATAATCCTCTTGATCTATTTTTCTATCACTTACTAATGTAGTTTTCTGCTGCAATTGCATATACATCCACATATCTCATGTCCACACATTATTAGTAACATAAAAATGTGCCTTCGTGTCCAAGATTGTTCCATTTCTCGTGCATAATTTGTCTTGTGGTGCAACATGCTAAACATTGTAAATATATTTAAAGTACAACGCTAATTGATTGTCAATAGAGATTCCAATTCTTTTTATGAAGGGCCCTTATGTTAATTATAATGTATTTATACCCATTCCAAGCCTTATACCTAAAAATCATGAACGTTAGGTGCAATTAGAAATCACCTGGAATTTTGCAATTTCACCCTCCTAAAGTTTGATTTGTGCCAAGTTTAGAATTTCCAATTTCTATTTATGAACTTGATAGATTTCCTAGAAGTATGCAATGTATCTCCTTGTTGATTTATCTTCTAGTATTTCACCATAAGTGGAATAGTTTCCACATAATTTCTTGGGAAATTGCCTCCAATCATTTTAATGTTTTTCCCAGGTGTGATGTACTCTGAAATGTGCTAGCTGTCAAAGTAAATCCTTTGGGTCCAACGCTATATAAGTCCTTGTGGGTTCTGAAATATATCCCATTGTGTTATGTCATAAAATATTTTTGGTTTGGTTCCATTTGGAGTCAGTTGGAAACAAGCAAATTTTGGTTTGTAAAAGCTAGAATTCATGCCTAGTTCCATTTTTTCTCATTTTGATCTCTGTGAAATTTCAGTTAGTATCTCCATAAATCAGATCGGGGATATTACAAATTTTTATAAATGGGGATCATTTTGATGAAGTTGTTGATCCCTCAACAACTCCCCAAATTATTTAACTTGGGTCCCCACCAAATTTTTTGAATCAAATATCAATGGCCTAGAAGCACTCTTTCTCAATTATGCTTTTGTAGTTGCAGCTTGATCATAGTATTATGACTTGTATTTTTTTTTAAATTATTTATCATATGGATCCTTTTCAAGTTGTTTTCTCATTATTCTACAAACATTGAATTGATCTAGGATTCCCTTAGTCATTTATCACTCTTCCTATTTGAACAATCCATCCTGGAAGGGTTGAACAAGCCTATGTGAACATAAAACTTATAGTTCCCCAAAATTGAATTGATCTTAAATTTATCACGGACCTTAATTGATCCACTCCATAAACTATCTAGGCTAGCCTTGAATATTAAGGGATAAAAGTGGTCGTCATTATCCAACCTCTCACACCTGCTCTTATTTTTTTTTAAAGTGGTCACCATTGGTTCAATTGGTCATCCTTTTGCATTCAACCCCCATATTTAATGGTTTATCCAAAGTTGTTAGGAACATAACATGATGTATACAAGGAAGAGTTTCCTAATCATCGATGGCTCGATCAATTATTAGGTAAGCTCACCTTCGAATCACTTGTAAATTTGTGCTAGGATAATTGGAATATTGTTTTAAAATTTCTCAAGTGAAATAGTCCCTTACCTTCCATCCAATGAAAACCAATTCTCTTTCCTTCCCTAAAAAACAGGAAACCTATCACCAGCAGATCAATAAACCCACTTACCCTTGTTTTAGCTTGAACCTAAGGTTATTGATTGCATAATTAATAGGAATTTACAAATAGGGAAAAAAACCCCAATATATCTATCTTGGTCCCAAAATCAAGTTCTCCTAATACCTCTCTTATCGGTTACCATTTCAATTTCTTCCCCCAAAAATTAAAACATGTGCTCCTTCCTTTTGAAGGTAGCACGTAGAAGCCACATTCGATTCCAATCCCCTTATGCTAGTGTGTTAATTGTTTAGGCCTAAATCATAAACAAACTAATGATGGGGATTCAAGTTCACCTTGTTTGCATATTCCTTGTTTGGTTTGATAACCCATTAACTCCATGATTTCTTTGGAATTTGACAACGATGAATTGCAGGAGTATGAGATGGTATATAACATGACTAAATATAAAGATAAAATGGTCATTGATATTTCATCATTTAAGAATGAGGAGGAGGCTGTGTTCCATACAAATTATGAAGAAATTAATAAGACCACCAATGTGGAGCCATTTCTCCATTGAGGGGAATTTTACCAAATATTCAAACATGAACACTTCCCAATAATGTCACCAGAAGATGATGATGAACAAAAAGTTTACCATGATATTAAAAAATTAGGTCTCCATAGAGAATTCACCAGAATTTCTCTCTTCCCATGTGTTAAAGTCATTTCTTGGCTTCAAACTAGAGCTGATGTAGATAATAAACTGATAAAGGATATGAAGGAGAAAGAAATTTTATTTTTCCGACCTTTTTCTTTGTAAACCTATTATAGACTCCCAATCCCAAATGTTTGTTTGAATGCGGAGTGAATCAATGTTGTGAATCTAGAATTCCATGCACTTTTGAGGAAGTGGTGGTTAAGAGGCAAAAATTTTATGCCAAGGGACACAGACTTGTACACTATAGAATTCTTGAGACCTCTTATAGCATGGAATCCACACTACTCACTAGGATTTGTGGAGAAGAGAATTCCACACAATTCACGAAATCATGGGTTCCCATATTGCAATTGTAAGTTTTGAACCTATGGAAAAATATATATTACACCATGGAATACGCAAGAAGCAATCCATATTTATATTTAAGAAAAATAGAGATTACACCATGGCATATGCACAATACACTGAGATTTACCTTGGAAACCCTTAAACGGAAAACCAACAAAACTTAGCGCAACAATGTGATAGTTCTCATTATGTTTCTTAACCATTCACAATAAAATATTTAGTTATTGAAGAACATCCAAAACCCTAATTCATTAATCTATACTATATATAGAATCCAATCCCTTAATCAATATTAAATTACACATTTTTAGGAAAAAATCAAAAAATAACTCAAAATCTTACACTTCCCTTCAGCTCATATTGGCCACAAGCTATCACCCATTTCCATAGTATGATTTGTGGAGAAGGGAGAGGGCATCGATATGCCCCTCTTTGATCCAGTTCCACGCACCACGCTCGTCACATATGGTAGAGAACTAGATGTGGGTGGATCATCAAATGAAAATCCCCACACGGACATGCAAATAATATAACACATACCCAACACTCTCACACTTGTTTTCTTTGTATAACAATGGGCCATGTACTGATAGGATCACAAGTTTAGGGTATCAATGCCCATATATTGTCTACACCAATTGAACTTCTCAATACTAACAAACTTCATCATTGAGTCCGCAACATTCTTCAAGGTATCAACCTTTTCCAACACCATCTTATCTCAATCATATCTCTCACAAAGTGATATTAAACATCAATATGATTTGAATTAGCATAATAAGCATAGTTCTTTGCTATAAATATTGCACTTTGGTTGTTTCAATCTAAACTACAAACTCAATACCTAAACATAATCTCTACAACCATATAACTTATTTACTTTCATGGGTGGTTGTCATATTGTGTTAAAATTTTGTAGTTGAGACTGCAACTACACCATGCCTCTTGCTCATCCAAATGATAGATCCTCCAAATAGGTTAAACACATAACCACTTGTATATCTTCTGCAATCAAGATCTCCATCCTAGTTTGTAGCAACAAATCCCTATACATTGCTTACTTTATTTAGTCCAACTCTTCCTTGGTTTTGAAATATGTCTACTCAAAACTACCACTGCCTAAGAAATGTTTGGTTTGGTACATACCATTGCGTACATCAAACTACCAACAACACTAGAATAGGGAACTCGTGACATGTATTCTTCCTCTTCCCATGTCTTGGGACATTGATCCATAGATAAATTTACACCTATAGGATATGTAACTTGACTGAGTTACTTTCCAACATGCCAAATATCTATAATATCGTCTCAAAATAGTTTCTTTGATTCAACCAGAGCCTCATGTTTTCACGATATCTTTTAACCTTCATTCCTAATATGAAGCTTGCAACACTAAGATCCTTCATGTCAAATTTGGAGGATATCTATGATTTCAACTCCCTTATGACATTCGTGTTATTTCCAATAAAAAAAAGTGACATCAACATATAGTACTATATTGATGAAGTGATCACCAACCTGCTTAGAATATACACAGTGATTGGCCTTACTTCTCACAAACCCCAATCCAAGGATGTATGTGCTGAAATTTCGGTACCACATCCTTGGATATTTATTTAGACCATAAAGGGACTTATTTATCTTACATACCATCTATTTCCTCCCCTTTACTATAAACTCTTTTCACTGCTTCATGTAGATTCATTCTTCAAGATCCCCATGTAGGATTGTTGTCTTCACATCCATCTGTTGTACTTGAAGCTCAAAAACAACAATAGTAGAAAGAAGGAATTTGATAGAATTTAATTTAGAAAATGGAGATAATATTTCACCAAAATCATTTCCCTCTACCCAAAAATATCCCTTTTATTCTAAGCGAGCTTTGTACTTATCCACTTTACCTTTGAGATTCAACTTCTTCTTAATTAACAACCATTTTATACCAATTTTTTTTTCTAGTTGGTAACTCAACAAGATCCCAAGCTTCATTTTTATACAAGTAATCCATTTCTTCAACCATGACCTTCTTCCAAAGATCGCTATCCTCTAAATTAATAAATTCCTTGACATTTCTAGGATCATAATCAGTAACAGATAAAAAAACAAGATTGAAAATGGGATATGAGGTTCTTCTTTTGATTCAACTTCTTATGTTGATTCAGATCCTTCATCCTCTAACTAAAATTATATTTTCTCTAGTTCATTTTACATTTGAGTGACTTTCTGTTGAGAACATATTTAACCTCTCTAAAAACAACGTTTTCATTGTAAACAATCTTCTTAGTTACATCGTTCCAAAGCATAAAACTTTTCACACCATCTGTATAACCAATAAAGATACATTTTTCAGATTTATTACCCATTTTACTCCTTTTTTTCCTTCGGAACATGTACATAAGCGTCACAACCATAAAGTTTCAGATATGTAATAGATGGATTCTTACTAGTCCATACCTTATTTGGAGTTTTGTCGACCAATGCTGACATGGTTGATCAATTTACAAAGTAACATGCAATACCCACTACCTCCACCTTGAATTATTGTCCTATCCCGACACCACTAAGCATGCTCCTTACCTTTTCCATTAGCATTCTATTTATTCTTTTTGAAACTCCATTCTATTGAGGTGTGTATGGAGTAATAGTTTTCTTCCTATTTAACACTTAAATAATTCCTAAAAATTAGCTATCCTCGACACCTTTATTTTATTTTCTATTTAATTCTCTCCAAGAGCCTTAATTTCTTTAAATTTAGCAAATACTTATTTAAAAAAAAACAACTTGTTTACTATGGACTTTGATTGATACAAACTCCCTAGATTCATCCATAACTTTAATGCATTGTCTTCTCTAGACACATTCAACAACACACAACATGATAGGAAAATTTAAAGTGTGCTCCTCTCCCATCTTTACAATTTATCCCAATCTTCTTTCATCTATCTTGTGGGGTGTGTACCTAGATCCACAACAATTCACTATTCTCGATCTACAAGAAGATATTCCATTTTGAGTGTCCATAACTCAAAGTTATAGTTGTTAAATTTCTCAATCTCCATTCTTTAACTGCTTACCATTCTCTTTCAATGCACAGATCATTGATGCAAAGCTCCCACTAGACCCAGGTTTATCATAGACCCAATATCTATCAATTGCATTAAACCCTCAACAATAAAAGTGTTCCCCTAAAGCCAACAATCTACCTTTGATACCACATTTTAGTTTTAAACCCATGAAGAGAAGTAATGCACATTAATTCCTTAAGAGAAATATAAATTACAACATGTCTTACACATAATAGATAGAAATTAATCTAGAAACCCTTAAAGGGAAAAAACAACAAAACCTGGAGTCACACCTCTATATTTCTCATTATGTTTCTCAACCATTCACAATACAATATTTAGGTATTTCGCAGCATAAAAAACCATAATCCATTTCCTCGGATTATATATAGACCCCAATCCCTTAATTGGGATTAAATTACACATTTTTAGGGAAAAAAAATCAAAAATATCCCAATTACAGTAGATGGGGGTGGATCATAAGACACTATTACCCAAAACCACATGCAAAGAATATAACACATACCCAACAACAAGTCACTTCACTTGGTACAATCTTCAATTGGGGGGCCATCCTCTCTGCTAACTGAAGGTAGGCCATTGTAGCTATAAGAGATACAACTGCAAGACAATATTAAAAATTCTATACGTCTTCTTCTCTTTTGGATGTGGTATGTGCAAGGAACACCTTTCTGGGAATGGGACAGCAATGGATCCTAAAGGACCCTCCACTCTATGTATATTGCAAGATCTTGTGGGAGCACAAAAATACTACCTATTATGTCAAGATATGCTAGGAATGTTTGGTGCAATTATATACCATCATTAATGGAGAACTATCCAAGTGTGTGTTTGATATATAAAATGGAGGCCTTGGATACATTAGAGTATTGGTATGTTACCCTAAATGGGACTTACCTACAAATCTACAATGGCTCTAAGCCTCCACATGTTCTTCGTTTGTCACTAAAAAGATAATCATACAAGAAGTGTGTTGGGCGCGTTTTCTGACTATGGCCAACTACGGAGAACTATCCCACACAAGGAACTTATTGCAGCCCCCAATGTGTTTGGTATAACTAATTCTCACAAGGTTACGGTCCTGTTCCCATCTAAATTTTGCTCTCTTAAGGAGAGTCTTCCTCTTTAAGTTCTAAAAGTTTCTCAAAACCATCTAATGGAGAAGTAATCTAACCTTTAAATAATAATTGGATATTTAACAACTGCTAAACTAATACTAATTATTTACTAATTAAGCTAACCTATCTTAGCCAAGAGAAATTCTGATAATTACTATCACTTTTTGTTCTATAAAACAAAAGTCTTGAAAATATGACATATTAAAAGAGGAAATTATATAACATAACATAATATCAATCATGAGAAATAGATTACAAATATATGCCTAGAAGAAATAATAATAAATTGTTATTTAAAACACATGAATTGTTACAAAACTACAAGTTGTATCATGCTTCAAACCTGAAGTAATAACAATAATGATTACTATCATTACTATCTATACAAATAGATAGTTGGAAAACTAATACATTTAAATGAGGATATAAAAGTTAAATCAGATAATTAAAATTATCTCAAGATAACATAAAACATCATATACTCAAATGTTAAACATGGTGTATCCGAAAGCATAAAAAAGTCAATACAACACAATAAAAAGTGCTTACAAATCAAAAAATGACATGA